>QVRM01001310.1:0-35694 GCA_003439945.1 Dermanyssus gallinae | reverse complement strand
ATTTTGGACTAGTCGTCAATGCTAACAAAACCAACTTCATAGTTTTTCGTGCATCGCCGAGGCTTCTAGAATTATCTGACAACCAGATTTTTAAGACACGGAACATTAAGCTCTCGCAGACCGCCAGGTGCCTGGGGCTCGTTTTCTAGGAAAACATGAGGTGGCATCCCCATCTGGATTACATTGCACCAAAGTGCTATGCTGTAATATCTACGCTGTGTAAAATGAAATTGATTGGGGTACCCACAGAGGGCTTACTTCTGGTGTACAAGGCCGTGTTCTTACCAGTTCTATGCTATGGAATCCTTCTCTGGGGAGGTGGCTACGACGGAATTCTCCGAAGAGCAAAAGTGATACAGAATGATGCAATTAGAGCCATTTTTGCTAGAAGGCGAAGGGATTCGGTCCGTGACTTGTTCGTTCGTTTTAACCTACTCACGGTAGAAAACATTTACTCGCTGCGGGATTCAATGTTAGCGAACAAAATTTCGCGTGGTATTGTGCCTATGGAGATCGCATTTCCACTAGTTCCTACCATGAGTCGAAGCATCAGCTAGGCGCGCAACAACTTTTGCAGTGCCCTCTGTATCTTGAAGTCTAGTTAACACGCACTTGCGTACCGCCTTCCTGAAACCTGGACCCTGCATTCCCAAACGCATAAGATGCCTCACTACGAACTACCTCTTCTCTCGCGAGTTAAAACAGTGGCTGTTAATTTCACTGTCGGAAACAGGCGTGTGATCTAGGTATAGTTGGTATTACAACAGTTGTGCTTCGTATACGTGGACACACTCAGTTTTTGATTGTATTTATCCACATGTTTTTAGACATAGTTGTTGTAATTTGTGTTGATGCTGTACTAGTAGACTACTTCGTTTGTGTGTTATATTTGCAAGTTTGTCGCTTCATGTGGTGTTCGGCGTTCTAACAAACGCACCAATTGCTGCTTTGAAGTTATTGTGATAATCATTAACCACTGTAATACCATTGTGTGTAAAGTGCTTATACAAAGCACTCCTTGGATTTTGTCGAGAGTAATTATCTGCTTTGTTGTTTGATTCATCTTTTTTCAAACCATTTTTATTTACCGAAAACTTAAGCGTTGTGAAATGCAGTTCTGTGAATAAACCATGTTTGAAATTGAAACATATATATATATATATAGAGCGGAATTCGCCACCACAAGTACTGTTGAGTTTTATACACAACTTCACAATTTTCAAGGTGACTCCAGAACTAATTGACCGAATCTAATTGAGCTCTCCATATGGCCAGACGCCTCAACAATTCTTGATACAAGCCCGTACCATTCTATTGCCCCCCTTTAAGAGCGAATACCATTATATTATATTACTATAATATTACTTATCCTCCTTCTATTTCTGCGTGTAAACCGATGTGACCGTAGTGCACATTGGGGGTTGAATCGAATGTTTTGATGATATGACGTTTATTGATTCATGAATTGTAGTTTCATTAGATTGTGTTATAACTTCATATAGACACAGGCTAGTGCGAAGCATTTTAAGAGTATGATTTACCCCACAAAGTCAGCTGTAAATCTAGGATTAATTAGCGGCTCCAAAGACCCAGTTTGGTGCACTCCCGGACATTAGGGACAGTTATACCTCTCTCTTTTGCTAAGTAAGGCTTCTTTGCAACAACTCTCTGTCTGAGATACTGCGAATCAGTGCTACTACCGACGAGAAACTCTATCCTAAATAGCATCACCATGAACATATGAATAAATATAGCACTTCGTTTAAATATTAACAAAATTAAATGAAATATGATTATCGATGTAAAACTGCTGCTAAGCAGTGAACTTGTTTGATTTGGCAAACAAACAGTGAAATGTCGTCTACTAGAGATATATCAATAACAAACTGTTACGTAAGAAGAGCTATAAGAATAAGGCTGCAAAATAGCTTTAGTTTTATATGAAGCCTTGCCAGTCACGCTATAAATATGTTTCGCCACGTCTACTGTATATCCGAGTTTCATTGTGAACTCGGCAAGACGTAATTTTGGGAATATCATAAGGCGCGGAAAAAACTACGGAAATTATTGTGACGTTAGCCAGACGTAATGCAAAACCATCTTTCGGTGGCGCTTTCTCAGCATGCGCTTGCATAATTTAATAATGATGACATTGTAGTTACTAAATAATTGTATGCGCTTTATCGGTTAAAGGTGCTATTTTGTCAACACATTTGAAACATTGCTTTTCAAATACCTGAACTGCAAATACTAATAAGGATGAATTTCAGTGTGGCTCGATGCGCTCCTACCGGTTAGCTATAAGTGTTTTCCTGTGTGTGGAACGGGAAGTGCCATACTATTGGTCCTCTGTTAGCCCGCAGCCACCTGAGTTCTTCCGAGCTTTATGCGGCACTTCACAAACTGTATGTTGTTTTGATGAATTAGAAAAAAAACATAGGCAAATCAACTATGACCTGGTGAATAGATGAGTAGGATTGATGGGATTTGCTAACGGGCACAAAAATAAAGCTAATTCGGTTAATATCAGCGACTCCCAACAGTGCTATTTTAAGTACTGCCTCACGGAGACTCGCACGTTTTCGATGCTTTTACCGACATTTAATTGGAAGTCGAGCATCTTCTCTCAAGTCAGAATATTATTTACGCAAAAACACCAACGACTACCATCGCCACAGACGACTCACCCTAACGGCCACAAACGCCGAGAGTTTATTTACGAGTCTGTGCGATGCTCGCCAGGTCTCAGGACACTATATATCTCAGAGTTATGAGTCTAACGACTCCATAGCCGCGACTTCATAGCGACTCCATAGCCGTGACTTCATAGCCGTGAGGTGCCTTTGTCATGCTATGCTTGGTATGGATGAGACTGGGATATTACATTATATATACAGTTATATATACATTATATATACAGTCAACAACTTGCCCCCTAGCCAAGAAACAATAAAGCGTGGTGTCTTCGGTGTACTACGACAGCACGGGCGAGAGCCTAGATCGGGCCTGGGCCGGGTAAATGAAGGGTGTGATCCAAAACTGAAAACACATTATTGTTTCTGGAATTATGAAAGGACAATTGACACAGCTGCGCAGCACAGAAACACCACCAAACGCATATAAACAAAACGAGCTATGTCTGCACCACGCAGAGACCAACAGGAATTGCCTCTTGCTCCATCGTTGGCCTACAATGGTGCGCCTGATAGTCGCACGGAACAAACAGTCCTAAAACGTCGTAAAAGCAGTGTTTACACAAATAAAGCTATAGGAGTACGTACAATTATCGGGATATCGGGTGAGTCTGGCATTACGAGTTGTAGATTCGATCCCGGCGCTATACGCACACTTTCGAGGCTACTTGTCTTAACATCATTTGCAGCGATTTGTGTTGGAGTGGTGATAAATGAATACCAAATTAGAATTTGAAGATTTTAGTTTTCTCGCAATTCGCCTTAGATAAAGATGAGCGAAGCCCCTGGACGTTAATTGTGGCCACCCTGGCGAACAAATAATAATATCGGCCGGGACAAATAATAAACTTGTGTCTCATTTGTAGGTAGACCAAACAAGATTTCAAATAACGCAAAGTTCGTTTTTAGAGTTTAGAAAACAACTTTCAAATTCTAAAAACGAATCGGTGCGTATGCATCTTATCAGTCCTAAGCATTTTGTCAACTGTTTTTTTTCGAATGGATATATCTTGGTACGGCACCGTCTTTGAACAACTCCATCGAGAGGGTAGCGCAATTTTGTAGAAATTTAAGGTAAAGTTTTCAGTGAATTCTTCATCTGAATACCTGCAAAAACGCCATCATCATCCTCACGGGTGGCGAACGTCCTGTTAAGAAAGAAAAAACCTTCATTCATAGGATTCATGATTTTTAGTGTGATATAGTTCTGTTTATTTAAAATCCAAATTGTTCCTATCGCTAAGATGTTTCTGCTTGGGAATAGCAATAATATGCATAATTTTAGTAGTAATCCGCACACCGCAAGCACTGTCAAGTGGAGTTTCAAATTGCACAGAAGACAAGAAACGGCGACACCTATAATCAATCGACCATCTCGCTCATTGGATGTCCATATACTGGAACAAGCACTACAATTGGCCTACGGCCCAGATGATATAAACTATATTGAAAAAACGATTAAGTGGTCTATCCACACGGCTGCAAAACCAAAGAACGTGAGACTGCAGAGACACAAGCCGTGGTTTGACAAGGAGTGTCGACAAATGAAGAAGGTGATCTGTCTGTATAAACCCACAACGTCAACTGAACTTCTACAACTGGCGGAATTAAAACGAATATTTAGATGTATGAAGAAAGAAAAGAAACGGCATTACGAGGAACAACAACGCATTAGGCTAATTTCAGAAAGCGTGCGGAAACCATGGCTACTTCTTCCAAGGAGACCAATACCTTTCAAACCCGTTGATAAATGACGAAGAGTGGGTAGCCCACTTTACAAACCTATTTACGAGAGACGTCATATTGCCAGACCAAGACCTTTTAGAAGAAATTGTTGATTTTACTGAAGACGAAGTCAAAACCGCAATTATATCGAAGCAAAACGGGAAATCAGCAGGACCCGATCGTATTCTTAATGAACACCTGAAGTCGAATATTGGCGCTTTATGCCCTATTGTGACAAAACTATACAATGAATGTGTTCGACAAGGCAAAATTTCCGATGAGTGGCGGAAAAGCTATCTACAGCCTTTATTTAAGCGAAAGGGAGATGCAACTGACCCAAAGAACTACAGGGGCATAGCACTTACAAGCGTCCTTTACAAGATATTAACGTCGCTCATTGTTAATCGACTGTACCCGTGCGTAGAAGACAAAATTCCAGCAGAACAATACGGGTTTTTAAAGAGGCGATCGACGTCAGATGCAGTTGAGTTTGTTTTAAACCATGTATCACAACGCCTTTCTAACAAGAAAATGACATACGCTGCGTTTATAGATTTTCAAACTGCTTTCGATTGCCTGACAAGGGATCGTTTATTAGACACTCTTCGCAAACGTTTTAACATAACAGGCCCCCTTTTTAATCTCGTTCATAATATATTAGCGCACAATATAATTTGGGTGAAAAACGGCGACCACTATGTACAAACACCCGTAACACAAACCATCGGGGTAGCCCAGGGAGGCTCAGCTAGCCCATTTCTATTTATTTTGTACGTGACTGGACTCGCGGACTTACTGCGTAATCTTAAAGCCCATTTTGCATTTTATGCTGACGATCTAGTCATTTTAGGAAAATCTCGTAACCATCTACAGTTTTACCTCAACGAAACTGCGAAGTGGTGCAAAGAAAACAAGCTCAAGATTAACGCGGAAAAGTCACAGGTCTTACGCTTTAGCAGAGGTGGGTCATACGCGGCCAGGGATCATGATCTGTCAGTATATGGACAACCACTCAAATTAGTTAGCCACTTCTCGTATCTAGGCGTCACACTAACCCCCGGGCTCTCTTTTAGCAGACATATCGAAGAGATACAAGCAAAAGCTACGTCTGCAATGTTTTTGTTAGGCAATATGCACGATGTGGACGTAAAAACAGCTATGAATTGCTTTAAAATCAAAGTACTCCCTGTAGCAACATACTGCCTTTCTACAATTGCACCATACCTGACCCTCAGCCATCTAAAAAGTCTAGACAAGCTAAAGGCCAGATATGTTAAGCGTGTTTTGCGGCTCCCAAAGTGCGCGTCGGCAACACTTGCCTTAGAGATGTGCGGAGAGAGAACACTTATTGAAGACCTAGCACTTAGTAACACACCATTTACACCGCACTATTCTAGACTCATATCGAGCCTACAGAGAAAACAGAAATTTAAAATTTGTAGCTGAGAATTATACTGATGGCCCGGCCTTTTCTTCACTTAGATGGAAAGGAGCCATGCAAAGGAACCGCTCGGCTAGTCTGCCGAATAACCTGGCATGGGTACCACCACTACATATGCATGAATCCAAGCTGTTTTAATATCGAAGAATGTGTTTGTAGCTTTTGTGGAGAGTTTGATATTGGACGCTAATCATATACTTGTGTGCCCAGAAATATTGCGGAACGTCCTTATCATCCAAGTTGAATTTATATTGTAAGACCAAAAAGTCACATTTGTGACACCTTGTGAAAATTGAATCAACTGTCTACCAATTTTGTGGTGAAATAAATGCTGAATTGAATTGAATTGAATTGAATTTTAGTAGTAATATAGATCATGTCCTGGGATGAAAAAGCACCACTATTATCATCTAGTGGAGTGCAACAAGGCGATCCGCTTGGACCTGCTTTATTCAGCCTCGGGGTATCCAGTTTAGTGGCACGCATGAAGAGCCCTCTTAACGTTTGGTACCTAGATGACGCAACGATTGGAGGCCCACTTGATCTGGTTGTGGGTGATATTATCAACGTACTGAATTTTGCAGAAGAGGGAGGCCTTAGCCTCAATGCCTCTAAGTGTGAAGTCATTACATTGGGAGGTAATGCCCAAGAACAGGATGAAATTTTTAGGGCGATTTCGAATGTCTTGCCAGAATCTAGGCGCGTTGACTTAGAAGAGCTGAAGCTTCTGGGAGCCCCAATAAGCTTACGATCGATTTCAAAGACCCTTAAAGAAAAGTGCACTGGACTGAAGCAAATTCGCTCTCGCTTAACGGCGATGCATTCGCAAGCAGCTCTGTGCATCTGGAGATACAGCTTGGGCTCGCCGAAGCTTAACTATACTCTGCGCACTTCACCAGCTATTAAATGCCACGAAGATCTTCAAGCTTACGACGATACCGCAAGAAGCATTTTAGGTGAAGTATTAAACGTCGACCTGCATGATGACACTTGGAAAAGAGCAACCCTTCCAATTGCCGAAGGAGGACTTGGTATTAGATCAGCGGCGGAGCTGGCTCCCATGTGCTATGCCGCGTCTCTATTGGAATTTGGTAAACTCGCAAAAACGTTGGTCGAACCAGACATCCGCCAAGGAATCACAAGAGCCAAAGACGCTGCAGAGCTAATAGCTAGACAAACAATTGGACCAGGCCCCTGGCAAGAACGTCCAACACAGCATACATTGGACTCCTACAGATGCAGCGCTGCAGCTAGAGAGCTGTTAGACAATCTCCAATCTCCAGTGGAAAAAGCTGTCTTTCTGGCAGCACGGGACACATTTAGTGGAGGCTTTCTAAAGTGTCTCCCTTCCCCGCAGCTGGGTACCATGCTGGACAACACCTCATTCCGCATGGTAACAGCTCTTCGAATAGGTGCCCCGGTTTGCAACCCCTACAGTTGCCGCGCATGTGGTACCACAGTAACTGAGGATGGACTTCACCCTCTTAGCTGCATCAAAAGCCATGGTAGAGTTTCTAGACACGCTGAAATCAATGCAATTATAAGAAGAGCCTTACGCAAAGCTGGTATACCAAGCACGCTCGAGCCCAGATTAGGACTTCATGACGACAAAAGACCAGACGGTGTAACAATCCCGCTATGGGCTAACGGCAGATGCTTGGTATGGGATGCTACAGTTTCCTGTACAGTGGCTCCCTCGTATATACGCCACAGTTCACTAGAAGCGGGATGGGTTGCCGAGCGCGCAGATAATGGGAAAAAACGCAAGTACCAAGAACTGGAGACAAGTTATATCGTAGTGCCAATATCGATGGAAACAATGGGCCCGGTAAGCAAGGGAACCAAGAGATTCATCAGTGAGCTGGGCCAACGGATTACAGATCTCACAGGGAATCGGCGCGAAGGCGAGTTTCTACGGCAACTGCTGTCGCTTGCTGTGTGCCGAGGAAACGCCGGCTGTATTGTCGGTTCCATGGAATAATATTTAGGAGTTAGAAGAAGACAAGGAGTACACGTTCACACCTCACAATTGTAACATTTAAACAATATTAATAAATAATAATAATAAATAGATCATGTTTGTATTAACTGTATTAGTTACAATCACTAGTACTAATATTATTGTTGTTAGGACTACACCAAGAACGCCACCCAGTGACAGTGATTGTACGAATCTGTGTGCAAGTAGGTGTAGGGTGCATGATGCAAATATTTTCTGTTTTGGAATATCTCTTTGGCATCGCGCTTAGTACCGTTATTCAAAACGGCACCATCATCGCTAAGGTATGTTTTCACCCGTAGTCACCACAGCAATCTCTGCTGTTTTGACATTTGGAATTTTGTTGTTGCTGTTAGAGATGTTAGAGAAGCAGGCAGAGCTGATGTTGTTGTTGCTGCTGCAGCAAGATGGTACTCTATGTATAAAGAGCGCCCACCAGTCTTAGCAGATTAAATGTGACCAAATGTCTGCCTTTCTGCATTTCTATCGCTAGACCCTCGATGAATACTTGAGAAATAGTCAACTGAGTAGCAACTACTCGTCCAGTAGATCTACAAAACTTGTGCAATTTTTGTTAAACATTTTTGTAAAATTTGCAAAAAAACTGAGTCTAAATTCGCTAATGGCGTCGAACAAAAAGGTAGTCCTTAATAGCAGACTCCGCATCCGAGTTAGCTAACATCCTAAGGCATTCTTTACTGGAGAAGGGGTTGTGTGATAGCATCGATAATGTAGAAGCACTTACCCCACGTCACCTATCTTTTTATTGTCCGACAGAATTCCTAAACGTATTAGATTAAGGCAGAGAGCCTTTGATCTTCTATAAATATATATATATATATATATATATAAATATATATATATATTTTTTTTTTTTTAAGGGGCTACCGGATGATCTGACACGGATGCCATCACTATGCGTGCATAAAGCCAAACTGTGTCAACATTGAAGGATGCATATGTAGTTTATGTGGAGAATGCGATATCGAGCGCTGCCCCGTATTTGTCTGAATAAAAACTGCTGGAGCCTCCCTAACACTCAGAGTTGATTATGTAATGTCAGATTATGCTGTTGTGCTACGATCGAATTTTTAGTTGCCAATTATATGGTGAATAAAATATGAATGAACAATTTAGCAACATTGAAAGATTGACTGTTTTGCTTGAAACCAAGGGAAATCGACTGGTGACTTCGTGCCGGGTTGTGGCAAGCGCTTTGATGCTCTCACTTACCGCTTTTACCTTTAAAGCTCGTTTGCTTTTTGACGTTGTCTAGGGATGACCACTTGTCATCTTGTGTCATCTTTAGTCGTCTCCAAACATGTGAACTGCGATGCTCTTTTAACAAGGGGCCGGAGTTTTTCTACAAAGTCGACTCTTTTATCCTCATAGCGCAGGTAATGCTTTACCGTGTGAATCAGATCATCGCTCTTGCCAACGCGCGCAGGTAAGACTGAGTGCATTCCTGATCCTGTGCAGATCCTCCTGGAAGCGCCTGTAGCGTCTAGCACGTCTATCGGGCCTAAAGGTCCCCGTGAGCCCTTGTGTATCAGATACTGATTGTGAAGTGGCTGGTTCCTCTGAGATTCATGTCCCTTAAGGCTCTTCGCTTTTATAGTATTGCCTGCCTTCAAGGGTGTTTTCTCAGGGCTACCTGGCTTTCTAAAAAAAAGTGTTTTTATATCTGTGTAACTTCCGAAGTTGTCTCTAAGTACGTCTAAGAATCATCGTAAATGTTTAACTAATATGTCAAACTAAGTTAAATTTAGGAGTTATACAGACGCCGAGGCTCTCGTGAACTCTACATTGACAGGTGGTAATTCTGTTGAGTCTTGCCACGGTTAAGAGCAACACATTTAAACGTCAGGATGATGGACGTCGTCGACAGCTGACTGCAAAATACTGGACAGGCGATTTAAAAAATAAATAATAATATAGCTTAATATTGTTCACGCACTCAAGGTATTCGACTTATTTCAAAATGTGTTTGCTCACATGCATACCACATATTGTATATGCAAGCAGTTACAGAGGGATCATTTAATGCATTGGAAATTATGGGCTATGAACGCAGTTACCTTTGAAACAATTGATGCACTGCTAACAAAAATGTTTGTCCGCAAGCTTACAAGCATTGGAGCTCTAGACAACAGATTGCTACTGAGCTCCACTTTTTTCCTATTAGTCACGGAGTAACAAGACAAAATTAAGTCAGAACACTTTAATAATGCGTATCAAGATGGTATTTCCACCAGTTTAAGAACGCTCAAGTAGGATCTTCAGTGGCCTGGTGAGATCATTTGACGGATGAAATTCCGTGGAATCTATTATGCATGTAGACTTTTGTTGATTAGTTTGTTTTCGGCGAAGACAACATGCGATGCTGGCGTGCTGTTGACGCTGTGGTGGGTAATTCGATTCTATTGTCGCCCTTTGTTCGCACTTCGTGTTCCTTGATTGTTGCTTGATTCTGATTCTGACTGGCCCTTGATTATCATCATCTGCATGTGTGCTGTTTTGCTGGAAGTTCATCACGCATTATCTCTGTACGCCGAACTGGTGGGAGGTGAAATTCCCGACGCGTTTCGAGCACCATCAGGATGCTATGGCAGCGACGCTGACGTAAGACTCTCCGATGTTGGCCAGAAGTATGGACGTGCGTGCGTGATACGTGCGCCCGCCCGCCGCGGGTACGTTGGGGCTTACTTAGGCGGTAAGGCGTGAGCATACACGCCACTACACGCAACGCCGGTGGGTTCGTTACCATCTGCCGTCGGCAGCAATCCGGTCGAAGCGTCGAGAGTCGTCGTGTATACTGCACGTACGATACGCTACGGAGAAACTAGATACGTTACAGGGGAAGCTAGATAGCGTGGTGGAGATTAGCGTTCGCCATCGCATACAGTTTGTCTGCCTATCTGTCTGTCTGCCTGCTTGTCTGTCTGTTTGTGTATTTCTTTGTTCGAGCCGGCTCGACGTCGGTGTATGCGTGTGCATCCAGCTCGCACTATGGCGCGCGTAGCGACTTCGAAGGGTATGAGGAATTTTCATCTTCACCACCACCATGACCCCCACCACCATCTTCATCATCATTTCCACCACAATCTTCATCATCGCCACCACCACCACCACCACCACCACCATCATCATCGACATCACCACAACAACAGTTCTCAGCATTGTCATTGTCATCTGCATCATCATTATCATCATCGTCATGAGCATCATCGTCGCCATCGACGTCGGTGGTTCGGTCGACTGGCCGGCTTCTGAAGACCACAAGTCCACGAAGAAGAGCAGGCACCAGTCGAACGGACAAGAGGAACATACCGCCAGTGAGAAGCAAATGAGAAGTGGCGATCTTCTGATCATCATCATCATCATCAGTAGTAGCGACAACAACAACAACAACAACAAGCAGCAGCAGCAGAAGTAACTGCAGAAGCAGGAACTGAAAGGGAGGAAGGACCATGATGTTCCTACCCTTCGGCCTCCCCCGTCTCCCCTTGTTTTTGTCTTCACATGCTTCTCGCCTGCTGCTGCTGCGGCTTCTGCCGTAACACTCGACGACACTCACACAGACTTTCTTCGGTCTTCGGTCTTCTTCGGGCATCGTGGCCGAGGCCGTCGTCTTCGCTCCCGCGTCGGCGCCGCTAGCTCAACTCCGTTTGCTGTTGGTCCACACGAACCATGTTCGTTCGTAGACGTCCGCCCGCTCGCCCGCCGAAGCCTCCGAAGCGAAGTATTCGTGGTCGTCGTCGTCGCCGTCTACGTTCGACCCATCTTTTGTTGGGAGATGCTTTCGGGAGAGCGAGTGTCACGGACGCGAGCGAATGATCGCGCGCGACCACAACGTTAACAACAACTACAGCAGCAGCATGAATAACTGCAGCAGCAGCAGCAGCAGCAACAACAACAACAGCAACAACAACAATAACAGCAACAACAGCGACAACGACAACAACACCAGTAGCGGCATCAATGCGGTGGAACGAGGGGGTGGATATTGGTGGGCAATACAAGAAGACGACGACGTGTATGTTGTTGTTGTTGTTGTTGTTGCTATTGGCATTATTGTTGTTTTTCTTGTTGTTTCGAGGGCTTCAATTGGCGCTAATGGCAGAAGTTGTAGCGGTTGTTGTCATCACCATCATCATTATCGTTATCATCATCATCATCATCATCATTATCGCCTGATCGTAGCATTGAAGAAATTCACAACTGAAGACGATGTGACGCGTACAACACAAACAACAACAGCAGCAACAACAGCAACAATCATAATAACAGCAACAACAGCAGAAAACAACAACAACAACAACAACAACAATAACCTCACTCCTGGCCGCCGCTGGCTTCGACGCTGACGGTGGCACGCGGTCTAATCGTTCAGTCAGAGGTTATTTTGTTGTAGTTGGTGTTGTTGTTTACGTTGCTACTATTGTTATTGTTGTTGTTGTAAGCATTATTGCTATTGCTGCTGTTGTTGTTGTTGTTGTTGTTCTTCCTCCTCCTCTTTTGCTGCTGAGCTCCCCACCGCCGTTCTGTCTGCCGCGCCAGCGTCGATGGACGGACGGCCGACCAACGACCGTCAGCGGCATCGAGACGCTACAACGACCTTTGACGTACAACAAACAACCATGCACCCATATATACATATGTATATATGTATATATATATATATATATATATATAGAGAGAGAGAGAGAGAGAGAGGGGAAAGGGGGATGGGAGAGAGGAAGCGACGTGGAGAAAACGTAAGGAAAAGAGAAAGAAACGTAACGAAACCGAGATAGACGGAGAAAGGGAAAAGAGACACAGAGAAAAAGGGAAAGAGAGAGAGAGCAAAAGAGCGGAAACGCAGAAAGTCGGAGAGAGAGAGAGATAGAGGGGGGAGAGGGACCCCAGCGTACACTCACACATACACATAGCCATCATACGCCCACCAACACACACACAGTGGCGCGTAGAGCGTGTATGCTTGTATGCACGCGGCGTCATCGGCGTCGACCCCGCTACCTCTGACGTCTGCCTGTCCGTCCGTCTGTCGGTGGACCGGACAACGCCGTCGCCGCTGCCGCTGTGGTGGAACGGGGCACATAGAACGGCGCGCAGGCGGGCGGGCGGGCGGTATAGGCGCCTTTGTCAGACGAAGACTCAGAGACGAAGTTGTTGCTGTAGAACGGAGTGTGGATGCTGGATGCTAGATTCTGGCCGTCGCGGCGTCGACGCGACCCGCGTACGTACGCGAAAGTGAACACGACGAACTGCCTGCTGGCTGGTGACTCCTCATGAGCAGGGGCCGCAGTAGCAGAAGCGGCAGCGGCAGCAGCGGCCACAACAACAACCGCAGCAACAATCTTAAGCTCGTACTGAGGTAGCACCACCAGTTGCTTATTCCTGCTGCTGCTGTTGTTGCTTATTGCTGCTAGTGTAGTAGTATAGTTTTTGTTGTTGTTGTTGTTGTTGTTGTAACAATAAGACTAGAAGAAGCCGTACGAAGCAGTACCAGTGAGGTACCTCCAATGGCTGGCGTTCTGCGATAAAGTTCATCGTGTCGTGTCTTGCAGCAGTATCGTCATCGTAGTAATAGTAGTACTCGTCGTAGTAATAGCAGGAACAGACTCGAGTACTCGAAGTACAACATCAAGTACAACTAGTGCCAGCAAGCCGCGTCGTGTTGATCGTCGTCGTCGTTGCCACTATTCGAGTGATAGCTGGCAACGTGCCGAGTGTCGTTACAGGTTTTTTCTAGCATTGTTTTTTGGATTCGTTCCTTCGACCCTGTCCGCGGTTCATGGCGTTCATATAGCATCGTCGCTTCATCGGCGCTACGTCTGGGTTTACGTTGTCGTCTGTGTCATTGACACTAGAGTAAGCTGTGCGTGTGTGCGTATGTGCATGCGATGTGTGCAGTGTGATTCGTCTTTGTTGTGATTATCTGTGTCTTGTTGTGCGATGTGATTAGCCGTATCTTCATTAGCGCTGTATCCTCGTTAACGTTGTGCCATCGTCGGCGCGGGCTCTTCTTTGGCTATTTGCTGTGGCGGCGAACGCTACGTTGCTGCGTTGGGGTGGGCTCAGCGAGGCGGAGGTGGTGCCGTACGTGGACTGAGGTTGCAGCACACCTCTGATCACCATCAGAATCAACCTTGGACCCTTTGTAAGGACCTTCAGGACCAGACACCACGACAAGAAGAACAAGGACTGAATGTGTGGCGTTGCAGGCGCCACCATGGCTTCTGCTGCTGCTGCAGCTGTCGCCGATGCGACCGTCTCTGGGTATCGAACCCGGTACGGTTCATGGTCGTCGCTAAGGTCTTCGTTGTCATCATTGTCGACACCGACGCCACAGACTTCACTACCGATGCACTCAAACCTATTAGTTCATTCAGTAGTTCAACATAAAGAGGGTGAGCAACACCAAGAAGGACAAAGACAACCAGAACAACGGCAACAAGAGCAGCAACAACCTCAACAACAACAACAACAGCTGCTGCTGCTGCAGCAAGAACAACAACAACAACGCCGACATCCACCAGTGGCGAAAATACCGCCAACACAGCGGCGCGTCTGGGAAGGTCACCATGCAGTTCCGACCTTGGCGACCACTATGAACTCACCGTCGGCGTCAGCAGCATCACGGCTGAGTACTCTTCCGGCGCTTCGACCGTCAACGGAGCGACGGCATCCGATGAAGAAAAGTCCACAAAGAGACCACCTCGTAGCAGCTGGAGGCGGCTGCGCCGTTTTGCTGTCGAGCCTACAACGGGCCGTGTTGATAGCCCTCGTAGGAATATCGTCGATCGCGTCGATAGGCGGCGTCGAAGCCGGTGGAACAATGCAGCACCTACCCTGCGTGAGGACTGAGAACCAGCTCTACTGTCCGACGCCGGGCAATCGCTACCCAAGGTATGTGAGGGTATGAGAATGTGTGTGTGTGTGTGAGAAAGACAAACAGAGTATGTGTGGCGATACACGTCCTTTTACTAAGAAATCAATAGAGAAACGTATCTATACTTGGAATGATTGGCGAATTTTGCAATTATTTTTTTCTAAGTACAAAAGAAACCAGAATCCGTGGCATCTAGCCAGTGTGTGTTTAGTGTTGACATGGAACGACTCGAACGACTCTTGGCTGAAGTAACGCACCTCTATGAAATAGAAAGGCGTCAACGTGCTTTGACTGTGCATTGACTGTGCTTCAATAAACGCGTACGTGTCTAAGGTAACGGGTGGATAATAGAGAAGAGCAAGCCTGCTCAGCGCTTGGCGTTCGGAGCAAAATTCCTAAGCTTAATACTAGCTTGAGGCTGGGCTTATCGTGAGACACTTGTATGATGTCGCCAAGATTTTTCGAAGTTCCAAAACGAGATCACATTGGCGTTCAGTGCATACATAGACCACATACACAAAAAGTGTTGTCCTAATGCTTATTTGGAGAGTTTGATGCAAACACGGGTCTGCGCTGACTGGCTTGTCCGAAGTCACAGATAAGGCATTTACGTTAGTCCCGGCGCATGCAATTAAGGCATTTGCGTTAGCCCCGGCACATGAGTGATCTCACCTTTTCCCAAACACGCACGTACCGCTTACAGCAATCGAAGCACTGGGATTGGCGGGCGGCCGGTAGGGTCGTACAGTTTCATGAAACACAGATAGGGCTTAATGGGCAACAGTCAACGGCTATTATTTAGCTCTCGTTACAGACCCTTGTACATGCGCTGCAAGTTTTCGCTACTAGTAGGAAACGATATACAACGCAAGCAAACGCAGTTCTGAATGCCGCTGGTGTACAAAAGAGCTATCATCTAATTGCGCTTAAGATTGTATTCTCTTCAAGATAAGATGATCTTGTTCCGATTTGTAGAGGCGTTGAGAGCTCTATCCTGCAGAAGGTCCTCCTTCGCGCACTCTGCTAAGGTTTAGTCGGGCCAATTCGTCTGCCTATGGTGAGATAGTGTGGGTGAAGCTACTTTTCAGCCTAGTCGCGAACTCGAGTGTCTGAATTTCTGACGAATAATCGGCTTACGTTTTTCCTCCTGTATCGGACTAGAAGCTTTAAAAGTGATAACTAAAATATAATTCATCCTTAAAGAGGCAATGTGGCGCTGTATAATAGACTGGCTGGTATATATATCAGCAGAACTGTTCCTGGTTAGGCTGGTAAGCTAAATAGCCAAAAAATCAAAGATCACTATTGTCGGCCCGATTCTAGCTACATTGAACTCGACTCTTAGGAGCGGTGAAGCTGGAATTGATCGCACGAGAAAATCGAGTGCGATGACTTAATTAACGGATTTTGTTTGGGTTTATTTAGTTCTGTGTATATATTTATTCGAAAACAATCACATTAAGGCGGCGCAAAAGAGCTGATGCACGAGTACGTGCACACCTCGAGGAGTATATATATATATGCAAGGCCTCCCAGGAAGATGTCGAGAGCGATGTAAGAAATTGCAGAGCTCATTAAAGCAAATCTTTTTTGTTCTAATGAAACATAGTCTTCGAGAAGTCTTGTTTCGGGGTGAGAGTGATAGTACTAGAATCCGTGACACTGGTGTTGTTGCCCGACCTAGGAGCACAAAATGTATACTTGCGAGACAACCAGTCCTCCTTTACAGAAACTAAGCACATCGTCGTGTTCGCGAGAAACGACGGTGTGCTTAGTTTCTGTGTAGGAAGACTGTTCGGCTTCTTCTAAAAAACATATGACGTCGGAAGATGCGACATGGTCGCTTAGAAGATAATTCGCAAAAAAATAAGTTTTATTAGCCGTTATGCCCATACCTAAAAATCATAACTTAACGATTATCCGCAGCACTTCGAACTAACATATTCAGGCAAATGCGCATTGTATGACAATAACTTTAGTTCCTGCGGCGATTCCATCAGTGGCTGCGGAGTAATTAAGGTTTTCCGACGGTTGAATGCATGCATAAATAACCTAGAGTGATCTATCTCATGGAGGAGGTATGCATGCACTCAATATTGACTTGCCCGCCGGAAAACCTTAGTCATTTCGCAACCCCAGATCGTATCGCCGTAGATTTGATACCAATACGATCACCATGAAATGCGCATTTGCCCATTTGAATATGTTAGTTTTAGGCGCTGCAAATTATCATAAGGTTATGATTTTGAGGTATTGAGCGTTAGCGCTAAACATTTTTCATTTTTTGTGGAATTTTTTTTAAAAGACCTTTGTTGCATCTTCTGATCAATTTTATATGTAATTCATTTTTTTCACGGACACGACGATGTGCTTAGTTTCTGTATAGGAGGCTTGGTTGTCTCACAGTTGCGCATTCTGTGCTCCTATGTCGGTCAACAACACTAATGTCACCGATTTTAGTAATATTAATGCCACTCCGAAGCAATATTGCTCAGAGATCATGTTCCATTGGGAGCTCTACAATTGCTACTTTTTCCTGCGAGACACTATATATATATATATATATATATATATATAGTATACTATAGGAACACCATACTGCTATGGATCGTATATGCCATTATTATGTATTTATATTTTCCCATCTTTAGCCTGGGAAAGCGGGTGGTTGTGAATTGAAGTCCGAAATTGTTCATTTCTTCATTGAATTGATATTCATAGTTTCTAGCTCAGATGCGCTACGGATGGGGACGTTTCAGGTCTATTCATACGGACGCCGATGTAAATTTAGTACTTGTGGACTTAGAGAAGACACATCGGCAAACAAACTAGCAGAACGACAGTAGTGATAATAATAATAGATCGTATTTTATTGTTTTTTTTACCTGCTTACCTACTTGCGCTTGCGACCCTAACAGTCTGATGCTTTATTATACGATTACGCATCTGCCGCTTGACCGCTTTCAGTATCAACTTAACAGAGCCTATCGTTGGCGGCCAGAAGTTCTCCAAGGAAAAGACATGCAAAAGGTAAGACAAACACATCCGTAGATAGGCGATACTAAGATAGTAGTTTCTAATAACGTCGACGAACACGTGCATGCTGCTTACTTCCAAAGCTTTCCCTTTCAAGAGATTATATATATATATATTATTGTTTTTGTATAATGTAGCCATTTTTTATTTTCTTAAGGTAGAATAAGTACAAAAGTGTTCACTTGACCTGAGTATATTTGTAAAGAATAATCTAATAATAAGTTAATGTTAATCACAATGAATCGAGCCCAGGAAAAAGTTTGAACGATAATAAAGACAAAACTTATTTATTATGGACGCCCCATTTGCAGTTCGAAGTAATTTGACAAATTTAAACAATTAAGTTAGTTATCTAAATACACATGCAACTCTTTTATATATGAGGCGCTTAAAGCAACAGCATTAGCGGACATGTGATATCTGGGGTTTCTCCAACAGTCCTTGTGACAGCATGACCGCTGACTCTCAGCGGTATGGTTTATCATCTATTCTCAATGACCATCGCTTAAACAAAATTCGATCAACAAAAGCGATCGAACCGATGACAATCATGAATAGCGTACCAGACCTTTTAGACCACGCCGCCATTAGAGAGAGTGAGACCAGGCAAATATTGAGGCCATCAATAAAATGAACTATGAAGTCATGTACTCATTACTGGGCGCTTGAATACTACATATTGAAAGACACTCGTCGTGGGAAACACCTAAACACTTTTGCGGGGATCTAAAATTTGATTTGTGGTTTAAATATTATATAAAAGATACTGAACTAGCTGCTCGGTGTTTCTATGACGATACCGCTGTAAACGGAAGGTAGGCAAATAAATGAGAAGGATTCCTAAAGCTTTGTGCTACGCAGAGGGACTGCAGCCCACAATATATCACCTGACGAAATTAAACCTATAACTTTGCATTGCTATCGCATGGTTACATGAGCTATATTTACCTAATTGATTTGCGTTTGCTTTGGCAAAAACAACTTTGTAGAATTTTACCTACTACGGCTTTTTGCAAGCTTAGCTGCTATTGCGTCTGCTCCTTTCCTCCTGATCGCTTTGTTTATTTAGCCGTAATTTACATCTAGGGCGTAAAAGTAGGGCCTGTCAGCTAAGTCAACCTTTATCGGTAAAAACCTAGCAAAATGCCCGATAGTCCTAACGCCTGCAAGTCCGTGCCATGCAGCTGCGTTGGATCGCGTTTATAAGTTTGGTATATTATACTG
The DNA here is from genome assembly GCA_003439945.1 of Dermanyssus gallinae. Taxonomy (NCBI): domain Eukaryota; kingdom Metazoa; phylum Arthropoda; class Arachnida; order Mesostigmata; family Dermanyssidae; genus Dermanyssus; species Dermanyssus gallinae. Next base: position 16,681 of record QVRM01001310.1, on the reverse strand, counting down.
TTCTATATATTATACTCAATCTGAGTGAAATAAATATAATTGAATATAAGTTTGGTATACTTGGCTCCAAGTTTTGCACGATCGGGTAGGCCTCATTCTAGTCGGACGGCTGTGCATATTTAATGTTACGTACAATATACGTTTCTATAACATTTTATGCATTTTAAGCTTCCAGAAATGCAGCTTGAAAAGCAAAACTATTTGAAATTGTCTAGATCAAAAATCTATAAATGTTTATTTAGGAAAATGTTGTATACATTAAAAAATTCGCCTAAGTTGTGTTAGAACAATATAGAGATGAAAAATGTGATGAAATGAAAAATCTTTACATCTTAGGACTAGGAATGCCGCGTTCTAACTAACGCACGTTTACTGGAGTTGATGATAATACACCATGCGTATGGGCGAGGTAAGACGACTTTACTTTCTATACCAACTTAATCTGTTTACTTAGAAATGCCTCTACAATTGTCTGTTCACCTAGAGCCTAAAACCTTCATGAGGTAGGTATCTTGATCTGTAAAATGTGAGACGTTTTTTTCTTAAGTCGCCTGGTTATTTATACAACAAATATATTATCCTTCTTTTATCTCTAAAACTAGAGGACTTCATTGTCTCTACTAGAGGAACACTAAAGGATGATGCATGATTTCAAAAAAGTCGGTCGACTGGCCGATCTTGTTGACCCCTCACGGGGGTTGGCATTGCAGCTGGCTAACTTCGAGGCGCTTCTGTGGGTGGGCCGGTGACCTCGTGAACGATCTTGTCCCGCCTATTGTTTCAGAGAGCGAATTGACGACTTCATCGACGACAACAAGTCCATGATCCGGCGAATGTTCGGTAACGTGGACAGCCCGTCCGACCCCACGGTCGAGCACTTTCAGACGTACGACGGGCGCCGAATACATCATCGGGGCAAGCGAGCCGCTAACATGGGCGGCTCACCGCACAAGGTCGACGCCTGTGAGTCGACGGTCGAGATCGTCACCCCGTACTGGGCGTCGAACAGCCAGGGCAAGATTCGCGCCATCGTCAACACTCAGCACCTGCAGCAGGCTATTCAACAGGTAATCCGCCGCCTGTAGTACTGGCGTATATAGTGTATTGAGCCCTTCGCCACAGCACCACATTGCGTATCGACGCGCACCCATCCAGGTGGGCCTAGAGAGCTTAGATATCGATTAAGTGATGTATGTGGCTCATAGAACGTTAATCATCTTCAAAACAAAATGTATGCTACAGCTAATTTAAGTAGTAGTTGATACGATACAATTAAGCAACATGTCATGATGTGCTAATTCTGTTATGCGGTACAACTGCTAAATACAAGACATGAACTCATCCCTTGGCCTTATGCTTGCCTGTGACCCCGCCCGATACTGGGAAAACACTATCATTTAGAAAGCTACAACGTTAAGTTGTTGGTGTTGTTTTTAACAGCTTAAGTCTTACGTGGGCGTAAGGGCTATATATATATATATAATATATATATATATATGGCCTTCGGGAATCATTTTGCTAAATGGGGATATAAGTTTGCTGATGTTATTTGGCGTTTTTGTGAGACTAGGGCGATGACCACAAACTACTGGAGCGTACGTTACCGGGCTTGCAATACACGAATTTCATATAAAGACACGTATACGAAATGGGTTGCATGTAATATCGTCCGAGTGCGAATGCCAGCTATGCGGAAAATCGTATGATCTGTATCATCTCCAACAGTGTACAAGCGATATCGCTGATGAAAGTGGCGCAGGAGCGCTATAGCACATATGTGCATAAACCAAATATTGGTAAATGAAAAATACATTTATATATACATATATATTCATATATATATATATATATATATATACGACACAGCAACAGCACGTCTCACTAGGCTAGCGGAAACTTTCGCGTCATGTTCAGAAATCCGTAGACCCGCACGTTCGACACGAGAGAATTTTACCTCTAGAAATCGTTACTGCATTTAAACGTGCTATAATCTTAGCATTACATAAGAATCATACGCTTAGTCTTACATGAGAATATGGCTGGCTTAGACACGTGAGTTGCTAACCTGCAAGTTTCTCTTTGTTCGCTCTGTTTTCATGGTCTTCGTTCTATGTCTGGCTGGTTTCTTCGTTCTGGTCCATGCTGGTCGGCACACATGCTGGTTTTCATTCCTCACTGTGTCGTCGTTTTTGACCTGCTCTCCTTCCTACCTTTCGCGGACGCGTGATACCCCACGATAGGAGGTCTGCCAGAACAGCCAGACTCGCAAGTGTAACTCTGACTGCGGCTGCGAACAGAAGTACAAGTGGCACCGGCTGCTGGCGTACGACCCCGACGATGACTGCAAAGGCATCTTCATGGACTGGTTCCTGTTTCCGTCGTGTTGCGTCTGCCGATGCCAAAATCCGGTACAACAACCGGAACAGTACTATCAACATCAGCGTCAAACCGGCGGAGTATCCAAACACCACTAGAGCAATATCTTCGTTCGCCGATGACGCCGGTTTATGTTGAGCGATGGTCAAACCTCCGTAGCGCTGGCTCGATTTTGAAACTCTCCAAATACGCAACGGTGCAAATGCCTGTATCATGCTTAAGTACTGTGTTTGGCTGTATTTTCATCTTTTATCTCGCAAAACAAAGTGGGAATATATATATATATATATATATATATATATATATATATATATATATAGCTAACGTTAGTTTAAATTACATCTGTTGTTAACCTGGTTTTACATGCTTTAGTTTGCTCCATGTATTCTGTATCACTTCTTCTGTTTCTTTGGTCATTTAGCTGCGACGGCTATTGGGTGCTTGTAGTGCATTTCTCGACGGACAGTCTATTTTGTCAAGCATAATGGCCGCACTTTACGAGACACGCTTTCCTTAAAAAACCTTGTTGTCCGGTGCAGTTAGGATCGCCCTACCTTCCAAACGGAAAACGAGTTTTGGTTCTGACAAAGACAATTATTCTATAATGCATTTTGCTTTACTTCGCTACATTACAGACGACTAGACTCTTCCGGGTCCGACCTGATGCTCTCACTGTATATACCTTGACCTGAAAGGCATTATATATATATACACATAATCGAAGTAATACTTTATGGATATCATCACATGTTTATTATACGTATTGTTGCTACTATTTTTGTCTTGTTGGAGCATGTTCAGTCTTTGTAACAGCTGGTTGTGTTACGAAGAAATGACTTGCTCGCTTTGGTGTGCGGAATCTGATTGCTCGGGACCTTAGCAGGATTTATTATTTAGGATTTTATCTTGCGAATATATATATATATATATATATATATATATATATATATATATATATATATATATATAGTCAGACTCAGTGTACATCGTAGATAATAGCAATTCATCTGAGGCTTTTAATACTAGTTGAGACCGTCTCATATGTTTCAACATGTGCACTTCAACGGTCCATTTTTAAGTCTTAGTCTGATAGGACAGATATTTTTTGAGAAAGCATGTAATATTAAAAAAAAAAGAATAATAATAAATGAAATGTTTACAAAGTCGTATACCACCTGCCCTGATGCTTAAATGGTTTGATTAGAATAGGTGTCGCCACATTTGTTCCAGACTGCTCATCATTGGGATTAAATTTCAGAAGATAATTTCATTGCATCTACTCTTCTTATTCAAGAAGTAAGTACTCACAGTCAAATTATGGTTTAAGATATACTTTACTCGTCGGAATTAAATTGAAAACACAAGAAAACTTCTTCCGGATTTCTTCCACCGGCGTACCGTAGAGCAAGTGTGTTTTTCTCCTATTGTATGGTACTTTTTGCCTAGGTATTGACCCATGCATGCTACTTAAGATATAATAAATATCTTATTATGCCAATAACGTAAGGCTATATTACGCAGCGAACACTCACAACGTGATGCAGTCTGCGGCTAGTGGCATTGCCCGCTGGTGTCATGAAAACGTGATTCTGGCCTTTACTTTCAAGTGCATGATGTATATACGCCAAAGTATTGAACTCACAACTTTGACTTTATGATAGGTGGATTTTTTACCAACAGCTACCGTGATTTTGGAGTCCACATTACTGTGAGCTTTAATTTTTTGTTGCAACATTGAGTATTTGTAACCACAAACTTTCGAAACCTTACCCCCCAATGAGGCTTTCAATGCCGGCTTATCTAACGGACGGTTCACGCATGCCTGATACTCAGCGGCCGCCATTGCAACCGACTGGCAGAACGAGGCGTTATAAAAAGAACAATATTAATGATTACATTATAAATTAATGGTCTCCTTGCGTTTTTAACGTATGAATTAGGAGGAATACAACCAGAATTCGTTTCCGAGAGTTTGGAAGCCAAAGGTGGTCTTAATGTGTCATTGAAGAATAGTCTTAGAAGCGAGTCAGCTCACTTGTTAATTCAAGTAGTTAGTCGTTAGCAAAGGTCACGACAAACTCAACTTAAGTTCAAATGCAGTTGATAGCGACCAACAATTCAAACTTCTCTACGCTTGCGATAATTTTTTTTCAACAAAGAGAAACACGCCGTTGTATACCTCCCTCAGTCACCACTATAAACTGACCAGGCCACATCACATTTAAAACGCCTTGAGTGAGCATTTGAGGAGCCAACGGTATAAGCTTAATGTCAGCTAGTCTTTCCGTTTTTGTCATATTCCTTGTAGCAGAAAACACTTTGTCCCATTTGCTAGTGGCAACTTGATTGCCTTACGAATATGAATCTTTAGGAATTATAGAAGAACATAGCAGCAGAAACCGGCTTGCAAGGAAACGTTAGCAAAAGAAAAGGTTTGATAAAAAATACCATCGTAACAAAAGGGAACTGACGCAATTGAAAAATGGTGGTCATAATAGCGTAAATCAAGCAAGCAGACGCATACTCTGTAGACTTACCTGGCATGGTTATAATCAATTATATATATATATATATATATATATATATATATATATATATATATATATATATATATATATGTAACATTGGCGCGCTTTCACCGCTATTGGAAACGGCAACTTTTCGACTGCTAGCATTCAAAATATTATGTTGATTGGTCGTTACGATTTCGTTTAACCGCTTTTCCCGAGCAACGTATCGGCATGATTTTCAAGTGGTTATTAAGCATTTTTATTTCAAAGGTTGGAAGGCGACCCAAGTGAAAACTGAGTTAGACTAAGTGTACGGTGACTCTGTGCCATGTTTTGCCACTGTTTCCAACTAGATTCATGAGTTAAAACAGATCGCAGGAGCACCGAGGATGAACTACGTTCAGGACGCCCAAAAACGGAAACTGATGAAGAAAACGTGGAAAAAGTGCGAAAAATTGTTGCCGCAGATAAGCGAGTGAACATTAGGGAGATAGCGGAGACCTTGGGGATCAGTTTGGGTAGTGTGCATTTCATCCTGCACGCGAACTTGAAGATGAAAAAGCTTAGAGCAAAATGGGTGCCGCATTTGCTCAACCAAGGCCAAAAAGACGCGCGTGTTTCCGCTTCACAGCGAAATTTGGCCAAGATGTCAAAAAATACGTCGGATTTTTTGGCACAGATTCGTGACCGTCGATGAAAACTGGGTCCATCACTACACTCCCGAGACCCAAGAAGCATCTCGCCAATGGTGTGCACATGGTGAAGGACCTCCGAAGAGGGTGCAGACAACGGCATCGGCCGGAAAGATGATGGCTACGGTTTTTAGGGACCAACGTGGAATAATTCTGGTCGACTACCTTGATACCGGTAAAACGATCACGGGAGAATATTATGCAAGACTGTTGGACTGCCTGAAGCAAGAACTCATCGTGAAACGGCCCGCTTTGCAGAAGAAGGTTGTCCTCTTTCACCAGGACAATGCTCCTATAAACAAGTCGCGGCAAGCATTGGCAGAACTGGCCCAACTGAGGTTCGAACTTATTGAACAACCTTCCTATTCTCCAGACCTGGCCCCCTCTGATTATTTCTTCTTCGGACATTTGAAGAATAGTCTCGGTGGAAAGCGTTTTTCCAGCAATGAGGAGGTTAAGGCTGCTGTCAATGCCTGTTTTCAGTCTAAAGACGGGGAATTCTACTCAAGAGGTATAAATGCTCTGAAATCTCGGCGGGAAAAGTGTATTAAGCTTAATATCGAATAAAAAAAATTTAAAACAAGATTTGGAACGAAAATTCTTGATTTTCGTTTCAAGAACTTGTTGAACTACCTGTATATATATATAAATATCTCCAGGGTGTTTGGAAAAGTTTTTTTCTCGTAGTAAGGAATTGTAGAGCTCGTTAAAGCAATTATTTTTTCCAATAGAACATGGTCTCTGAGAAGTCTTGTTTCGGAATGAGAGTGAAATTACTACAATTTGTGACACTAGTGTTGTTGCCCAACATAGGAGCATGAATTGTGCTGTTGCGAGACAACCAGTCCTGCCATACAGAAACTAAGCATACCGTCGTGTTCCTGAAAATTCTGCTTCTTCCGAACATATAAGGCTGGTCACAAGATACGACACGGTCCTTTAAAGAGAATTCGCAAAAAATGAAGTTTTTTATTAGCTTTCACACCAAATACCTCAAAATCATTAACCCTACGATTACTCACGACGTTTAAAACTAACATGTTCAGGCAAATGCGTATTTCACGGTGATCATTTTAGCATCAAACTTATGACAACGCAAGCTGCGGTTGCGGAGTAATTACGATTTTTTGGCCAGATGTCGAGATTGAGTGCATGCAAAATGACCTTGAGTGCTAGTAGATCATTTATGCATGCACTCAATCTTAATTACACCGCAATCACGGTTCGTATTGCGTACGTATTTGGTACCAAAATGATCGGTATGAATTGCGCATTTGCCTGAATGTGTTAGTTTTGGCGCTGTGATTGGTCGTAGGGTTATGATTTTGAGATATTGAACGCAAAGGCTAACAAAAGTACTTAATTTTTTGCTGAATATTTTCTAAACGATTGTGTCGCATCTTCTAGGCAATATTATATATTCTTCAGAAAAGTAGAATCTTCTCGCGAATACGACGGTGTGCCTAGTTTCTGTATAGGAGGACCGGTTGTCTCGTAATTGGACATTGTATGCTCTTATGTCGTGCAAAAACACCAGTGACTCAAATTGTACTAATATCACTCTCACTCCAAAACAAGACTTTTCAGAAACCATGTTCCATTGGAGAAAACTTTTCTTTAACGAGCTCTACAATTCCATATATCGCTCTCAATTTTTTTCTGGAACAAAGTCATTTTTGCATGCACTCAATCTCGACATCTGGCCAAAAAATCGTAATTACTCCGCAACCACAGCTCGCGTTGTCATAAGTTTGGTGCCAAAATAATTACCATGAAATGCGCATTTGCCTGAATATGTTAGTTTTAAGCGTCATGAGCGGTCGTAGGGTAATGATTTTGAGGTATTTGGTGTGCAAGCTAATAAAGAACTTCATTTTTTGTCAACCGTGTCGTATCTTCTGACCAGCCTTATATGTTCTTCCGAAGAAGCAGGAACACGACAGTGTGCTTAGTTTCTGTATAGGAGGACTGGTTGCCTCGCAACAGCACATTTTGTGCTCCTACGTCGAGCAAAAACACCAGTGTCACAAATTGTAGTAATTTCACTTTAATTCCGAAACAAGACTTCTCAGAGACCATGTTTTATTAGAAAAAATATTTACTTTAACGAGCTCTACAGTTCCGTACTACGAGGAAAAATACTTTTCCAAGCACCCTGTATATATATATATATATATATATATATAATATGCATAAGAGTGTGTTGCTTTGAAATAGAAGACTGTGTATGCAAATAATGTGAGTGTCATCAGCCGACATGAATTCTAGGTAATATCTAGCAATTTATGGTAAAATAAACTTCAAATCGAATTAGCGAAATAACGAACGGCGAATATCCCTGATATGAACTGATTTAAAGAAGGCACTCAATGCTTTGTGTTGAGGCGTCAAATGGGGTCTGAATAACGCGTTTATAGTGTTGACACCTAATTGTACGAAAGCCACAAAGAGCGTTTCAAGAGAAAGTGTTTCTAAAAAAAAGGAGGTATAGCTCGATCTTCCGCGTAAGTATTTAACCTTCGACAAGAAGCGCATGCGCTGCGAGCGGACCTATATAGCATATAGGTCCGCTGCTCCATATCGCTGAGACTCAGCGGCCACGCTGCCACAAGGACTGTTGGGGAAACCCTAGATATCTTAACATGTCCGGCCCTCGAACGATTATGATAAGAAAAACAATAGCCAAAGAATGCCTGTGATGATGTATCGCGATGAAAACAGCACTGGATCAATTTACGGCCGTTTCTACGTCCAACGACGTGGGTGCGAAAAGGGGTATCGCCAACAACCGCACTGCATGGTACCTACAAGGCATTCGTGTAGTCAGACTGACCAGTAACCACGTAGAGAATCATGGTCAGCAAGGAAACGTGAATACCTTAGAGGCTTGAAGTAAGTACGCTTTGAAGAAAAGTGTTTCGTTTATTGATCCATTTGTGTGGTATAAATAAGTCACAAATACATTAAAACAGAAATTATATTCATCAAGTCAAGCTATTTAGTGAGGGCTTCCTAGAGCAGTTTCTAGCATGATATATCTCGCGCGGTTCTCCACATCCCTCACAGATACACAGTTCATTGGCGTCATAACTCGCCTAAATGCTAACTCGGCCATTGTTCCTTTATGATGAATGCAGATTATTCCAAAGTTTTCTTCACTTAACAAATACAAGTTATGCAGGCCGACGTATTCGTCAGGTTGAATTGAGTTTGCGGTGCTTAATTGGTACTGTACGCGACATCTTTAATCGGATCATTTCCATAACTTTGCTTAGCCCAACATAGGGTAACAGCGGAATGACGTGGTAAAGGTACTTCAAATTCTTCAAGGCGGCCGCGAACACACTCGATGAAAATAAAAGCACTTCACCATTTGGAAAGTTTTGTAAAACTAGGGAACATGGGTGGGGTAAACAATAATATTCTCTGAAAATGGCGGGTAATTGCCTGACCGCTATATAGCAACTAAAGAACAACGAATATGAACGATTTAATAAAAGCCGATTTCCGGGCCGGATACTTTGTAGGCGCAAAAATGTGACTGAAGCATTCTTCGGGATAACTTAGATTACGCAAAGGTTGTTATTATATCCAAAAAATGCTGCCTTAACAAACAAAGCATCCCGCGCGTAACAGAAGCCTAAAGAGAAGCCAAACAGAGGTAACCTAATTTACGACAGGATCAAAGGTCAAATACTGAATCTCCAAGAGAAATCTTTCAAGAAATCTCTTTGTTCTTATTGAGCAGACTTCAGAAATTGCACAAACCATTTATGACCGACACAATTTGTAGAGCGAGATTTATTCACCACATTGTTTCAAATTGTTTTACAAATACCCATCATTCTAGCAGCTTGGTGTTGAATGACTGGAGCAACCTTAGCAAAAGTTATCTTTAAAGCAATATTGTAGCATTATATTCACTGCGTGCAAAATGTGTTTTAATCATAAATAAATTAAAATCATTCAACGTCATGGCTGGAATCGGAGCCGTGACTCCATGTGCCACCCATGCCGCCAGAAACGAACTTCCTGCAAACGATGTCGCACAATGTTTTTTAGTCTTCGGTACAATTAACTTTCGGACAACGATGAATTCCCTAAAACATGCCAGATATTGCAATTACTCACAGTAGCCGCCGCGTTTGAAGTCGGCAGAAAGAATGTCGAATTCGTTCGAGAACGTGTTCGACATCAAATTCGAGCTAATAATGTCGTCATACCCGGAAGATTTTCCTCATCAGACAGCTCTCTTGATGGTCCGTCATAGCGCAAACTGCTGTACGTAAGCCACAACAATGAGACACGCTATCGCACTCGAGCGTCTTTAGACAAACGTATACAACCTTACCTCAGGTATACTCGTGCTGTTGCTGATGGTGCTGATCCATAAATTGGCTCTCTTTGAGTTCGTCGAATCTTGCCGCTTGAAATAGCCTGCCCTTTATGCACGATGACTATGGCAGGATGTATGCATAGATCAGTTTTGTCGGATATGCCGAATATGCCGGAAAGGGCAGAATTTGCAGTATTTTCGGGCCGTGTTGCTTTAAGACTACACTCGAATGTGAAATTGTATTGCGTCTAGTCTGGCTAACAAGTTTGAGAGGTATTGTTGTTAGGTCAATGCCAGAACGATCTTGTCACACAATTGGCTGCTCGTACCGGTGTCGTGGCTGCTGCAGCGCCTGCAGCGATGGAGGACACTTCCAGATTTGAGTTCTCCTATCCGTCAGGTGATCGCCCTGAAGCTGCCCGAGATGGCTGTGTGAGAGCCTTGAACCGCGCTCTTCACTGGAAGCATAGTTGACTATGCTGTACCTACCCATCGAGCCACGGAACCTGGACCTGGTGGGCACGCCGAAGATGCTTTCGTCGTCGTGGACGGCAACGAAAGCCCTGTGTCGTATCCACACACACGAAGTACTCGATTGTGAAGTATGAGGTTCGCCACGACATACGAGAAGATCATGCATTGCCAGCCCAGTAGCAGCAGCGACAGTCATTCTGCCCCTCCTTCCGGCAGGCGGTTTCGTTCCATAATAAAGCGCGTTAGAGAAGAGATACACGCAGAAGGGGATGGTTTGGCCCAACAGCTTGGCGTCTTGGCAACATTTCACCCTGAAGCCTGTTACTGCTGCGTCGTGGAACGTGACGTGTGTGATGGTGCAGACGATGGTTTGGCCCGAACAAATTTGCGGGCATTCTCAGTCATGTCTACGCCTACCGGACGGCTGTATAGTGAGGCACACGAGGCTTCGTCGGATGAGGGCGATTTCGACCGCAGAACTCGAATCGTGCCAAGAGGCGTCAAATGAAGCGGTTGCAAAATTTCGAGTAACCTCTGGAAGACCAAGTGGAGAAGCCACGAAATTGCACCGTCCAGTCGGACGAAACATGTTCATCGTGCTCGGGTGCATGCTTGTTGCGTTTGCAGCATTTGCAGCCGTCTTCATGTGTCTGGAGTTCTTCCAAACCAGCTGCATGACGACATTGACAAAACCTATGGCAGAGTTCTGCCTAATGGATCTGCCCCCGCTGCGTTTTGCATCGTTGGCCGTAAGGACGCACTTTTAGAACTTCAGAAATTTGCGCGCCTTTACCGAAACACAACGGATAATCGTTACGTAGGTCATGCATAACCAAGATTATCCAGCAGCAGCTAAACTCCATAAGACATTCTGCCGAAGTTTCGGTGCCTTTGATACACGCCGCTATGGCCCTGGGGCTGGGGAAGAGTTGTGATATCGACTTTCGTGACAAGTGGGCTCCGGTTTTTCTGCGCCTCACAATACTATGGGCTGAAGATAGCGTCTACGCCCAGCCCTCGAGCTGGCGTACGACGCACACCTGTCTCGCAACGACTCGAATGAGGAGACGCGTGAAGCATTGGGCCCCAGACGGGAGATGAACTTCTACGGCACGCGATACCGCTGCGTATTGCGAGTCGTTCATCAGTAGATAGGCTCGTCTATAAAGGGTCGCCACTCGCATCTAATATTGGGCCACCCGCTTGAAGCTCTATTGTTCGCCGGTGTCCAGGCGGCGAAAAACATCACAAGGAAACCGATCCTGCCGTCGTAATGCTGTTTTACAGGAATATATCTGCTAAGAATCCAATCATGTTTCATCGATGACCATGAGAACAAATCAATTTGTATCATCAGAACCCAAGCAATCGCCTCTGAAGAAGTCCTCTTATAACGATAGCAAAGTCTCGTGAGAGAGTGAAGTTAAACCAATCGTTGACCCAAGTCATCATTGTATTCACTTTACAGTGTTTACAATTTAGGTACTCATACGGCCTAGTTTAGTAATTCCCCACCACCTGCTGTAGGGTGCCTGTAGTAAGTCCTGGTATATGTTGATGTTCTTCATTTGATTGATTTCTCATTCAAACTTCTACCTGAAGTCAACTTTGTATATATGTTTGCAAATATTAAATTAACGACAACGTCATGATATTATAAGACTTATCTTGACCAAGGTGAATAAGCTATATACATAACATGTACATTAGGAACGAACGAGAGAAAAATACACGTATGCTGTAACGCCGTGTTCTGTTAACTAGACTGATGAAAGCACAATATTTCTACAATTACGTGAAAATGCTTGTTATTCGCTTCAACCTATATTAAAAAATTCTTGTTTCCATGCTCATTATTTTATGTAGTTCTTAGTAATTGATATTTTACAAATCGCTACCCCGCTTACCAAAAACTTCCAAGGAAATGTTGTCTACAATAGTGTGCTTTTGGGGTCAAAGCATATATATATATACCGTGTTTTGTTCATCGGACATGTGTCCAGCACATTATTTTTAAATATACTAACAGCAGGTCGGCCCCCTAATTTATTTTAAACTGTACTCTTTATATGCCTATATGCCGTTGCCTCACTATTTAATGTAGTGGCTCGCTATTATTATGAAAAGGTTTGGACTGTGTGTATATATATACTGTCATATGTCTTCTATTAGTTTAAGATATATATAATATATATATATATATATATATATATATCATCTATCTCTCTATCTCTCTATCTATCTCTCCTCGTCTCTCCTCTATCTCTCTCTCTCTAACGCGGCCTCTATCTTGAGGCGCCATGTAGTAAAGTAATTATTTCAAAGAATTGCAACAACCTCACCTTCAGACCTCACAACTGTAACATTGCTTAACATGCAATAAATCATATATATATATACTATAGCTAAATAATGTCTATAATAACTGGCCGCTACTGAATAGCTTACCTGTCTGTGTTGTCATTGTTAATGCGCAGATACATACACGAACTCTAGATGTGCAAACACGGCGTAACAGCTACCGACAATTATTTGCAAAATTGATGGCATGTAATCTAAAAATAAATATTTTATGCCTTTTAAAGGCAAACAAAGCCGAACACGTCGACAATAAAGATCACTTTAGCCTCTTATTTCATTTTTGCAAAACAAACATTATAGTATACCATGATGGTATAATTATTTTGTATAGTATTTATACTTCGAGAAACAAGTCAGGTGTTAAATACAGAATAAAAAAAACATATATATATATATATATATATATATAGGGTGTTCCTATTGTGTGTCCAAAATGCTGGGGTATGGTCAAACTCGGTGAGAAAATCATTTTTGCCAATGGGTGGAAGCCGGGAAAACGTTTTGTTTAGGAGTGAGGATGAAATTTATAAAAGCAGTTATTCTGTCTTTTTTTTCCTACATAGTTGTGCAAAATCTGCGTTTGCGGGAGAACCAGTCAGCGCACAAAGGAACCGATCATACCAGCGTGTTTAGCGGAAAATTCTGCACAATAAAGTATACATTACTAGCTTGCGTAGCAAAAAGCGAATAGCCAGATTAAGGAAAGTCATAAAAAGTCAAAATGTTACGTTAACGCTTTTTTGTGCAACATCGTAATTTTTTCCATTACGACCAAAAATGCACGTCCAAAAGAACTCTCAGGCAATAGCAGATTTAATGCCCACTACATTCGTACCAAAGTGATGGTGCTGCGTTACGTATTTGCCAAGTGACTAAGCTTTTTGACAGTCATAGTTGTTATGTTTCACGTTGAAGTTTTCACGTCCAGAACCGTGGCATTTTGCCAAGACGTTTCCGCCCCCTCTTTCCATTAGAAAAATTATTCTCTTGCTGAGTTCTACCAAACCTCAAATATGTACCTAACTTCTCATACACCCTATGCAAGTATTCGCTTTCGATATGACTGTAGAAAAGCTTAGTTACTTGGCAACTACGTAACGCAGCACCATCACTTTGGTACGAATGTAGTGGGCATTAAATCTGCTATTGCATGAGAGTAGTCTTTTGGACGTGCATTTTTGGTCGTAATGGAAAAAATTACGATGTTGCACAAAAAGCGTTAACGTAACATTTTGACTTTTATGACTTTCCTTAATCTGGCTATTCGCTTTGTGCTACGCAAGCTAGTAATGTATACATTATTGTGCAGAATTTTCTCGCCAAACACGCCGGTATGATCGGTTCCTTTGTACGCTGACTGGTTCTCCCGCAAACGTAGATTTTGCACAACTATGTAGGATAAAAAGACAGAATAACTGCTTTTATAAATTTCATCCTCACTCCTAACAAACGTTTTCCCGGCTTCCACCCATTGGCAAAAATGATTTTCTCACCGAGTTTGACCATACCCTAGCGTTTTGGACACACAAATAGGAACACCCTGTATATAGCAACTGCTATGTGGAACTGCGAGCGACACATGAACTACGCGTTTCTCGTAGTGACACCTTCCGATTGCTGTGTGCATACGAAGGGAAAATTTTATGACAAGAGTTACGTACAGAAATGCGTCTGTCCAATACATCTATGTTCAGGGCACTGCTTATGTGATATGTTTAGCGTTACAATTTTAGCATTTTGCCATGACGCCCAATATCGAGCCTATTCTATATATAGGGTGGCGCGTGCTGTAGAGCAAACTAGTGCTGCACTGACATCTCCAGACTGCCAACTGTCAGCATAGTTGTACGAACAACCACCCTAACTGTCGATTCTTCGCAATGTTTCATCCTTAATTAGCCTACGTTCTTTAGCCAAAACATACTACTGCCAATTTTTCAAATATCGCGTTCTTGAAAGCATTATTGGTTCACCAGTTTTTACACGGCGTAGTTTATTCTAGAAGTTGGAAGTAAAGGTAGGAACGATTGCTCTAGTGAAATGTTCCTATGTGGATCTTTCTATTGTGCCTTAACAGTTAGGTTGCCATTTCTTTGTAGTTTGCAACCAGTGTAATAACTGGTGATGCATCTGAAGCGCAGCGCTTGCATTGCTTTGATGGACATCTGTTGACAGTCTTCGGCAGCAGGCCACACTTTCTGTTAGGTTTTACACCCGCGGCTGAAAACTTCAGCAGTACTCCTATTTGACTTTTCTTGTCAGCGGTGGAAAATACCTAAATATTCGTCAGAAAGTAATTGCAGGCATAAATAAACCTCTTTTGTTTTGCTTGGTCGAAGAGTGTTCTATGCTATCACGTGATCTCTACCTTTAGCCAGATCCACTCCGGCTAAAGCACTTTATTGAGCCGCACGCTAACAAGATTCTTGACAGTGCCAAGGCACACAATTAGGCTGGAGTCGTCACCAGGATTTCGGATCGGTAGGCGTATCGAGGTGAAAAGCTAGGAAAACGAACGGAAGAATAAATTATGGGGATTCGCGGCGATTTCATACATTCTCGGCTGCTTACCTCTGGATTTTACCGTGTACGCAGAACGAAACAAAGGTCCTTTGGACCATGGTTCATTTTTCACTGTTCATGGGAGCTTTGTGACTGGGTTTTCATTGTAAGTAGTAACAATATTTCGATAAACCTGCCAGTTTTTTTTGGAACTCGTTTACATGATAGGTTCAGATACCTTTCATTAACCATTAATCCGTTTGTTCTTGGCATAATAAACATTGGGCGCTAACGCTGAGACGATTGCCTTCTTCAGTATAGGTACATTTTGCGTGCAGTCGGTTACCTGCTCATCGCAGGGTTTGTCTGGCGCCGCGAAAAGGAATACTTTTTACAATGCAATACATTGTGGATCTTCTGCAATTATGTTCAAAATGGATCAGGCTAATGATAAGCAACCTTAACTGGAACTGCGCACAAACAATATTGAGACATTGCTCATTAAGTTTTGGGTGATTTTAAAATGATCGCAGTAATAGCAACTCCTCACACCAAATTACATCAAACGCATTTGGTGAATGTTTAGTGACATTGACGAGATACTGCTTAGACTATATAGTAATGTGCAATTCATTGGCGTGTATATAACCAAGTTTTATCGCAACGGTATATATATATATATATACACACATACCGTTTATCATCAAGAATCATACGCAACTTCGATAATTCAACCTGAATTGAGCGTCCTTCTGAGCGGCACATTGACGTCTATAGTAACGTGTGTTTAACACGTTGGTGAGCTTCAACTCCAGGTAAGGGAATTGCCAACAACATTACAGCTACGATTTCAAAAACCATCGGTATCGAGTATAAAAGCCTTTCAGCAAGTATAAATATCCTGAGCAAAACTAGCCACAGACAACGTCTTTTACAGCGCCAGCAGCGTAGCTGTCTCTCGCATACCGCGTCGTCAGAACCTTCGCTTCTACACACAATGTATTTAGTGTCTCCGAATAAATCAGTCACACGTTGTGGTTAAAAACAGATTTCGGAGTATCGTCGAATGAATCACACTCACACTCCAGCTTGATGACAGTCCTACAAAGTTTAGGAGTATTCTTTAGTAAAGTATTAGACGACAACCGCCATCAAATAGCTGGACGACGTGTCGCATAACACAATACGCTGCTACAACAGCTCAGGCATAATTAGAGCTCACAGACCAACGCCCAAGACAAATTGAGACATGGAGATGATGATGAGATGAGAGATATTTTGGGCACACTTTACTCTGTGCAATAGGTTTTACTGTTTCAAATTGACGTCGGTACGATTTCTAGATCATCTAAGTGTTTTATATATAATTCATTTCTATATATGTGCATGGCCCCTCTCTCTTGCTTTATATATATATATATATACAAACA
>QVRM01001309.1:945000-1022720 GCA_003439945.1 Dermanyssus gallinae | reverse complement strand
CACGCGGCTCTGACGTGTAGTGGTCAACAGGAACGATTATGAGAGGTCTGTCTTAAAGCAATCGTCTATCTGTCTGTCAAGACTAATTGGTCAAGTCATCGATCTCATTAGGGTGTCGTTCATCATTTGTCGTGCGTGTTTTCGTTCTCGCGTATATGTGCAGATGTCTGGGTGCTTCTGTGGCTTACTTGCACTTGTGTGTTTAACTAAAGCGGGTTGGTCAAGTCAAATAACTATCTGCACAGTGCATTTTTGTCAAGTTACTAAAACCATCTGCACGGGCTTCATCAGCATATAATACCGCTGGCAACAGCAGCAGCAGATGGCGTAAGGGCGGTTTCTAATCTCTGAACATCTTTTGCTTTAACTGTCAGTATGCCTGATATTAAATTGCTGTTTGAGTTTTTGCTATTGCTGTTGTTGTTGTTGTTGCTGCCACTGCTGCGTCTCTCGTTCGTGAAGCTGGTGAGCATTTTCGTATGGATGTTATGTGGTAGTAGTAGTAGTTCGTATTCGGAGAAGACACATTGGTGCGTGGGTTCAAATCCTACCGTTGCACATTTGTATTTATGGGGTTTCGTCTATAAAGCAATGCAAAAAGCAGTCCCGTGGACGTTAAATCGTGGCTGAGGGTCAGCCCGAAAAGTGTATTTTTATTTTATTTTTTAATAGTAGTTGGTATTGTTTTTCTTATCCAACGCCCTCCAAGCTTTGTTGTGTCGGCAAGTACTTCGTTTCGTTCAAGTTCGACAGGTACAAACAGCAAGGACAAACATGACATCAAATACAACTAAATACATGAGCACCGCGCTGCTAATGCTGCGGCTACCTGCGTTCGGGTGGGGTTCGCAAACGTGTGCACACACGTGCAGGTATACCATTGTGCGTTCCACTCTCTTCAATATGAGCACATGAGGGGAGCTTTGCGACTTACGTAGAGTCATGCAGGAATTAAACCCGCGACTCTTGTAGTGTTAGAATTGTCGCGCATCGACCCAACGATCCAGTCGTTCCCATCGACGTTTCGTCATAGTTTATTTTGCAGTTTCGCTAATCTTGTTAATGTAACGATTTTTGTTGCTGTTACGTATGCTATGACATAGTATGAGGCTCTTCTAACTTCCGCCAGCTCTCCCTCTCGCAAATATTTTCCATTCCGTCGGCGCGACGTAACGCCTCTATTTAACGAAGGCCAAATGATCTCAGCTGATTTTGTTGGCACTCTCGTGATCTATATTATACTTGCATAATATTGTGATTGTTGTGCTCGCGATCATTAACGTTGTTTGTTGTGAATCAACTACTGCTGTCGGACCGCCCATCGTACTGTCGCCATCACTATAATGATTACTCTACGCAATTTAAGACTGTAATTGTTCTCGTTCTGAATATGATTATATTGTTGCATGGAGGTGCCGCTACTTCAACTTTCGTTATTGCTGTTGTTGTTTGCTGCTGTATATATATATATTTATATATATATATATATATATATATATATATATATATATGTTGGGGTATATCAAGAGCTACCGACTTTCGGGAAAACAGAGCGCACCATTTAGTACGTGCTGGCGTCTGTTGGCGCTGCCCTTCTCGCTGGCGGCGGCCGAGGTCGGTGGTCTAACTGTCCTAAGAGAAAAGCCAGATGATGGCACTGTAGCCAGTCTCTTGTGCCGCCACCACTTGCACTACACCCGTTTCGCCACTGTTTTTCCTACCTCTGACTTCTGCTAGAAGAGCCACGACCAGTGTCGCTGTTACTCCGCATATGTTACATGTTACTAATAATACATGTTCATAATGGCTTTTTTTGGCGAGCCGCCGTTGAGGCCGCCGCTGTACGCTCGGCTCTCTTTGCTTCGTCCGTTCAACTCCGTCGTCATAGCTGGTATGACTTTCTACGAAACCGCCGCAGATGAGTAATGCACATCTCAGTTTAGCTACATATAGTATATATGAATATATATTTCACATTTACCTGTAACCATAAAATTAAATAATAAACCATATAAATATATATATATATATATATATATATATATATATATATATATATATATATATATATATATTTGCTAAACAAACTTCAGCCTTCCTAGCAAACTACAGCTTTACGTGTTGGGATAATAGTGCGTGTGTGTATGCGTCGAAAGGCTGTCATACAACGGAAAGCGGTCATCGCCAGAGCTTAACGACAATAGATCGTTGACTGATTACCGGCAGTCATAGAAATAGTAATATAGGTTGTTGTTGTTATTGTTGTTGTTGTTGTTGTTGTTGTTATTTTCATTCCTATTGCGGCTGTTGTTGTAATACTAGTACTACTAGATGTTAGAGTAGCTGTGATTAGCAGTAGCCTAGACTAGCCTGGGCTTAGCTTATTGAATAGCTAGCTCGGATAGAACACTACACACACGTGTCGTGAGAACGCTGATGAGCAGCTGAAGGCTGCAGCGAAAAAAAAAAAGGTACGCATTGCCCCCATATCGAGCTGTGTGTGAAGGCTGTAGCGAAAACTGCGCGTTCGCCTCTTATTAGGCGTGAAGAAGTAGCTGGCGGCAAGAGGAACAGAGAGGAGAGAAAGGGGGGAGAAGGGGCATAGAGTGCGAGAAGGTGGAAATATAGAGAGAGAGAGAGAGAGCGAGAGAGAGAGAGAGACCGAGGAACAAAGAGAGAGCGGCAAGTGTGAATAAATAGAGGCCGGATGAAGGCGGCCTGATGAGGCGTCCCGTTACTTCAGCTCACCTCACCCGTCTTCTCGATGGCAACAGCGTCTGTTTTCCGCCTGGAAACTACGTTTGAGTGGGAACGGGGGGGCGGGGGGTGGGGGCAGTAGGACGGGGGCAAAAGCGTACGATGCACAGAAAACGTGACACATCTTCATCACTACAGAGTAGCAGCAGCAGCAGCAACAGCATTAGCAGCACTGCCATCTGTTGCTCTTGAAGTAGCCGCGTATTATGATGAGTCGTTAACCGTGACGGGTGGTGGCTGCGGCAGCGGCGGTCATAGTAAGTGACAGTAATACTATACGTAAGCAATGCTTGTACGTATTGTAGATGGTTGGTTGCACGGTGTAGACGTTCGTCATAGACATTCGTAGTAGAGACGTAACAGCAAAGCAAAGCAAAGCGAAGAAACGAGACTGGCGAATGATGACGATGATGATGATGATGATGATGAATGCCAATGTCAACTGTTCTTCGTCCCCTTCTTCGCGTGCTTCAGCAGTTTGAGCCAGGCGATCTTCGTCAGTTCGTCGTCAGCCGTTCTTTCGTGTGGCCTCCGATTTTCACCAGTCCATCCGCTTGCGCCGCTTGCTTTTACGTGCATGTCAGTCATGCTGTCATAGATCGACATGCTTCCTTTTTCTTTCGGCTTCACACGTGCACGATCCGTCCCTCGTCGAACACATCGTCGAGCGTTATTGCTGGATGTGCGTGCGTGCCTCCTCCACTCACTTCATCACGCAGCACGCGTTTGTTTCTGTTAATGTCTGTGTAAAGCTGGCTCTGCATGTTGGTTGACGTTGTCTGCATGTTGGCGTCGGTGCTGATCATGATGAGGGCATCAATGCGACAACGATCGCGGCGACGACGACACAACGGCGGCGGCGGCGGCGAAACGAAAAGCAGGGCCGCTTTGCTCTAACGCGTTCGTTGCTTCCGCCCGATCATCCCGCTGGATCATCGCACTGACGGGCACGCTGCTGGCAGACACTGGCTGGTTGACTAACTAACTAACTAACTGCTCTGACTCAGTCGGCTCGCGTGGGCGCCTGCGCTGCGCTAACATTAGCAGCTCACACGACTTCCTACCGGCAGCCGTTAGCCTCGACGGATCGTTGTCAGTCACAGCGATTACGGCGACGAAGGCGGCGGCAGCGGCCGCTGCAGCAGCAGCAGCAACAACAACAACGATAACAATAAAAAGAAGAAAAGAAAACATTAAATACCATCAACAACAGTGGAACCCAAACAACAACAATAACATGTACAACAGTGGAAAACCAACAACAATAGCATGTACAACAGCGAAACGCAACAACAGTTACATTCACAACAACAACAACACACAACAACAACAACTAGGTGCCGACTCTTTTGTCAATTGTGGGCTAATCGCAGACACGTATGTTTGTTACTTGATTTATATCACGCATCATTTAGGAATGGATTTATATCACACATCATCAAGTGTGCAATAGCTATATGATCATGGATCCAGGATCGGAAATGACCATGGTATACCAACCTCCAGGGCCCATAATTTCTACAGAAACTGCAGTACACAGCTCTACTAGAAGCAACGTCTTGTCTGTACGACCACCATCCAATGACTAGTGACGGAACACCCGTTACAAACTATTTGACGACTGTCTTAACAACTAGCCTCCAAACAAAGCCTGACCCATTTTCATTCATCAGTTAGTTATGTAGGGGAATCCAGGATATCCTCAACTTGCTCCGTATTCGAGTATAGTCAAATCAGATAATGGAACAAAATTTTGACAGCCTGTTTGATTAGTGGCTCTGCCAACGACACTCACGAATGACGCGACACGTGGCCTAACATCACCGTACTCTAACCGAATAGCACACATGGGCCACCTTGCCATTATTTGATCCTGCTCGCCTGAACAAGAACAACACAGTTATATGCTTATTTTTTAATGCTATCTAGAGTTTAACTGGATCCTAAGCTTTAATGTACCTTATTACGGCCATCAATACAAACAACAAATCACGGCATTAAAAAAACGGCATCGCCTCTAGTCCAAACGCGTGACCTTGCCTAACGGTCGCCTCACAACCCGACCCAAGGGAATGTGCGATTCACTGTCCCTCTCTGTTTTATTTCATTACTTTCTTTCTGCTCTCGACATTCTATTTTTTCTAGACAAGATGGTAGCATGTCACAGGCGGCCGTGAGTGCAGGACTTTCCTGTGTCTACCTGGAGAAACGTTATCGCCCGGCGCAACCGAACCAGCAAAGCGGCTTGAAGCGGTACAGAGAAAAACGGGCACTATATGCTGGTTGAATCACGCGGCCCCGTTCTACAACCGGTACGGCTTGGATCAATTAGAAAGGCAGGCGAAAGCGAGATTCTTGGCGGGCGTACGCGGGAAACTGGTACACGCGACAATAAATCAGCCGCGCGGGCAAATGTTTCTGAAAGAGGATTTCTATGAAAGTTCAGCTAGTAAGTGCCAATGCCTCTGTCCTGGCCGCGCATGGAGCTCTGCCAAGACTGCGATGGAGCAGCGGGCGCTTTATTTATCTAAGACATAATAAGAGTAATGATGACGACGACAACAACATGTGTATAACAACTAACAGAAACGTTCTAACCAATAGTTAGAACATTTCGTTTGCCTTTTTATATAATATCGCCTGCGTGATCTGCGCAGGTTAACAATGAGTAGGCAGTTGAAATAGCGTGAACACCAGGCGCTTATCTTGGGTCACGGCGTGTATCTTTGGTACGCTCAATTTTTGAATTGCTGAATTTAGAACACGATTTTACTAATTTTAAGTTAAAGTGAGTGTACAAAGATGACAAAACAAACTGTTCCAGCAAGTCATGCCTCTTTTTATACCAATCATTGCTTCTATGCCTACCATACTGATCATGCGCAATGTTAACGGCGGCCCATGCGCGGGTATGAGGTACTGCTGTATTAACGAGGTTTTGTTTCATGCTTGCTACAATGTTGTTTTGCCGTGTGGCTGTCTCTGTTACCTGTTTTTCAGCCAAGATGAATCGCAACAACGACGCAAAGAAGCATTATTATCATTATTAATATTATTACGTTCCGCAGTTGTGTCACGCAACCTACATCTGACGATGAAACTAACCGACTGACCGCGAGTTACTCAACCCCGTGTTAAATTCAGTGAGTGAAATGAGATTGCACTAGCTCTCGGAAAGAGTTAATTGGTTAACTTTTATTCGCGCAATACCACCGACAGCCAGCCGAAGGTCGGGCGGAAGGCGTCGTAAATGCTTTGTTTACTTGAAACTGTATTGTTGCTGCTGCTGCTGTTGTTGTTGTTGCTTGTTGTTGTTGTTGCCAACACTGCAGAGAGCAGTAGTCGCAACAGGGGACGTAAATGACATTACGCGTTGATTCATCATTATGCACTTGTTATGCTGTGTGCCCTTTTCGTCGCTTCGTTTTTCGGACGGGCGGCAAAAACAGGGCTCTGGTGACAACGATCAAGTTTTCTGGCAGCACTCGCAACAACAGCAGCAGCAGCAGCAGCAGCATGAATATGAGCAGTGTTGGGGTGTCAGGAAGGAAAAAGCGCGCGCAATATATATAGAGAGAGAGGGGAACCGAGATAACAAAAGAGAGCGAAAGAAAGAGAGAGAGCGAAAGATAGAAACTGAGACTATACGAGGTCAAAAGTGGGCAAACCGGCCTGCTAGCACTACTAACGGCGGGAAAATG
This sequence comes from Dermanyssus gallinae, assembly GCA_003439945.1. Lineage (NCBI taxonomy): Eukaryota > Metazoa > Arthropoda > Arachnida > Mesostigmata > Dermanyssidae > Dermanyssus > Dermanyssus gallinae. Next base: position 1,016,262 of record QVRM01001309.1, on the reverse strand, counting down.
TTGTTGTTGTCGCTGTTGTCGTCGTTGTTGTTGTCGTTGTTGTTGTTGTTGTTGTTGTTGTTGTGGTTGTGGTTGTTGTTGTTGTGTCGCCCTGTCTGAATGCCTGTGTGTCGATTTGTCTGTCTGCCGAGTAAACTCGTTTCCGTTTCCTCCTGCACGAAATGATGCTGGTAGTGTTGATCATCACCACCATCACCACCAGCAGCAGTAGCTATCATCATCATCATCAGCAGCAGTATTATCATTACCAACAACAACAACAACAACAACAACAACAACAACATCACTATCATCATCAGCAGTATTATCATTACCAACAACAACAACAACAACAACAGCACTATCATCATCAGCAGCACCAGCAGCAGCTCCCCCCTCGTCGTCATCGTTTAGCGGCCGCCACGCCGCTGCAACAGCGGACGAGCCGCAGCGGCGACGGCGGAGTCAGCCCGCTTCCCGGGCGACTGCTGGTTGACATTGAACCTGACGACAAGGTCAACTCTTTCAGACGGTCGGAGGGAGGCGGCGGGGGGGCAACGGCAGACAGACGGGGGTTGAGGATGATGATGGCGATGACGACGCTGCTGTTGCTGGTGCTGATTGTAGTGTTCATGAAGCTGTGATTACGCCGCTTCCGGCTGCTGTTGTTGTTGTTGTTGTTGTTACTGCGGCTGCGGCTGCTACCGCAGTAAGTAAGCAAGTGGATAAACGACGACGACGACGACACGACTCGCATAGACATGAAGATACAAAGACACGACGGGGAACGGCGGGAAACTTTCGAACGCGCCTGCGAATCAATATCTTTGCTGCCGATGCCGCCGCCGCCACTGTGGCTGCTCTGGCGGACACTATCATCGCCAATGCAGTTGATAATGGTGTTGTTGTTTTACATAACGGTGTTACCACATCGATAGCGGCAACAGCGATGACGGCGCCAGCTGCTGCAGCAGCCGCCAACGACGACGACGAAGCCATCAATTCGATTATGAATACGAGCTGTTGCTGATGGTTTGTTGTTGATGCGCCTTCTTTTATCGCCTTAACGACGTCGGCTCGCGGATTTGACGCGACAGACACGTCCGTCATCGGCGTCAGTTTGTACGGCTTCGTTTTCCGCGCACCACGCGCGTCATGTTCAATGAATGAACGAACGAACGAACGAATGAAAGCACCGTTAATCCAATCGAATCGAATCAGTGAGGGATTGTAGTATTTATTGGCAGTAGTCGGGTAGTCGTATATTATTTTTTGTTGAAAGCCCGACGTCTACTGCTTCTAATAATAATATTTGTTTGGATACTAACCACTACTGTTGTTGCTTCTGTTACGATCACTAGTCGTAAGTTACCGCGCTACCAGACACTGACTGGGTGATCAAAGCGTCAGCCGGCCGCGCTGATGGTTCATCTTGTCCACCACATTTTTGTTGGGCCGTGCCCATAAAGCGACACATACCGGTACGTAGCGTCGTAGTCTATTTACCTAAAAAGGGCCGATGTTCCAGAAAACTAGTTAGCCAACTTGGTGGTGAAATTCTCTTCGGCTCGTTTGGTCTGTCGTGTAATGACGCAATCTAACCTTAACAATCTTAAAGATGGCACGACAACACGGATCTGATAAACGGCGCTTTAGTTCAAAAACGTCTGGGAGTGCTGAGAAACACCCCACTCAACAGTACAGCGCACACGTAACTGAGGTTGTAGCGGCTGCGTTCACTGAATCGCGCGCGCTTGTTCGTTATAAAAAAAAAGCTATACAACTTGCAGTTAATATCTGTAATATCTTACGTATCGAATGTATGTCTTATAGGTCGTCGTTAGAGCATAGATTTGATTTTTACCATGCATAGCACTCTAGTTAAGCGAGTGCTGCAAGGCTGCGATGCTCAGATCACATTATGGAGCCTTGCTTGAAAAGAAAGATAACCAACTTCGCCAACGTACGCTCTGATTGATGATGAGAAGGAAAAGTGAAAGCACGTATAAACTCGTCAGACTGTGACTCAATCTGGACTCAGTATTAGGGTCAGTAATGCAGATCAGGTAAAACGTTGCTTACAATATTTTACCTGGTGTACACTACTGCTTTGGAAGACTCTTGTACGCAGAGTGTTAGTTTGGCATACCAAAACAGATTGACATAACTGAATATCTTGTGGAATTATGTCACAATGTCTTATTCGGACATGCATTTGTAACGTGTACACGAACTGTCGTATGTTTTAACAGCTGTATAAATTAAAGAAAACATTATATATATATATATATATATATATATATATATATATATATATATATATATATATATATATACTCTAAACAAAATCGGATCAAGTACAAAAATACGGGCCGTTTGAGACTATATCATCGGTATGAAGTTGTTATGGGAAGAGAGAACTAGTCTTCTAAATCTTCTAACAGTTTACTACATAGGAAAGCTACGGAGGAACTGCATATATATATATATATATATATATATATATATACAAAACCTACAACGGCCCACGTCCATTGGCAAGTTGCCCACAGCCGCGAAGTTCCTATGCATGCGAGCAGCATAGCTGCTCCCTCTTTTCCTGCACACGAAGGGGGCGGGAGTTTGTCAATGAATGCCAAATTTTACTACGAATGCTACTCGGTCTCAGTCGGGTATCAATCAGTCTGGTATCAGCATGGTATCGGTGCCTGTCGTCGCTGCTGCTGCTGATGCTGGCGCCGCCGCCGCTACTACAACCAGCTATTCGCTATTCTACCAGCACAGCGGACACGTACTGGCCACTGCAGCAGCAGCAGTAGCAGCAGCAACAGCAAACACAGCAGAACCGCTGCGGTAAGAGCGGCCATTTTCACCAGGACGATGTTGAACCTCGTGCCAAGAAACCAACCACCTCGATCTTCTGATCGAGGCAGTCTTCCTTGCGTGGACAACGACAGCGATGTTTTCGTCCAGCATCTCTCTTTATGTCGGTCGTCCGTTGTTTGCGGTTTGCGGTTCGTCCGGCCCTACAAGTCAACATGCCATCGATGGGACTCACTCAGCAGGTAGATTTAACATCGGTCGACCTCTACAAGTTAACTTATCGATCCATCGATCATTTACAGGTAGAATTTCCTAGCTGTTAAAAACAGCAAAAACAACATGTAGAAAACTCCGCTGTCTCTGCCGCTATGGGGTTCCTTGCCTATACAAGAAATCCGATGGATTCTGTGCAGCCAGGCGAGGTGGTAACAAGAAAAAAACGCTGGGAAATAAGCAAAGTTAGTAATATAAGTAACTATTCTGATTTTCGAATTATCAATACTCAATTATAATAACCGTAATGTATAAACTACATGTACTACAGTTTCATAGCTCCGGCTGTCACCTCTCAACCCATGGCTATCGCAGTAGAAGCTGCGTTCTCCAACGGAAAATCAACGCTATCTGTTTTATAAATTCTGACTGATGTCAATCGACCGTGAATTTCTCGATACGTTTGACATGGTCTGTCAGAATGTTTTGGTAATTAAGCTGGTAAATGGATATAATACCTGCAAGGTAGAGGTAGATGCAAGGAAAGTTTTCGTTACCTCTGTAAATCTGTGGCCCTCCTGGACGCAACTGAGATGAGGCGCAAGTAATATGGCGTCGCTGTACATAAAATGGTTACGTTGCTAAAAATACTTTTATTATGCAACAGCCATGATATAGCACTAGAAATAATACTGCAAGAATAGTATCCCCATCAAGTAAGTTTGACTGCTTGTTTTGGGGATGGAAATTATTTCTGCCATCCGCAAGGTCTTTCTGACGATAGCAGTGAATTCTGCGTGTCTTGAAAATCTGGGTTATATGTTTGATTGAGTTAGAAACTTGAAGGACAACACCATTAAAGTAAGCCATCGGGATCAATTCGTTCGGGACATAGTGCCCACGGAAAGGAGTCACTGATTATAGAGTCTATCCTAATAACCGATATCATGCGAAGTGTGGAGTTAGCATCCATCATGGTGGCTAGTGGAAGTAAGTGCAGCTTGACCCCCCCGCGTCATTAAAAAATGCTGTACCACTAGGAATATGGCACGTTATCTGGTTGACGCTATATCATCTATCATTATTATTATCGTTGCAGGTTTATTAACCTAACAATACATGTAAGTCCACTCTCATTGATCCTTGGTTTTCTTGTCTGTAGGTACACACTTATCTGGACTACTATGATAGCCATAGGCTATCAAGGGTGGCATCATCTAGTTTCCAGGGGCTAGACGTAGACAGGACCTCATTGGTTCGACAGGCTAGACCAGCAACGCCGACGACACACAACAAGGCTGTACTTAACAATACTCCAACAATAATCGTTGTTAATAAATTCGTTACATCAATGCTTACCTCACACACGTTTGCACTTACAGCGGTTTCTCTGACTCTTTGTCTCGAATTCTGTTCATTCACATGACTCTGACTGCTTTCAGGTTCGCTTCTAACGGCTTCTAGAGGCAGCCGGATTCGGAGTTAAAGAGACGTTTCTCTCTCATTCGCGCTGCGTTCCCTCTCGGCAGTCGCCGACTGTCTCGGCGTTTCTGAATAGTCTCCCGACAGTAGCGTTGAGTTGGCGTATACCTCGCCGGTTTACACCGACCGCCAAAGTTGGCCATCAGTCAGCTGGCTAGGTGGCCGCAATAATGGTCGTGTTGTGTTATCTATAATAGTCGATCCTTGTACGGTGACGACAAGGACGATGGCGACGGCGGTAGTCGAAGAAGAAATGGAAACGAAAAAAAAGGAGAAATGTCTACCATCGGAGACACCAGCTTCTTCTCACCTAGCGGTAGTGCGCCGTTATTGGTCGCACCAACTGAAACGGGTGAAGCCGATTTGGCTGGCGTACGTAGAGACGATACACGTCTGTTCATTCATGCCGACGATAACACCAGCAACAACAACAGCAACAATCACGATGGCGGCAACGAAAAAAGCAGCAACGGCAAACACAACAACAGCCTGAGATTAGTTAAGTTACGAGCGCTGGGGAGAACGGTAACAACGAGAGCAACAAGGATTACCACAGCAGGAACAACGACCAATATGATCACAGCAACAACAACAGCAACAACAAAGATTATCACAACATCAACGCCAACAATAGCAGCAGCAACAACAACAACAGCAACAAAGATTACTACAACAGCACCGTCAACAACAACAGCACCGTCAACAACAACAGCACCGTCAACAACAACAGCACCGTCAACAACAACAGCACCGTCAACAACAACAGCAACGACAAAGACAACATCAACGCCAACAGTAACAACAACAGCAACAAAGATTACCAGAACAGCAACATCAACAACAACGCCAAGTGTAATAGAAACAACAACTTTTAGAAGAGCAATTGGTGAACAAACACTTTGCACCTATCTACCCTCGAGTAGTAGCAGCATTAGTACGGCTATCAAGAATCCACGACAGATCGCCTTGAATGATGCCGTTGAAGCCCACACAGCTTGGCGTGAAGCCTCGCAACCATTACTCCATTGCCCCTACGGCACGCGGTATAGTGAGTGACCGCGGGCGAGTTCTCGTTTTCGCTGCTGGAGCTGGTGCCGACGCATCGCTACTGGCCGACTTTCGACTAAAGACTAGCGAATTTTTTGGACAGACTTCAGACTGGTCAGACAACGATTTCTTAACGAGTGTCCTATACCTTCATATGTTCCACCTTTCCCATGTGACCATTCGCCGCCGGCCAACTGGACTAGTTCGCCTTGTTCTCTCTCTCTCTCTCTCTCTCTCTTTCGCCTTTGGTGAATTTAGATGTCTCTCGTGACAACGCCAGCAGCCGCTGCTCTGCGACGGCGGCTGTAGCGGCAGCCGCGAAGGAAACCGTTCCAAAAAGTTGAATAGAGCACACACACGTTTTACTGCGCGACTTCATTTACACGTAAAAATATTCAAGATTTTGATAGCCCGAATGAGCGATATTGACATTGACGTATGTATGCATGCATACTTTCATCTGAGTTCGCAATTGGATTGGTATACCTATAAATAAATAAATTTATATATACGAGGTGTGTTCAAAAAGTATCGCGACTTTTGTGTTTTTTCAAAAAATATTCATTTATTCATGAATATCTATTTTGTCCCCTTCAAAGTAATCCCCATGAGATATTATACATTTGTGCCAACGGTTTTTCCAATCTTCGAAGCACTTCAAAAAACCATTTTTTTTTATCTTGTTCAGCTCCTCCTTCGATGCCGTCTTTATCTCGTCAAGCGTAGCGTAACGTCGTCCTTTCATGGGCCTCTTCAGTTTAGGGAACAAGAAAAAGTCACAGGGGGCCAGATCTGGGGAATACGGTGGCTGCGGCATCATTAGTGTGTTGTTTTTGGCCAAAAACTCGCGCACAAGCAACGATTTGTGAGCAGGGGCGTTATCGTGTTGCAAAAGCCAATTTTTGTTCTTCCACAAATCCGGGCGTTTCTGGCGGATTGCTTCGCGCAAATTGCGCATAACTTGCAGGTAATATTCCTTATTGACCGTTCTACCCTGTGGCAAGAACTCATGATGCACCACGCCCCTGCAATCGAAGAAAACTGTCAGCAAAACTTTCACATTCGACCGAACTTGGCGCGCTTTTTTCGGTCTTGGTTCGTGCGGCAGCTTCCATTGAGATGATTGAGTTTTGGTTTCCACGTCATAACCATAAACCCACGATTCGTCACCAGTTATGACCCTCTGGAGCAAATTTGGGTCGTCGCGGACAGAGTCCAACATCTCATTAGCAATGTTCATGCGATGCTGTTTTTGGTCGCAATTGAGCAATTTTGGTACGAATTTCGCGGCGACCCGTCTCATGCCCAAATCATTGATAAAAATCGAATGGCACGAGCCAATCGATATGTTTAGGTCCTCAGCAACTTCTCTAACGGTGATTCGACGATTGGCCAATACCATTTTCTCCACTTCATTAATTTTTTCGTCTGTTGTTGAAGTGCTCGGGCGTCCGGCACGCTCTTCGTCGTTCACATCTTCTCGGCCTTCTGAGAACATTTTGTACCACCGATAAACGTTGCTTCGGTCCAAGGTAGCTTCTCCGTATGCCACAGTCAACATTCGGAATGCATCCGCGCACTTAATTTCGTTTTTCACACAAAATTTGATACAGGTTCTTTGATCCATTTTTTTGAATAGGTAAAAATCGAAGACGATCCAAAACACGTGCAAGCAAAGCAGCTGTCAACAATTAAGTGAACATTCAAAATGGCCGAGCTTGTCGGCATAAGTGAGAGACATGAGTACCAACATAACGCCACAAAAAATCGAAATTCGAATATACGTAACCCGCGAAAATTCAAAAGTCGCGATACTTTTTGAACACACCTCGTATAAGGGCAAATATATAAAAAGTTATATAGGTACATACATATACGTGTTTCAATTAATACAATTGTGAGGTGTGAACGTGCGCAAGAGTTTCGTCGTACGCTGCCTCTTGTTCGTTATTAATATTTATTAAATCATCGTTCTTATCTAACTCCTGCAATTGAATTGAAATATGTGTATGTACGCTTGCTACACCGATGCGGCCTGCGCTCATTCCATGGACCCGCTTGAATGGAAGCTCCCTTTCCTTTACCGGCTCACAGCTGCCGTTTTATATACTCGCGCTCTCATTCGTTTTGCCAGTCGATGTCGGAAAATTGTTGTGCCTTTGCAATGTGCAACTAATACAAAATTGTTTCCGGTTGCAATCTCCAGATATTTCTTTGTCTTCTTCTCTCCTCTTTTTAGCTTCTATATAGTCTTCGACCCAGTCGGGTATTACAGCGCTATGCTTCAGATAGGTGGGACCTACTCTGCAGAACACTGCGACATCCCAGGCCAAGCTTTTACCAGGTTGCCACGAAGGGGTATACCAGATGGTCCAAGAGTGGATGGTGTACCAGCTTTTCCAATAGCTTATTTGATGATTGCGTTCTGTTCTGCGTGTCTTGCGGATCTTGGGCAGCTCCGCGGGTCTAGACCGTTTGAGTTGTCGATCTCTCCGCATGCAGTCCAACGATTCACAAAGGAGAGCCTTTATTTTTTAAACGAAAATTATATATATATATGTATTATATATATATATATATATATATATATATATATCCGACGAGAGAGTGAGTTCCTGCGGCAGTTGCTTTCGCTGGCGGTATGCAGAGGTAACGCTGCCTGTATAATCGGGTCAATGTTTTGAGAGGAAGAGACTGCTACCGAGATATTTAATTATATATTAATACATGTTCATACCTCACAATTGTATGATCAGCAATAAACATTGCATGTAATTGTATATATATATATATTTACATGCAATTCACTCACGTCTTGATAGTCAAGAGACAGCTAGGTATGATAGTAGCGATTAGCTATGCACGTAAGCGACAATATCAAAATAATATCAACAGCGTGGTCGGCAAAATATATTCGTACGAGCATCTCTAGTTAATAGTGCTGTGCGTAACATGCGCGTGCGCCGGTAACACGGAGAGCTGTTGCAAAACTCATGCTAACTTCACTGATGTCGATATCACATACACTCTATGATAGGCAACGCCGGCGCATGCAGCCGACGCATGGGTGACCAATAAAGCAAAATCGTTTAGCGTGGCCACTTCGTATCTGCCATAGTTGCTCGCCTACGGTACGATTCTGTCCAAGGTAATCGCCGATAGGCCATTGTTTCCCACATTCATTTCCATTCTTATTCATTTCCGATCAGATGTCGCGAGTTGCGTCATTTGAAATCGACTTCAACTGTGACATCGACTTTCGACACAACAGAGGAAGCCCCGTCTCGCTTGTAAGGAAAATTTCCTAGAGATACTAGTAGGTAGAGAAGAACAGTAGTCCACGTCTAACGTACAGGTCCATCATACCCATCGCCGTGGATTTGTTTAGTAATAGCAACAGACAACAGAGCTGACGTTTACGAAACGACTAAATTCATTCAATCATTCGTGCAGTCAAAATGATTAGCAGCTACCTTGTGTCGGATCCAACATTTGACGACAAGCTAGTTTTAGGCTATTATTTTGCATTTATGTCTGTATTATCTGTACACCGTCATATCAACTTTATTCTGCGTCTCTACTGGCATGATAACTAACGTTTCCCTTCGAATTGAACACAGTTTACGATTAACGCGAATGTGATATTTCGTCGCAGTAGACGAATCAGCGTTCGTATGCGATACAGTGCTAATTAAATTACAACGATACTAAGCTGTCCTTGTCTCAACTTGTCTCCGAAAAAATCCTGCGGGACAATCGGAAAATAAATATCCCGAAAATACGTGGATATATAAGGTGGGTTTAAATGAAAAGGCACGAAACATCGTAACGACCAAACCGATTAAAATTGGAATATGCCGCTTTGGGATAACCTAGTGGGGCATCTAGGGACGCAAATAGTGTGTCCGGCGCGGCTGTGCGCATGTGCCAGCGCCTGCACAGGGTATATGAGAGTGTGTTCCATCTAACAATCATCACTCGGTGATGAAGAGGATAATTGTTCACAGGCGGTAGAAGCCGTCATGCTGGTTGTCGTCCGCGTCGTCATTGTGGTAGCATTCATATACAACGCTTGTCAGCAAAAATGAATAATTGTGCGTTACAGTACGTAGGAGTACCACGCGTTACGGGTGTGTACACTTTCAAGTGCTAATTGTGGCTTAGCCACACCATGCACACACCACTGACAGAATGTAACAAGCTTACTATACACATGTAATTATTAAGCGTCATAAGAATGTTGTTCTGCAATTATATATATATATATATATATATATATATATATATATGGGGTGTATCCGAAAGATTTCGGAAGCGATATAAAAAATTGTAGATCTCGTAATGTCAGCATTTTTTTCAATAGAACATGATCTGAGAAGTCTTGTTTCGGAGTTAGAGTGACACTACTACAAAATGTTTGCTTTAACGAGCTCTACAATTCCTTATACCGCCTCTGAATTCTTTCGGATACACCCTGGATATATCCCGGTAAAAGACACGTGGCTCAAGTATCGCTGAAAATCCGCGTCTGACTCACCTATGACGGGTAGCCCTCGCATCTGCCAAACCTACACCCACAATACAGATCTGTTACTCTATTCGAGGCCCCTAGTGAGTTACTCCTTTCACCTAAAATGGCTGGGCCGGGTGTATTGATCGTCCGCGAGTAACTTCCGACGAGTCAACGCGAGACTACAAACTATTTATACAACAACACCATTATTAGGGCGACCTTTACTGCCAGTGGTTCTGATTCGTCGCAGTTATTTGTCCATGTAATCAGCTGGCACCTTTTAAAGGTTCCCGCGCTCAGTTTTTCCCTCGTCACGATCGCTTTGCCCTCTTCGTAAACAGAACAGGGTAGTTCCAACATGAAGCGTAACTTAACGAATGAACGTGCAGATATTGTGAAGATGTTTCGTTAAAAGGAAACCCCTGTACGAGCACGGTGGCGAACTCTTCGTGCAATTATAAACAATAAGCCGATAATGTGAAGCAATGCCCGGAAACATAGGCTTGTCGACGAGACCAACAACTGGGTCTCTCGCGCATCTCGACCTGACGTATTGTGAGGTCGGATACAGCAATGTTTTTATATAAAATTTAGCTGTCGCAAAAGTTCACGCTTGCGGATTATCAGGAGCGGCTAAACATCGCCAGTTAGACTTCCGAGATTATGCACTGTGATGCCGATTTTGTGAATAAAATTACCTTTACTGACGAAACCCATTAGAGAAACCTTAGGTGATTTACGAAGATTCGGTACATGCGACATAAATAGTATATACATAAATATATATATATATACATATATATATATATATATATATATATATATATATATATATATATATATATATATATATATAAAGAAAGAGAGAGAGTATTCGCCAAATAGTCTGAAATCCTTAAGGTAACAAACGTGTTCGCAATATTTAAAAAAAAAAAAAAAATATATATATATATATATATATATATATATATATATGGTGAAGAACAAAATCCGCTAACTCAATTACAAAAATGTCATCATCAGCGACGACGGCAAGCAACCCCAAGCACAAACTAGGGAAGACAGGGAAGACGAGAAACAACGGGAGAACGCGCTTCCAAAGCCGTTCGGCGCGCCTTAGTGATCATAGGCGGTCATGAGAGTTATCGATGTACACAGCGAAGTACACCATCCCGTCATTAAGTGTGCGCAATTATGTCGATGCCATACATCTAGTGATAGTGGTGTCCAGCTACGTGATGTACGAGCACACACGCATTGATCATGGTATGCAGCTTTTGCTGTGTGCTGTCTGCTGATTTGTATGTATTGTTTCTGTGTATGTTTGCTTACTTACTCACTGCACGTAACAGCCGTGCTTTTGCCCTAGGTGGTTGAGCAGCAGGTTGATTTTGCGTTCGCTGTCTCTCTTTCGAGACGGATTATTGTTGTAGACTGCGTCTGCCATTTTCTGACTGTTACTGCTAAACGTAAAGTTTTCGGGTTTACCCTCAGCTAAGATTTAACGTCCACGAGACTACTTTTTGCATTGCTTCATAGACGGACTACCCCCATAAATACAAATCGGTGCAACGGTGGGGCTCGAACCCGCGCACCTCTGTGTCTCCTCCGGTTGCGAGGCGCAGACAAATGCACCCATCACGCCACCGGGCGGCTCGACTGACAGTTACTATTCCAACTACTACTACTACTACTACTGCTACTACTAACGTTAATGGACACGCTCGCGTTGTCGTAGTGTTCTGTTTCATCGTAATCAGCGAACGTGTTATCGTCGATGTTGTTGTCGCTGTTACTGTTATTATTATTATTATTATTATTATTATTGTTGTTGTTGTTGTTGTTGCAGTTACTGTTGTTGTTTAAATTCATTGACAAGATTTCCCTCCGGCCGGCTGCTCTTTCGTAATACTTCCGCTAACAACCGACGGTGCCACCCTTTCTGTTGTCATCAACTCGTTTGCTTGCTCGGCCGTCCGCACGATGTTTATCCATTTGTCTATCTTCCTATCTACACATGCATCTGTGTACCCGTTGGTCGGCCGGCAGTCTGGTCTGGATTTGTCTGATCCCGGCTCATCCGTCTAGAAGCGTCATAATTCGTCATCAGTATCGTCGTCGTCGTTGTTGTCATTGTCCTGCGGTGTTGGGAAGTGCGATGTTTGCCGTTCTGGCTTGCAACTTTGCTATTTGGGCGAAGAAGGGGCAAACATTGTTGTTTTTTGTTAACGGGGGTACGTTTTGGCCAACATGACGGCGGCACACGTTTCTATGTGTCTCCCTTGATTTATATATATATATATATATATATATATATAAACGGTCCTATGCAAGCATGTATTTCTGTCATTAGCTTCTGACGTCTCCCTCCTTCTTCTGTCACTGGCCGTGCGCTCCAAATTGAGATGACCCTGACAACGACCAGAACCAGCTAGTACTATGCAGAACTGCGACAACCGCTCACACAACAACAGCAGCAGCATTAACAACAACAACGACGATGACGACGACGACGACGATAATAGTGACAATAATCGTGGCCACATTGCGAATATTTACACGATGTTACTCCTTCTACAAGGCTATAGAGGACTCATAATAATTGGGATGATCTTCACCGCCGCTCCGTTACAATCAGAGATCAGTCAGAAAGGTTAGTTCAAGATGGTGCTACACCGCGCAGCCACTGTTGCTGTTTCGTCATTGTTGTTATTGTTTCGTTCTCTTTGCTCTCGTTGTTGTTGTTGTTGCTGTATTGTTGTCTGCTTTTGCTTTTATTGTTGCTGTTGCTGCTGCTGTTTTTGTTTAGGTCGTTGTTGGTTCTGCACATGAGTGCCTTCGTTGTGGTTGCAGCAGCTGTTGTTGTCGATGGCGCAGCTGTTGTCGTATTTGTTGCAGCGTTTGTTGTTGTTGTTGTTGTTGTTGTTGTTGTTGTTGTTGTTGCTGTGTATATGATTGCAATTCCCAATATTACTATTTTCACTATTGTTGCGTTGACTGTTACGGCAGACACTGTCTTCTGGTAGACCTGCTATCACATCAATTGCGGCTTCTGCTGCTGATGCTGCTGTTGCTACTGTGCATGACATTGCTGTGTTATTGTCGTTGTTGTGAAAAAAAAAGTATATCCATTCCGTCACCGCCACAACACCAGGAGCAGCACCACCATAATCAGCCATCGAACAGCAGGAGACGAAGATAAAATGAAAAAGTAGAAAAAGATGAAAAATCATACAAAGCCAACGATGACAATGATTGCGCAGTTACAGCGATATCGATTTATAGATATATCCTAGCATATCTATCTATCTATATATATACATTTGTGTGTGAGCGTGTGTTTCGATTTATCGCATTGCTTCTGCTAGTTCAAATCGACATGACATTAAGGCGACGACGATGCATTGTTCTCTACACTTCCACGTACAACGTACAGCTGACACGCTTCTGATGCTTCCCGCTGTGGTGTCGTAACGAACGAGACTGCGTTCTCCGGCAGCCCAGCGAGGGAGGGACCACGACGAAATTTTGCTTTGTCGATGTCTTTAACACACCCCAGCCGGGGGTAGTGGCGGAGGTATTCGGAAGCCTGAAGAATATGTGATGTATGTCTGAGCTTGTGTGTATGTGTGATGTCTCTCTCTCTCTCTATGGAAAAATGTGATGTGTATATGTGTGTAGTCTTTTCAGTGCACTCTTAAAGAGTATATATATATATGTACAAACACATTTGCAAGTGCCACTTTTTATCATGTGATGGATACATGGTGTATGTGCATCAAAATAGAGAACGAGTTGCCAGTCTGCCGCTGATGTCAGCGGGCAAAGTGCCAAGTGGAGGCTGGCCTGTAGTATCTATCAGCGGTAGCAAGCAGTGGTTGAGTACGTAGTTTAGCAGCACTGAGAAGAAATGTTTGTCGTCGGCGTGCGTGCGAAGCCTGTAACCTGTGGTCCCCTGTGCAGCCGAGTTGCAAATCTGAACGTTAAGAGTCTTGCTTAACTATCGTCAATGGGGCAGACTCTTAAATAAAAACTGCCATTTTTTCTCACAAACACAGTGACAAACTAAAAACTCTGCTATGTTGTTGTTGTTGTTCTTGTAAAACATAGATCACTTTGTCTAGTGGCCGGACGCCGAAGTCTTTGAATTCCAGTGCTTAATTAATATGCTTTCGTCGTTCCCACGTCGCTGTTGTGGTTGTTGTTATTGTTGTTGCTGTAATTGTAGACAACTATGTCATAGATTGTCCACCGATTTTTTGTTTGGCGTTTTTATACTCAAATTCGAAATTGCAGTGTAAAAAAAGCTCCGTTTCTAGTCTAATCTCTCTGTAGAAACCACGACTGCGTCCTATAGTATAAGCATTTCAGTTGAGCGTGAACCAAAGTGGCCGGTTCGATTCCGATTTAGTCGGAAATTAGATAGATAGAGATGACTAGGATTGTGTATTTGTAACTAGCTAGTTACTTACTTCTTCACTGGTTACGGCAGGCCGGCCGGCGACATTGTAAGCGCAGAAGCTATTATTTATTTTGTTACACGACTTACTCTCATTCCTACACAATGCATTACGCTTCAAAGTGTGCGTTCACTCGGCGCTGAACGAGCTACAATCGGGCGCTGTCCAAAGGCGTTCTTCACGTTCTCCGAAACGTTTTGGCGACAATTAGCTGTGTCTCTCGGCGTTAAGGCAGCCCGAGATCGACCCTCGGCGATCTCGGGCGGTTGAACGAACTGACGGTTTGACAGTCGTCGATTGGATTTCATTCCGCGTAGAGTCTATTATAAGTCTATTATTAGTAGAATGTTTGATAGCTGTCCCCGGAATGCCACCACTCGGCCAGCGGAAGAAGCCAGTTTGCCCCCCCCCCAACCTCCGGCACAAAACCCGAGCGAAGACTCCTCGTCTACCTCACCCCCCGCTCACCGCACTCCCCTCCCGCCGTCCTATTGTAGCCTCAATGTCTCGCTCTGTTTCGCTTTTCTCTATATCTGTTTGAATCTCGTTTCCATCATTCCTCTCATACACCCGTGTATAGTGTGTGTATGTGTGTGTGTATTTCGGGCCAATTTTCTAGGCAATTTCGAGCCTCGTTGTCTGGTCACAATGCGCCGCTACTATGACTACTATGATCAACATTGTTGCAACGAAGCGTACTGTTGTTGCTATTGTTGTTGTTGGTGTTGTCATTATTGTTGCTATTGTTGTTGTTGCTGGTGTTGTCATTATTGTTGCTCTTGTTGTTGTCCGATGCTGACACGTCGTCAACACGTAGTGCAGTCAGCGATTAGAAACAGAAGAATCAAACCCCCAGTGTTCGATACAATGGTGATTTCTGCCTATGTATTGATGATTCTGGGTGCATGTGTGTATGTTGCGGGTCGATGCCAAAGTGTCCCGTTAACTTACGCTCGACTAACTGTCTGGCTGGCGTTGGCCTGCCCAGGGCCTCGGCCTGCCTGCTGTCCCACTATTGCCAGTGTCACAGCGAGATCGCCGCCGAATCGGCCTCTAACGGAGGATGTCACCGAGTAGTAGCCATCAATAGCCACAATATGGTGTCGAAGGTCTGCGACCTCTTCGTCTTGTACGTCGAAAGGTGGTGCGTCCGGCTGGATAGGCTGAGATGAGTGTTCGTTCTGGTCGGCGCAGATTCGGAGAACTGCGGCGGCTCGCTCGAAAAATCGGAGCATCTAGAGCAATCCGCCCCGCCGCCGCTCCGCTCCAGTTGGCCAGATCGATTCGAGAGGAACCCAAGATTGAGAAATCGGAGGGCGAGAGAGAGAGAGAGATCGCGCCAGCGAAATCGTCGAGCGCGTCGCTTTGCTAACATTTGTAGCGAACTCAGCAACGAAATCAACTATGGTGCCGTATGTGTCATCAGCCACCAAAAGAGACAACTGCGTGACGTAATGTTAGACGTCAAACAATTTCTGCTAACGTAATTTGCCCCCGTGAAACCTTAGCCTCGTGGCCAATTTGAACTAAAACGTGCCACCAGCAAAAGCGGTAATCGTAGTCTTTGTTGTTCTGTAAATGAACGAAAGAAGACCACTCGCAGGACCACAACAAACAAACAAAGCGTACAGAACAAGAGAAGTTCTTCAAATCATCGACGTGACATTGAGTAATGACAGGAATTAGATGAGATTCAGGGAAATTGATCAAGAAAGAGAGGCAGAGAGATAGAGATGGCGAAAAGGGCGGGGGAGGGGAGTAGCTTTGATCAGGAGCATCGCATCAAGGTGACGAATGAATCGGGTCTACGGCGAAATAGACAAGCAATCTTCTACGGTATGTATACATATAAAAAAGTAAGTTTTAATGCCGCTGAAAATCGGCTGCTATATTTGAGCCTGTTGAATTGAACCTGCCTGAATGAATGTATGCAATGTCTCTAGTGGAAAGAAAAATGCAATGCAATGCAAGGCGTCGTCGTTATTGTTGTTGTTGTTGTCGTCGCCATCATCCGAACTGCAGCTTCACGGATGGGGTGTGCAAAGTGGTTGCTTCCTTGTTGTCATCGACTTCTCAATTCCCCCCCCCCCCCCGCCTACCGCTGGATCCTGTTCTCGCAGCAATACCTGCAGCAGCGCTAATGGACACAGACAGAGGACAACACAGAGGTAGCGGCGTCGAGGTGACGAGATTTTCGCTGGAATTGCGACTCAAATTGTCATCTCGATTTCGGCGAACAGCCTGAATTCGTCGAGGTCGCCAATCGCAGAGAGATTGTCGCCGACACTCTCGCCGTTACGCCGTCATCGCCGTACTCCACAACACAGTTGTGTGCCGAATATCTACAGGAAAGCAATCAGGACGCAGCATTGAAACATCCTCGCTTTGGGTACAACAACAGCCACAGCAGCAGCAACAACAACAACAGCAAACACAATATGCCACGGACCAATTTCTATACGTGCGTGCGGCACGGTATAAGTGGGCCTATATGTCTGTATGTCTATATATGTATTTATATATATATATATATATAGGTGTATGTATACCCATATGTCTATGTATTTTGCACAACGACAGGTTTGATACAGTGTACCGACAGGTTCGTCGTCGTGCACGCACCAGGCGACACAGACAGCACCCACTGCTGTTACGGATTTTGAACAGGAAGAAGACGGGCGGCTAGCAGATGAGCGACCGAACGAACGGAGCCATTGACGACGAACACTGGCGATCGCCAATACAGCAGCATGTCGTTGCACGCATAGCCTTAAATAGCTAGCTCTATGCGCATCGCCGGCCGGCCGGCTGAGCGCGGCGATCGCTCGTCTCAAGTGGCAAATTTAGCAGAAATTTCAGAGAGATATCTTCTATCTATACATATATATATATATATATATATATATATATAGATGGAGACTTCTCTTCCTTCGTCAGGCGAATGAAGAGAGAAGAGTGCCGAGGCAACCAGAACAGAAGAAGAAGAAGGAGAAACGTCAATGCATTAGACGACTTAAACCAGAGTAAGAGGCAGAGAAGATATGAAAGAGAAAAAGAGAGAAATATACGGTGAGAGAGAGAGAGAGAAAGCGAAAGAGAGAAATAAAGGAAGCTTTGAGAAACTGTAGCACCATTTCGGCGAGTATTCGTCGATCCGAATGTATACGAAAGGTCGACGATGCAAAGAAAGGAAATGGGACTGTTCTTGAACTTGAATTTCAAATTAGCCGGAATAATTGCCAAATTGCATCATCCAGTGCACTTCGCACTTGCGTTCGCTTGAGCGGCGGCGAAGTGAGCGCCGAGTCGCGACATGGAGCCAGTGACGAATGCTCGGCAGCTGTACTCGACTACGCATTGTCCTCGTTTATGTATGTATATATATATATATATATATATATATATATCACGTTGGTAGATCTTCATAGAAAGCGATTTGTACTATCCTTTTAAGTGTTTGCAAAAAGCGGGCATTTATAAGTGTTTAACATGAAATTTTTTTACAATATGTTCAATTGACTCACTCCCTAACCCACAAATGCGGAAAACGATATTTTACAACTTCCATTTGCCCGTGTATGTCTTTTTGCTGTTAATTTAATTATTCCTTGCCATACCTTCACTCATTCTCATTACTGTGTCCTGTACCCAATCCCCCCAGCTGCGATCCCACTTAGTTTTTTAATTTTAGCCGTCTTAATCCTAATACTAAACTACCACTTACTTTGTACTTTTTTTTATAAATTGTAACATCCTCTTTCCCTCAAAAATCCTTCTGATGGGCAAATAAAATGGCGCAATCACTCTTTACTTACCGGGCTACCCTTGTATTTATGATATAGCACCTCCCGCCTAGTTAGACAAGAACCGAAAAGAACAACATCTATGTGCATTTTTCACCATTTACTTTCACGTCGTATATATATAAGAGGAAAAAGAGGCTCAACAGCATGTGGCAAGATAGAAAAATAAAGGGAAACGGCAAACCACTCGTATAGATATTTAACCCGTTTGGTGCTGCAGGCCCTTACTTCAATTTTGGTACGAGTTTTTGGCAAAAATAGCTAGCGAGAATGACATGCGTGGAGAATAAAGGCTACACTACGGATGTTACTAACTAAGGCAACCTACTTTTTTTTAGCAATTAAAAATGCATTATCTTTGAGAGAGATTTTAACATCGGTAGTAACTAAGAGGCTACTGTAAGCAAACAATGATATATACCTCATAAACTAAGACCTGCTAATGTAGAGCTTGAGGAATATATATATATATATATATATATATATATATATATATATATAATCTTTTTACCCACCCTGGGTGTTAATAAACCATAATAATATATATAATGGTATAAACATATTTTACAGTTTTTCATATATGTGTAATACACACTTACAATACATATAATAATTTCACAAGACCTTCGTTCAAGCCCATGAGCAACCTCCGCAGTACAGAGGCTGTATGCTTTCGAGTGTATTTGCAAGTACTCATGAATAAAGCTATGTGTTTCATTCATTCAGTCAATACATCTTAATATCTGATTCGCGTGTCTCAAAAATTGTAATTGAGTTTTATTTAAATTTGTTTAAGCTGCAGCGCGCTGGTAGTAGTAAGAAGCACCACAAGTTCCTAATATAAAGGCGTTGCTTTTATAATTTATTTTGAATGCAAATTTAATTACCCTATTGGAGCAACCCCGTATACCCATGTGAGTTCGCATTTTTAGTGTACTGTAGTGATTGAATATCATTTGAGTTTCCTGCGTTTACAAGATGTATGTGTCGCGTACAACTGCAACGCCGTGACGCATGGGTTTGATTCTAACACATTCCATGCTCGAAACGGTAAGCTGTGAAGCACTTTTGAATATTCTAACTTTTATAAAATGCCGTTATCGAAGATCCTCAACAATATTGTAAGCCTTCTACATCTCGCCAAGTGGTCGAGTTTCTGTAGTTCATTTTGCGTAGTTTATTATCAAAAAGTTCAGTTCATCGTCGTCGATGTAGTCGTCAATCACGTTGATCGCTGGGCACAAATCGCTGTTGCCACACTGTCAGTGAGACAGGCATTTTTAGGAAAATGTCATTATTCGGCCGTCGGGCGGGCTTCAAAGCAGCGTTTCAAAACAATGCCTGCTTGAGTCACGACGTGCGACGAATAGCCGTATCTATCTAGACAGTCGTCTATAACACGAACCGTATGCATTTGGGCGAGCGGTTTGCTCACTACCGCCTAGTCATTGGCTTGCCTGGCTGAAGCCTCGTGGCAGCATCAGCATCAGCGAGTTTGATTCTGTGTAGACAGAACACATTTATTAAGTCATCACTAACGCCGCCGACACCGCTTTTCCTTTCGTAGCATCTCAGACTCAGCTGCCAGCAACAAGTTAATCTTTGGCGTCTCCGGAGACGATCTTAGAGAGAAGGAGAGGTGTATCAAGAGGGCGAGAGAGAGAGAGGTATCAAGAGGGGGAAAGAGAGACCGAGAGAAAGAGGGGGAGGGCGGGCAACTAGGGGGAAGACAAAGACCCCAACCAAGCCCCATCGACGGTTCAATTTTCCGTAGTCGTTCGCCCCTGTCGAGGCTGACTGTCTTATTTGTCAGTCTGTCTGTCCGTCTGTGTGTCTGTATGTCTGCCTGCCTGCCGTCCGTCTGGTCCTGCACGTCCTGCAGCCGCCGTATCCACCACCCCCAACCCCAACCCCAACTTCATGACCGCATCAGCAGCAGCAGCAGCAGCCGCAGTCATGGCTGCTGCTTGATCAAGCTGTGGCCTGAGTGCGAAAAGCAAGCGGCGTTCTGAGTGAGTGACAACGAGTCATTCCACCATGTAATAGAATGAGAAGCCATTTATCTTCGTCCGCGCCGAGGACGCGCTGTCTCCAGTTACACAACTTTCCTTGGCCGGAGAACGGAGACCGCGTCTCGACCGCAGCAGAGACTTAGTACTCGTACTAACCGTAGTAGACTCTAAATTAACCGCACAACAACCCCATATGCCCCACAAATACCCCCTCCCCCTCCCCTCCCACACACACTCATACATGCCCCGCAAATACCTCCACATTCCCACTAGCAGAGACGTTTGCATACGCTTATCTTGCCTCATTCTCTTCGTCGTCCTAGTCGACGCCGGCCGAGCAGTTTCGTTTTATCAGTTGCGCCGCTCACCATTGTCGCTTTTCTCTTCTCTTCTATCTTTGTGTGTATATCGTTTATCTCCTTCTCTCTCTCTCTATATATATATCTATATATATCTATATATATATCTATATACATATAAAAAAAGAGAGTAAATTTCTTTCCCGCTTTCGCCAGTTGCCATCCGTTTCGATTGCAGTTCGTGGACACATTTCAAACAGCACGTATTGCGGTTGTGACGTATCTCTTTTTAGAACGAACTGCTCCAGGCGATGAGGGCGAAAGGTCGTCGAGCCGTGGTGGGGCTCAATCAGCTTGAGACGAGATCTACCGTGGCTGTCGGCGCTCATGGTGTCGCTGTTTAGGGACCTGCGGGGGTGCAGTCGAACCAACTTGACGAGACTTTGGAACGGATTCCGCGGAAATTTGCATCTAGGCAAGACTGCAGCTTTAAAAATACAGTCGTTCGGCTATTACGCTAAATCAAATCTAAATTTGCTTTTGTAAAATGCATACCCATATATATATATATATATATATATATATACATACATATATATATATGTACATATATATATATATATATATATATATATATATATAAAGGTTCCTTTAGCATTTCACAATCGCGTCTTCACTCGTCTTCTCACTGGTAAAAACCGGAACCGTCAGTACTGGCGCAGCAACAGCAGCAGCAGTAGCCAACGGTGAAGTTAAGACCGCAAACCAGTTGTATTTAAGGCGATAGGGAACCCTGGTTCAGTCGAATTGAACCTACTTGATAAACTCGCGAATCTCAGTAAAACCTCAGCTAATGGAGAAAAATTGGACTCTGATCACTGCAGTAAAGTTCGGTGGCGATCTAGAGAGGAAACACTGCGTTCTGGCAACAAAACTTGTGACAGCAAAATAAACACGGGGGTTAACATAAGTTATATATATATATATATATATATGCCCGTTATAGTACAACACCTTTTGACAACCAAAATTTGGCAGGGACGCATAAACACGCCGTGCGCGATGGGGAGGGGGGGGGGGGCGTGAGGTAACGGCACATTCATTCTTTTTGACGTTCGCACAGTCGCAAGCAGCGCTGTATTTCCGCACTAGAGAAACGATATCGGAGATATTCGACGAACCGCGAACGGCCTCATCTCAGGTAAGTGGCGGCTCAGCAAAAAGCTCGGACTGAATCGATTGGTCAATTGGCAAGGGCGAAGTGAGGTGTCGGTGTAGTCTTTGACGTATTTCACGTCGACTCCTAGAACAACTGTACTTACACATTATGCAACTGTTGACATAAACAACAGTTGCACAGCTACATACTAGAATATTAACCGAGAATATATTTTTCCTTTGCGAGAATGAGAGAGAAAGATGAAACTGCTAACGCTGTTCACATTGTTGATTATTCTCAGTTTTCAAACCCGCAAAATCTTTTTGGAGAAAGGGGCACTCTGCTTACGTAAAGCAAACAAGATCAGGCTAGCCAATTCTCGGCGATCTTTTATACGTATAGATAAGGATATATCTATATAGCGTCGCTGAACACCGTTCATGGTATTAGAACCGCTAGAACTACTACCAATAATTAAAAACGTGCGTATATAATTGTTCCACCATCCATACTAAGTGCTGCGCGGGACTCCACAACCCCAACGATCTCCTATAGGGAGATACTCACACACAGGTTTAGACAGTCTAAAAACAACCTCCTTAAAAATGTTCTTAATTCTAGGTCTAGACAGTTTATGTAGCATCATTAAGTATCGTTTCGCAACCTGATGCCATCTATCTCACTAGAAGATAAATATAAAACCAATTGGCCAACAGACTTTCACTAAATCGAGAAATTAATATGCATGCTATATGCAGATACGCATATATGCATACATATATAAACCGCACTTAAAAAGCAGCTCAACGCAATGTGCAGGGCCTGACTACCGACGGCCTTTCTTTTTCTCCTATCTGGTGCACTAGCAGCATCGGGGCTGCATGTCGGACCAACGTATTGGCAAGAACTCACACGTTCACACGGTGAGTCAGGCATATACGATGTTGAGTAACTAGAATGAGAGCAGCAACAACAACAACAACAACAACATTTGCAATAACAACAATAACGCCAAGTATACAAATGACAGCAGCAAAAGCAACATTAACAAAGTAACAACAGCATGAAAAAAAACGCCGTGTGCTAAAAAAAAATATATTTATATATATAAATATATATTAAAAAAAAATATATATATATATAAAAATAACAATTTAAAAACATATATATATATATATATATATATATATATATATATATATATTAGCAGGGTACATAATCTACTTTAATGCGACCAGGCTGCTCACACGCCTAATGGACACTATAAAGATTGAAACTTTCTTTTCGGCGACTTCCGTTTGGCGCCTTGTTGTTTCACCTAAAAACTAACTCTTTATCCGTATAGTTTCGTACTCATATTAGTTGAGTGTAGCCTGTAGGTACGTGTTTTTTTTCGTTGCTGACCGGATCACTTTCCCGCCGCTGTGAATTAAAAAGCGTACGTCAGCTCTCAGTGCTCAGATATGCTTATAATAAGTCGTCACTACTAATGAGCAACACGTATGTCTATTGTTTTCCTCCTTTCTTGGCGCGAATTCAGACGTAATATGTTTTTAGATACTACTCACATATTTTATTATATCTTGCCATCCCAGCCAGAAAACTTTATATATATATATATATATATATATATATATATATATATATATATATATATATATATATATATATATACACATACTGTAATAGTAACTAATGTCGCCTCATTATAACGTATAGGAAACACTATGGGACTATGAGAAATTGTCACAGATGCGAGTTTTAAGGAAAAACATTTTCTACTACCAAAATGCAGTATCGCAGAACAAGGGTGCTATAAGAACAATTTTGCTAGCAAGTACGTTGGCTATTTATGAGGTTCTTTAATCATCGTAGTTTTGTTATACTTAGCCAGTCAGTTTCTATTGCTGCTGTTTAATATGAATATAATAGATGCTCCTTGATAACCGAAATAAAGGATAAGGAAAAACTGGTTGCAGGAGGGACCTGCGCAGTCGTCCTGTTGTGATTGGCGTTGTTACCGATATTAAAATACAAATATAAAGAGCATTAGTCATTGTTGCCATCGATCGTTATTATTTATTTCCATTATTCTGAATATATTTGTGTTACTAGTCGCACCTGCTGTTACCTGCGCAATGGTAGATTAATTGCCACGTCGTTTTGCACTGGTATAAACAACCAAAACGAACAAGAGCCGTAAACAACAGCAAAGCAACAACGCCAAAGGGCAACAGGCCAGTAAAGCCCATACAGGTCGAATATGAGCGCGCTATGACTTGGCTATAAAGATAAAGACGAAATGATAGCATTCATAATAGTCTCCTATTAGCTAAGTCAACACTCTAAACAAATGGGTTGTCGCATTATGCCCAGAACCTACTTCCCGTTCCCCCCCTCTCATCCCTAACTAACCTTGACGAAATGGCCTCCGCAGCCGTACCCAGGAGAGTCACATATTGGACAAGCAGACAGACGCTTAGAGGTTTAAGCCAGCTGGGGGTATTCTGAACCGGAGGTAGACCACCGTTCTCCTCCTTTTGCTCCTCTTGTATTTCCCCTCTACTGATCATTTTCATTAGATAGGCTTGTTGATTGCCCGACAGAGAAGCTATTGAGTACTTTCCGCCACCATATCCAACTACCCCACCATATCCAACTACTCCACCATATCCAACTACCCCACTATATCCTACTACCCCACCATATCCCACTACTTCATCACACCCCACCGCAACCCACGCCAATGCCAGTGGTGTAACGGGCCAACGCTACCGCTAGGCACCTGTCTACTGTCGGTCATATACCGTTTTATTGATACGACCGCCATTGCTACTTGTTTGTTTTAATTGATTTTCTTCTTCATTGAGTGCATGCTACAGTGAATTTCATTTAAAATAATGGACTTTCGTTGTGCTTACCCAAGGTAGGATTCGAACCTACTTTCGATCCACAATCAAAATTCTTCCATGCGTCTGTTCGCTATTGCACTGGTGCGACTACAGATTTTCTTCCATCTCCATTAATCTCTCTCTCTCTCTCTCTATATATATATATATATATATATATATAGGGAGAAAGATAGAGAGGGGGTGGGGGCACAAGCCACAGTTGGCCACACTACTGTTGGGGAAACCCTCCTAAACATCTCAACATGTCCGTCTTCGGTGCATTGAAGGTATACCTCACGGCGATCCCGAGCCCGAAGAGAGGACGAAGAAATTTCGTCTAGAATCAGTACAACCTCTCTTAAACCTATTTTAATTCTAGATACCTTGCATCGACTTCATTGCTGGTCCAGTCTCAGCTGGTGTGGCTGACTTGACGAAATGTGGTCGAGTACTTGATGACGCTGGTTCGGCCGTCCAGTGATCGCAGCATTTTGGCTTTCTGGCCGTCCATTCGTCAGTCGGTCAATCAATCAATCAATCAGTCAGTCAGTCAGTGTATCACCCCCACCACTTCGTCTTCTCTTTTTTTTTTGTTGTTTTACCAGCAGGGCACCGCGACATTAAATGGCGCGCTCCTACGACAACCACCGGTATTGCTGTTGTTGCTGTTGCTGCTGCAGCTGCAGCTGCCGTTAGTTAGTATTACGTGACGGCTGTTGACAACCACCCGCAGCCGTGTTGTTGTTATTGCTGTCTTTATTGTTGTTGTCGTTGTGGCATGCTGCTGCTGCTGCTGCTGTTGCTGTTGCTGCTGTTCTTGTCGTTGTCGTTTTAGCAGCTGATGCTGATGGTGTCGTCGTTGTTGTTGTTATTGTCGTTGTCGTTTTAGCAGTTGATGCTGATGTTGTCGTTGTTGTTGTTGTTGTTATTATTGTTGTCGCTTTAGCAGCTGTAATTGTCGTTTTAGCAGCTGTTGTTGTTGTTTTAGCAGCTGTTGTTGTTGTCAACGTCGTCGTGAATGTTGTTGTTGTTTTCTCTTTTGTCGTTAATGTTGTTGTTTTGCAGCTGTTGTTGTTGTCAACGTCGTCGTCGTCGTCGTGAATGTTGTTGTTGTTCTCTTTTTGTCGTTAATATTTTGTTTTTCAGCTGTTGTTGTTGTTTTCTTAGCTGTTGTTGCTGCTGTCGTGGTCGTCGACGTTTTCGCAACTGCTCTTGTTGTTTTCGTTGTCGTTGTCATCCATCCGGCCTACTGAGTGACCGAAAGAAGCTAAAAGTCTAAATGACAGCTCTACCACGACCTTCTTGCGCCAGCCACCATTTTCGCTACTCCTGTTGTTGTTGTTGTTGTTGTTGTTGTTGCTGTGACAACATTTGTTGTTGTTATTGTCGTCATACCGGCAGTAGTACAACTAGTCCTGGTTGTTGTGGTAGCAGTTTGCTGCTGTTGTTGTTGTGGTTGTGCTTGTGCATGATGATGTCTGCTGTTTCTGTTCTGGCTGGTTTTGCTGTTTGTCGCTTTTGGCGTTGGTCTTTCTGGTCGTTGTGCTACCACAGTCAGTTGCTGCTGCTGTTGTTATTGTCGTATGCTGTCATCTGTCGTTATGGCTCCTCCTGTAATAACACCGGTTATTCAAATATGGTAGAATAATGGACATTTCATATATATATATATATATATATATATATATATATATATACAGTATATATATATATATATATATATATATATATATATATATATCAAATGTCTATAATTCCACCATATCTGAGTTACTGGTGCAACCACTATTTGATATTGCACTACATTTTTCCGCTAAAAGTGTATAATTTGTCGCAGTCAGCGAAACGACTCGTTTAAAGATCGTGAGAGACACTTTGTTCCAGCATAACGCGTACGTCCGTCAATGTATGGCGTTCACTATTGTACCACATGTGTGAATCATGCTAGTCTTCATAATACTGAGATTGTTATTGATATTAATAGTATTATTACTGTTGCTTATGGTCATTGCTCAGGTGTAAGAAGCAGTGAAACCGTTTCTTTACGCGCAGCGGCGTGTGCTTGTCTGGATATATATATTTATATATATATATATATATATATATATATATATATATATATATTGTGTTGTCAAATGTTTCTGTCATTTTCACTATCTGATCTATTTGGCCTTCTTGTAGCAATTGTAGCAACATTCGTCGTAAAACGAAGACAATTAGTCTAGACACCGCTGCAGGTTCTGGCGCCGCTAGAAACAGGTTATCAACAAAGAACGCCAACTACGAATCGTTCTCTATTGGTATAACGTAATCACGGGCCGCTAGTAATCGCCGTGAATGGAAGAAGTACGTTCCTCAGCTTAACTACAAATATTCGTTGGCGGACACCCAAGGAAAGTGCGATCCTAGAATGCACGTTTCGAAGAAAGACCAAACGGCAAAATAGACTAACGAGTCAACCGTATGTACACAATGGAGTCACATTTACTGTCTTATTTGCCTGTCACATTGCAAAGTGTGAGTTTATGTTTCTATGAGTGTGCAAAAAACTACGCAAATTAAAGGAAAAAAGAAGAAGCCAGCTGATGTATCTTAGATTTGTTACATGAGTTCTTGTAGCGGTTGTTGCACCATTTTTACAGATATTACATATCTCAGCAACTTTGCAACTTTTGTGCCTTAGACAAACCCGAGTTAGCGCGAGGTAAAGTGTTGAAATTAAAACAATTTCAAATTAGCTCATGCTTATTATTATTATTGATATCTAATTCAATATTGTTTTTATTAATTCATAAATTGTCTCAATAGTGAAAACGTGTAAGTTGAAAGAAGTTCTATTCTGGAAATGGCTCTATTAGTAGAAATAGTTATTAATATAACTATGATTGTCGTTTATCAACGGTGATGTTTTAATGTACTATTTATTACCTCATTTTTTAAACAAAACGTGCTCACAATTATCTACGCGTATAACAAGTGTATGTGTACGATTTACAAGTAGCATGCTAGCAAGGCAAACTCCAAATCCTTTGTTCTTATCAGCCATTTTACCCCGTATTGCTATAAAAACAACATGGCTACTAACAATCAATCAAAATAATTACAAACGTACAAAGCAAAAAAACGACTTATCGGTGTTTGCTGATCTTAGGTGGAAAATGACGAATTAATCTTCGTTATCATTCCACGTTAACCAGATGCAGCCTCGTTTATTTATTACTCGTAACACCGTGTATATATACAGGCGGGATGCTGGAGTTAAAAAGGCTTGAAAATTTGAGCTCATGAGTCGTAGATTTAATACCGATGCGATGCGCAATGCCTCGATGCCGCTTTTACTCGCTAAAACTTGCACGCTAACTAATATTATGATTATGATGACAACGAGTATTATTATTATTTTCAGAGGTTGCCACTCTGCCTGTTACGTGCGAGGCCTAGTTGTGTCAGTCCAGTCGATAACACAGCCATAAATCAATCAAAAATATGTATAGATATATATATATATATATATATATATATATATATATATATATATATATATATATATATATATATATATATAGAGAGAGAGAGAGAGAGAGAGAGAGAGACTTAGAAGGGTAAACACATTTATAGATCACTATGACAGTATCCAGTATGAATGGGTCGTAGTAAACTGAAGTGAAAAAATATATAAAATACGAAGTCCCGTCATGGGCGATGTTGTTGCCATTGTATTCGCTGCCCTGTTGAGGTAAAAGCCTCAGTAGAACAATAACAACTTGGCGCTCATTTCTTCATTGCGTGTAACGTCCTTTTTTGAATTTTTGTTTTTGTCTGGGACTGCTTATTATTATTTAACGCGAATACGTCACCAGGAAGACGGCTAAAGACAAGAATGATACTGATGATGATGACCATGGCGATGTTGATGATGGTAATGGTGACTATTACGCTCACTGTGATGATGATGATGATGATATGAGGAGGGAAGGGGGGAGATAAATAGAGCGAGAAGGCGGAAAGCGGCTCCTGTTGAAAACCGCTGTAATCGGGCCGTTGTTGTTACTGTCTTTAACGCTAGTGCTTCTGTCGTTGTTGTTGTTGTTATTGTTGTTGTTGTTGTTGTTGTTGTTGTTGTTGTAGTCATTGATGTAGTAGTAGTTAGTATTATTGTCGCTGTTGTTATTGTTGCTGTTGTTGCCGTCGCTGTTGCTATTGTTGTCTCTGTGGTTGTCTTTGTTGTTACTGTTGTTGTTGTTGTCCCTGTTGTTGTTGTCGCCGTTATTGTGTTCATACGCGTTGTTGTGCCCATTGGTGTGGCTTGCGCAAATTCTGGGCTACTAACTTTCCTGCCGCCCTACTGGCTGACTTTGTCTAAGCGTTTGTCACTTCCGCTGAAGTCATGACCGCGGTGGCGACAGTGGCAGTAGCGGCGGCAGCAGCAGCAGCAGCAACAACAACAGGGGGTACTTCTATTGTTGTTGTTGTTGTTGTTGCTCTTGTTGTTGATGATGTTTTTTGTTGTTGCAGTTACTATCACTGGCTGTGTAGAGGAGGGGGGGGGGGGGGTTGGGGGTCGAGGAGGAATTCGTCGTCATTCGTTGCCACGCATCGTCCTCGTTGTTTTCGTTGTTATCGCCCGGGCGGCAAAATTCGAAGTCGAAAGGGACTTTAAAGAAGGGGAAGTAGAAGAAGAGCAAGCACAGAAAGAACAAAAAAGTTTTCTCCTCACGCGCTCGCCGTATCCTAAACCGATGGATGTGGTAATTAAAAGCGAACCTGTACGTAACAAACTTAGCAGCTCTTGCTGAACTTGCCGTTTAGCGCTGACCGGCGACGCGACGCGGATGAGCGTCGACCACACGCCTGCCATTGTCGTCGTCGTCGTCGAAACACCGAAGCGAAGCAGCGACAAAGACAATGGTGTCATCGCCGTCGTCGTCGTCATTGCCACCATTGTTGTTGTTGTTGTTATTGTTGCCACTAATGCTGGTATTGTTGTCGCTATTGTTGATGCTGCTATCGTTATTGTTGTTGCCGTTGTTAATGTTGTGATTCTGTTGTTATTGCCGTAGTTGATGTTGTTGTTGCCGTTGTTGATGTTGTTGTTGTTTTTGCTGTTGCTGTTAGTGTTGTTGTTGTTGCTGCCGTTGATCATGCTATTATTGTGTTGTTGTTATTGTTGTTACTGTTGTTGATATTGTTATTGTTGCTGCTGCTGCTGCTGTCATTCTGGCCGTCTTCGTCGGCGGTGCCGCCACCGCATGGCGCAGGTTTTGCCCGATAGCTGGCAGCGTCTATACGCTTCTCATTCTCATTGCTTCCACCTTTCGTGTCTCGCTACAATTCTGACACTACTACTACTACTACTACAGCTACTAGTTCTGCAACAATTGTTGCACTTGACTTAATATGTGCAAGCCACACAACGACCATCCGGTCGGATGAGGAAGGAAAGTCTATCCGTTTGCATTTCGTCGACCCGTCCACCACCCTCCCCCCCGTCCGCGCAGCGAAGTCCCATAGTTGCCTTACCTTTGTCCTATGTCTGCAATTGTGGCTTAGGACAGCTGAGCCATGGCTGGTGGACTGAGCCGGTCTCGACGGCTACGAGAGGATCATAGTGATCACCACGGTGAAGGCGAAGACGGCAACTTGCTTTGACATCAACTAATTTCAACGACAGCACCCCCACAGTTAGCAAATCGCGTCGACCAGTTTAACTTTCCGGCATAGCCATTGTGCCACGCACGGCCTTGTCTGGGTTGAGACATTATGTGCTTGCACGGCGTTAGCTAGGTGTGTGTATATTTGCGTGTATACATATATATAATAAACATGTATATGTATGTATATATGTATATATATGTGTATATGTATATATATATATATATATATATGTATATATATATATATATATATATATATACATATATATACATATATATATGTATATATATATACGACAGCAGATCGAGAAGTACTGATATAACCTTCTTGCCCGCTCTTGGAAAAAAATTTTAACGCGTTTTTCGAAATCTAGTTGAGCTGCTCCTTCGAAGTTTTCGTTGACTTCCCGATAAGCTCGAAACGTGTTTCCCTTTATTTTTTTTAGACGTGGGAACAGGAAAGGTCAAAAGTAGCCAGTTTTGATAAATTCCAATCCGCGAGGCGTTCATTTGCAGGAAGTTCAACATTTTTGGAACAAGTTTACTCATATATATATATATATGTAAGTACATATTTATATATATAACTTCGCTATGCTAGCACTTTGGAGTTAACAATTGTCCCCGCGCGAACGTGTAATCACGGGTTCTCTAACCCAGGGCTAGCATATATATATACATATATGTATATATATATATACCGCCATCAAGAACCGAGATGGTTTTAATTGGTTTCACTTGTTTTTGTTCATTTCAGTTCTGTTTCTGTTTCCACCAATATTTCACACGTCAATCAAGGCAGTAGTAGTAATAGAAACCGAAAGGTGAGCAACAACTCTTGATGCCCAACTGTGTGAGTCTAGCCGTATGAGTGTTGCAACGTTTGCAATGCGTTTAAGTTGTTGTGAACCACTTTTACCACCGACACAAGCGACCATTTGAGATACGAGACAGCGACTGTACAAGATCTAAGGTAAACGCAAAAGGGTAGACAAATAAATGCGAGATTTGATGCGGGAATGCCTTTCACTTTTTTGATTGCGCAGAAAATGAGAATTGCCATATAATTACATCTGTATTTCTCGCGTAGCGTTTATAGCCGCTATGTGTGTAATGCGCGCGACAACCTCTCACTAGTGTCCAATAATAAAAAAAACGTCTCACGTAATTTAGAATCAATATCAAATTATTTAAACCAATATTAAATAAAAGTTAAACACTTAATCCCTTCATAGTTCTTCCGTGATAGGACGACCGTGATGACTTCTTCATTTCCGTCTTTATTGGATTCATTCACCAAGTCTTTAGTTGATTACTTGGCGTCCGTTGTCCGAGCTGGCATCTGTCGTCCAAAGGGAAGAACAACAACAAAGACGCAGACGATACTTCCCGTTTTAATGCAGCCAGCCAGTCAGTATAATAGACCACATTAGACGACGTATGTGACGTTACTGAACGCGTTAGCACGTTGTTACCACGCTTTGCCACACACCGGTGACCTTCTCGCCGACGGAAGCCCCCAGGCAGAAAGCCTGCGTGAATGAAAAGCAGCAGCGCCTTTCAAGGCGGCGGCGGCGGGGCGCACGACAATGCGCTGCGTAGAAAATGGACTCACGCGCTCAGTAACCACCTACTTACGATGATCGAGTGTGAACGATTGGTACGACACCCCCACACCCCACCGCTCAAGCGTACTGGGGGTGACTTCGCAGGACACGAATAAGGAAGAAGGAAACGAATCGCAGTCTAGTTGAGATTTCAAATTGCATCATCTGAGAGCTGAACTGGACGGTGACCAGCGACTGGGTGACATCATCACAGGCGAGTCTGCCGATAGCAGGACCCAGATTGCAACTCACGCTGACGCCCTTGTCTGCCTCAATCTCGCAATCGCGCGGGTTCTTCAGCCTCTAAATACGCGCTCACCTCACGAGCGTAAGTGCTCGATAATAAGCCCACTGAAGACATTGATTGCTCTAAGTGGAGCTGAGCAAGCATATCCTCGATTGGCTGGCGTCGCCCAGCGCCGCAGCACCGAGGCGATTGTGCGCAAACAAGGTGACTCGACAAGACCAGCATGGCGCTTCTCTCCTGTTCCCAAGGGAGTGCAGAGCGCATCCGTCCCACATCACAGCCCACTCCAATGAAACATTCCACATTCCCTAGAGTCCGCGGAATTGCTAGAGATTCCCAAGATCTATGCGTGCTGGTCTTGACGCTGGTTGACTTGAACAGAGAAGACACACAGCAGCAATCAGATCAAATCTACACGAGCTACTACAAAAAACATATGCAAATAAACGTACTTATATATGTATATACACATATGTATATACATTCTCAAATATATGGAAATTATAGGATGCCGCACGAAGCTTTCACTATGGCAAGCTTCAGAGAGTTCCGCTGTAACGGGTATTGCTACTGTGCTTGTTATTGTTGTTGTTGTTGTTGTGGGAGGTGCTAGTGTTGTTGTTGTTCCTGGAGGTGGTGTTGTTGTTGTCCCTGGAAATGATATTGCTGTTGTTGCTGTTGTTGTTGTTGTTATTGTTACTGGCGGTCATGGTGGTGGTGGTTGTAGATGGAGCAGCGTTACGTGGACGTGCCAAGCCAAGTCTGCCAGAAATAAACGTTTGCGTGTAACGCAAGTAAACCAGTTTCTCTCAGTCGTACGTAACACGACGACGCCAACAATGCTGCTCAAGGCGACCACGGCCACGATAACAACGCCAGGGAACGCACAGGAAAGGTCAGTCAAATTCTGCCATAGTTGTTGAGTGGCCGGTGCCAACATACACTCTCTCACTTATCTCTCACTGTATACGATTGTTGGTGTTGTCGTTGTTGCAGCTTTTGTTGTTGTTGTTGTTGTTTCGTTGCTCTCGTTGTTATTGTTTCTGTTGTTGTTGTCGTTACTGTTTTGTTTTGTTGCTCTTGTTGTTGTTGATGTCGTTGTTGTCATTGTTGATTTGGTTGTTGTTGCTAGTATTGTTGTGTTCATTATGAATATGATTATTTTTGTTGCCAGTGTTGTTGCCAAATGACGCAGAACTTTCGCCGCTTGCATCTCAAGCGCACTCGTGAATTTCGTCATGATGCATGGCTGGTCAAACCACCTACCGGCGAGCAGATGGTATAGCGGCACAGTGATTCAGCAGTTCAGTTAGCTGATAAGGTGAGCACAAGACAACAACAACAACAATAACAAGGACAGACCCGCAGGAAGAAAACGACGAAGGAACGAAGGTAATAACAACAATAAGAGCAGCAACAACAACATTAACAACAACAACAATAACAACAACAATAAGAGCAGCAACAACAACATTAACAACAACAACAACAACAACAACAACAACAACAACAACAACAACAACAACAACAACAACAACAACAACAACAACAACAACAACAACAACAACAACAACAACAACAACACAACAACAACAACAACAACAACAACAACAACAACAACAACAATAAGAGCAGCAACAACAGCATTAACAACACAACAACAACAACAACACAAACAACAACAACAACAACAATAAGGGCAGCAACAACAACAACAACAACAACAACAACAACAACAACAACAACAATAAGAGCAGCAACAACAACATTAACAACAACAACAACGGGCCACGACGAAGACTACCAACATTAAAGTCCAAGATAACGAGGACACGAAACGAGGTTTAGGCAAGACGTAAACCACGCAACAGATACGGTTAAACAGAGAAAGCGTGAGAGGAGAGCGAGGAGGCGATGGATAATTTGCATGAAGAATCGCAAAAGATATACATACATAGACAAACGCGAGGTAGAAAAATTGAAAGCGAGCACAGGAAAATAAGTACACACGACAAAGAAGAACAGAACGAACGGGAAAGGGAGAGCGCGTTTTACTTGGTGGAGAGGACGAGGGGTAGGACAAACATGTTCGGGCAACGGCGAAAGCGATTCATATGTTTGCAAAACTAAGAAGAACAAGAAGATGAAAAACAGAACATTCCAGTTAGGTCGTACGGGATAGTAGATGGGATGAGATGGCCTTATTTCGTGGCATGGTGCTTTTGTCGGGTATGCCAGCCTGCTGGTAAACGTTACGGCGCAGCCCAACAAACGCGTTGCCGAATTATTGGTCGAGCCACACCGAATTATTGTTGTTGTTGTTGCTGTTCTTGCTGCTGGTGTTGTGGTTGTTGCTAATGCTGTTGTTGTCGTCGTCGTCGTCGTTGTTGCTACCTTACGTCATTCACTCTTTAACGTGATGCCATACAGTAAGGCCAACAGAACGATTGATAACTTGGATGGCAACTTCAAGTTACTTCTGCGTACCACTTTTTGTGTTCTTGCAGACGTTTTGCAGAGCTACGCCGCAAAGCGTCAATTTTTGGACCGGTCTACGGAGAGCCACCAATTTAGGCATGCGTATACGCATCTACATATGCATGCATTCATAAATGTTTGTGCGTGTTGGATGTTTGTTGACAAACTATGACTATTACGCTCTAACATTATATTAGCAAGGTAAATAGACTAAGTTGAATAACGTTGCTGCGTTCGTGCATACGGATAGATATACCGCCACGACTAGAATAGCTGACAATCCTAAAAAAAATGTTGGTTCCTGCAAGAACTATTGAAACTTACTTCTGCCTATGTTTCTTTGCAAGGCCGCTATTGGCTATATTCAACAGAACGCACGGAAATAATTTGGCGTGTTTATGTGTGTTCTGAGCTGACTAACTAAAGTTTGACTTATTATACACTCTATGGTATCAGCTCTTGATTACTATATTAGTTTTAAACAACACAATGGCTGTAGATAATAAACTAACGCGACATAAGAAATAATTTTCCGATGTTTAGATGATGTAACAAGACAGTATAGCTGCCGTTACGAGGACGATGTCCCACTGAAACCATCTTGAGTACAACATTTTTAACTATGGTCGTTTGGAACCAGCCCGAAAGTTTTAATTCAGTTGTGGATAACAGCAGCGGGATCTACATTCAACAACAACAACTTTAAAAGACCAACAATTGGATGTCGACATTAGACGCAAAGTCCACAAAGCACATCCATAGTGCTGAATTTGTTTTTGAAAAAGCATTTTTGCTCAGGTATAGTGTGGGAGGATTTTGACACACCGCTTTGCACGAATACAAATTCAGTTTGCGACGCGGTAAACTGGACTCTATCTTTCTAGATGAACAGTGATCAATTGCTATGGTTATGCATATATATATATATATATATATATATATATATATATATATATATATATATATATATATATATATATATATATATATATATATATATATACACTTATGCACATACGTCTATAGATATTGCAGATCAGTAATTGGCAGTTGCTGCGCAAGATTCTTCATTCAAACAAGTCAGTAAACGCTCCTGAAACCAAGCCAGCAAAAGCATCTGTGCACGCTGCCGTATTATTATGATTCTTGCAATATCGTATCATTATAAGCAGTGCTGCGGAAGTGACGTGCATTATTTTGCTTGTTGGCCACCTATATCGTGCTGGGCCAGCCCATACCTGGTATCGCGGCGTCGTTCCGCCTCCACATTCATTGTTCTACGGAAAAGCATATTTAACGAAAGAATAGCAATAGTACCAGTACTTATATACCTATACCACGGCAGTGGGAAACAACTTTGTCCACCACTAGGGTCTATTTTACACGACTTGTCAAATTGAGTTGCGATTCTCTAACAAGTACCATTAGCTTCTAAAATAGTTTGAGGCCTCCAACCAGAAATAGCCTTTCATAGATTCATAAATAGCTCTAGAGACGCTAGAATGGATAGCACCACGGCACGGTGTTTGTTCCTAAGGGCCGAAATATTTCAGTGTGCTCGTTGAGGCAATGCACTACGAGTGTTTAAGTACATTTTCGTACGTCTTCGATGCTGTCTGCCTTTTAGACAAAACCGTTTGGATTATTTCACAAAAAGCCACAACAGACGTTAATGTTGGTAGTAGAAGTAGATAAATACGAGTCTTTTATATTTGTTGGAGTGCAAGAAACGCTCACACAAAATCTAGACGGTCAATTGGTTAACTAATGTATATATCGGAGAATTTTATTGACTTCAATCACGACTTCCCACAACGGGGTGTGTGTCTCGTTGCTAAGTAGTATGTGTCTCTATGTCTGTTGTTCTTAGAGCGTGACAGGCTTCGGTTCAAACGAGCCACTTCCTCCTGGCACAAAAATGATCGTATTACACTCCTTCGCGACTTGCTCTCTCGAATTGCGTTAGTGCATACTACAATCTTTCGCTCCCTCTTGTTCTCGTTGCCTCTTGCCGCGGCTGCCCCATTTTTAGCCATGACCTTATGTCAACAAAACATGAATTAATTAACTGGCAACAATAACAAAGACAACCAAGGTAGACAAACTCAAGAAAACACAGCGAGAGGGAGCAGCACACATACGCACTACTACAGAGCCGGGGAGACACAGAGAGAACTATTATTCCCTTGTTCAACTTTTCATCAGCAATCCTTTGCTATGCTGACGCCACAAGCCATCCAATGAGCCAATCCCACACATCCTCACCTGTCCATCCGCAGCCCCTGTATACGTTCTACGTCAACAACTCTCGTGCTGTGGAGGCAACAGCGGTTACAGTTGGTGAAGCCGAGCCTAACACGATGGAGGCTTTGCTTCTGAAGTTCACTTCCGCGCCCCGTGCAAAGGGCGACGACCTCGACCTCGACCTGTAGCCGAAGACCGACCGGCAAGGGCGACAGCGGTGCAGCTCTGCCTGGGGGCGCCAGCCTAGTTAAACAGCCAGCTGAGAACGATCGGTCGGTCGGTCGTCATCACAGCATTATCGCTGCAGTCGCCCTCGTGTTGAAAAAAGATGTCGTCGTGGTCATGGTCTCCATAATCATCGCGCTATCATCGTCGGCGATGATATTGCGAGGAGGTCTTGCAAGTCTTGTTATGTTGTCTCCTATGATGCTGGTGGATTTCGTATGTTTGTTACTTGGTATTAATCGACGGACGACGGGCACAACAACCATCGCTAGCCTCCACTGCATTCATAACTGCTTGCTAACGGCGGCCGTGGGGGCGCTATGTGTGAATCGAGAAATGTGAGGGGAGGGGGCACTGTAAACGATATGCCACAGTGCTATTCGCAGCGCTATGCCGCGCCAGACACGGCCGTCCAGGCAGCAAGAGTGCAACCGTAGCAACAGCAGAAGCAGCAGCAGCGGCAACGATAGAGGTCGAATAGCCCGGCAACTAGCAAGAAGTGAAAGTGAACAAATGCGGCAATATCTCGTATACCGAGCCGCTAACAACAACAATAACAACAACAACGACGACGACAGTAACAATAACCACAACAGCAGCAGCAACAACAACAACGACGACGACGACGACAACAACGACAACAACAACCGAGAGGAGAAAGACACCCGCCAGAGAGCGACAACAGCGACAGGTCAGTGGCAGCGGCAGCAGCAGCTGTAACGGTGGGCCTATTTGCCCGATGCACCAGCCGATTGATGCGAAAGTATATGCGAGGACTGGCCATCACCATCGTCGTCATCATCATCATCGTCAGCCCATCAGCACCAGACTATCATCATCATCATGCCAACTGAACGGTCATGATCATGTCTGAGATCAATGCTCGTCTCAGACATGAGCTCGTCCACTACGTTGTTTGTCCGGGGGGAGAGAGAAGACGACGAGCTGCCGCCTCCAAGTTCGTGATCCAAGTTCGCGCCTCGGATACGGCAGCCCGGTGCGGTTGCTCTAGCTGATAGAGGAGATATTACTATTATAGAAAGAAGAAGTCGCCGTAGTAGTACAACAGAAACAGGTAGAAAGTTAGAGAACAAACGCGAGGGAGAGAGAGGAGATACCGAAAGAGAGAGGGGAGACAGAGAGACAGAGCGCGCGCAATCGAAGGGGATACAGCAGGGTGGGCACTGCAGTCTGCCTGCCTGCCTGGCTGAGCGACTCGCCTCGCCTCACCTCGCTCATGGTGAAGTTAGAAGGGGCCTGTGGCGACGGCTGTATAGGCTGTATAGACGGCGATCACTGGCGGCCCGACCGAGACCACTGGCCAGCGTCGTCAACAACTCACCTCGCTCAGGGTGTTGAACCTCGTGGGATCGGCGCAACCTCGAAGGCTCAGCCTCGTGACATCAGGTGCACCTCGACGTCGGCGGCCTCCGAAGAAAAAGGCGCACCAGAGTGTGAGCGGCAGAGAGAATGAGAGAGAGAGAGAGAGAGAAGGCGCTGGGCGAAACACCGCACCAAAAGTAAGCAGGCACCAATAAACTACGACGAAAAAGGTCCAACTACGATGAAGCGTAATGATGATGATGATGACGACGATGATGAGTACGACGACAACGACTACCTAAGCGAAGGCCTCAGTAAAGACGAAGACCTCGGCGAAGACAAAGTCCTCAAAGACGACACAACGGTGCCCGACATGAGGCGCCACGCTGAATAGATAGTTAACCAGCTGACAACGGTGCAACG
Source organism: Dermanyssus gallinae (assembly GCA_003439945.1). Taxonomy (NCBI): domain Eukaryota; kingdom Metazoa; phylum Arthropoda; class Arachnida; order Mesostigmata; family Dermanyssidae; genus Dermanyssus; species Dermanyssus gallinae. Next base: position 977,380 of record QVRM01001309.1, on the reverse strand, counting down.
CCAACTGAATGAATGAAAACCAACACCACCGCACGTTTTCTTATTAGCACCACAGACTGACAGGGCAAAGTATGCGACGGAGATCTACTAGCAAAAGAGACCACGCAAGCCAGTCGTTCAATACACGTTTTCTGCCCCGGAAGGGTAACCAACGACAAATGCATGGCTCTTTACATGCATACGTATATATATATATATATATATATATACGACTATATACGATGTATTGTATATACATGCGAACATAACCGGTCTCGTCATTATAATATTTACTATGGATAGTAAATAAAAAATAAATAGTAAAATAAATTATTCTACTACATATTAGGTGCCCAGTGCACGTCAGCTGTACTATTATATACATTTGTATATATATATATATATCGAGAACCTATTCTCCGGTCGTCCAGCTAGGTAGGCCTCCAAAGGAGTTTTTACTTTCTCTCGGCCTCTGCGACAGCTACGGCCACTCGTCACAGCTGTCTTCTGGCTACTACTACTACTACTGCAACGCCTTGGGCTGAGTTTCTGTCCTTTTTGCTGGCTCGTGAGAAGAGGCAGCCTCGTAGACCTGCCCTTGCATCGTCAGGCAGCAGCAGCAGCAAGGGCGGCTGCCCACATCAGCAGCAACAACAACAAAAACAACAACAATAGCACCAACAGCAGCAACTAAATGCCGCGGCACCACAACAAGAGCACAAATAGACACTAGTATACTGCCATAGACACTGCCGGCAGCGCCGTTAAGTTTGAAATTCGCGCGCCTTAGCAGTGCCGAGGTCCAAGTCGAAGTCAAATCAACCAGCTCCATTTATTATCATCATCATCATCATCAGTGGAGGGAGTCCTCACCATCACCATCATCATCACCATCATCGCCGCCATCATTATGATCAGCATCATCATCACCTGCGCTTGTCGAGACAGGTTGGTGGTCTCTGGATCCAAAGTGTTCCTCTCACTCTACCTTTCTCTGTTTCGCACTCGCTTCGTCTGGTTCTCGGCGCGACCAGTTCTCGTTTGCAGCAGACAACGACGACTACGAGAACGACGAGACGTTCCCAAGAGTTCAGTGACTCCTTTCGCGTTTGGCCCCTCAGCAGCAGCAGCAGCAGCAAAACCAGCCGGAGGAGCAGTGGTGAAGTGACGTGCCTGCTCCGGCTTATGCTTTTTCGTCGTTTTCTCGTTTTCTTTACCTCGCTCAAAAGAAAAGTTGAAAGCAAAAGGATATCGGCCGGCTCAAAGATAGATGGAGAGAGAGAGAGAGAGAGAAAAAAAAACAGGGAGAGAAGGTGCCGTCTGGACCTGGAGTAAGAAATTCTCGAAGATATTCTCGCCTACACACCGTTAACTCGCTGGCTATCCTTCGTTCGGACGTTGTTGTTGCGTTTATTGCTGTTGTTGTTGTTGTTGCGCTTGTTGTTATTATTGTTGTTCGAGGCAGTCAGCGGCCTTCTGCCGAGACACGTCGAAATAAGGACGTCGGCATCTTCAGTTCTCGCAGATTCAGAGTATCGCATCTGGTTAAAGATATCGATATCTTTCGTCCCCTCTCGTGCGCCCTCACAAAGTCCGAAAACAGCTGCGACAGTGGGCATTCTACGTGTCTCCCACGCACGCCATGGCCCACCGCCAGCCAAACAAGTGTTGCATGCACACTAATCAACAAGTCGTATGCATATGTACATTCGCGTACGTAAGTCTGTTTGCATAACCATCTGTATATGTGTGTATGTATGTATATATTGGTTTATTCATAACGTTAGTTCTACTACGCAAATATGATGATCAAAATGTCACCGTTAACCTGTATGAGGTGTCGCGCTGCGATCAAACACTCAACTCCTTTGACCAGAGTCGCCGGCTGTCTTTTGTTTTTCTTTTCGTCGGCGGTATGTATGTGTATATATATATATATAAATATATATTAGGGCAAAAAAAGGTCTTTTCGGTTTTGGCGCTATAAAGAAAACGCATATATAGGAGACACGGGAGGTCTTATTTATTGACTTATATATTCTCCGCCGGAAGATACAACCTCTGCCCAACGATTTACAAGGTTTTCGATTCCTTTTCTGTAAAAGTCTGGGTTTTTAGTGGCAAAATATTCTTCCAATCGAACGCACGTGTTCGATAGAAGTAAATTTTTTACCACTTAAAATATTTTGCATCGATCTGAATAGGTGGTAATCAGATGGTGCTAAGTCGGGGGAATACGGTGGATGTTCCAAAAGTTCCCATTTTAGCTGGGAATTTTTCGAAAGGGTCTCTTTACTCACGTGGGGCCTTGCGTTGTCTTGGTGGAACAGGACACCCTTCCTTGAAATTAGTGCAAGGTACGACTGCTTTTATTTTTTGTGAACCTTTTCGAGTTGTTGACAGTACACGGCCGTATTGATCGTCTGGTTACGCGGTAAAAGTTCATAGTGCGCTATTCCGCCCACATCCCACCAATTACACAATAAAACCTTGTTTGCGTGTATGTCCTTTTTGGGCTGGGTGACGGAGGTGCCAGGTTCACTTGACCAGAACCTTTTCCTGACAGGAGAGTCGTAGAAGACCCATTTTTCATCGCAGGTCACAAAACGATCGAAAAAAGGCAAAATTTGATGCCTGCTGAGCAAAGAAGTGCAGACGCGCATGCGCGTCATCTTGTTGAAGTCGCTAAGCTCGTGAGGTACCCATTTGCACAGCCTGGAAGTTATTGCGAGGCGTTTTAAAGCTGTGCTAACAGCTTGTTGGGTAATATGAAGCTCCTCGGCAAGTTCCACAGTAGTTATAGTAGGATTTTCCTGGATTTTCATTCGAAAAACCTCCTCACTGACAACACTTGCCCTTCCTGATCTAGGCTTATCGTCGAGGTTAAAATTTCCTTTTCGGAACTTCTCAAACCACTGTTGGCTATATATATATAATATATATATATATATATATATATATATATATATATATACATACATACATATAGTCCACATGATAGATTCCGAAAGAGCCTACAATTATTTTACAGTGTCAAGGACCCATACAGGCTGTCGATGGAGGTTGCTGTTAACCTGTTTAAGCCGAAGACACCCACCGCATCTTACGGTGTTCAGGAGATTTAGCGTTATCTCACGAGATCAAACTTAAGGCCGTTTGATCAACTCAAAGCCAGTTTCCTAAAGAGAGCATTGAACGTCCATCGCATTAGCCTGTATAGGTTAGTGCACTTACTGGCATCGTCACCGTTATTCGTTAAGGACTTGCAGAGGATGTACAGTCTGCAGAAGAAGACGGGTTTTAGAGAACACGTCCTATATTGCGAATATAAAATGGCCGATATCGACCCGCTGATTTATGAAACAAAAGCAATGACGTCGGATTCGTAGAGAGCTTGCAGTTATGAGAACCGGCATCTAATCACCAGATTTGCAGTCCACGGCTTCCACCTGAAGATCTGTGTGCGTAAAAAGAGACATGACATGAGATCTCGCCGGAGTGTATATGTAAAATTCGTGGCCGCCTGTGATCTATATCACCTTCAGCGTTGTGAACGAGCAATTCCGTTGTCTCAACTCTGGAAATGCGATGTCTATGATGTATATTCGTAAACCAATAATTGGTTGATAAAACTTCTACATATATATATATATTTTTTTTTTATATATTCATACGTAGATACCGTATATGTATAATAATTTATATATACACATATGTTGAACGTACATAAACCATCATACATACACGGTGTATGTATGCATATATATATATATAAAATTTCAGGGTCTCCCAAAACGATTTCGGAAGTCTATAAGGAGTTGTAGAGCTCGTTAAAGCAAATATTTTTCCAATGTAAGAACCATACCATCCATGGTGTCAGAATGATATTACTCAAATCTGTGACACTGGTGTTGTTGCCCGACGTAGGAGCATAAAAGGTGCAATTGCGAAACAACCAGTCCTCTTATATAGAGACTAAGCACATCGTCGTGCTTGTGTGAAAATTCTGCTTCCTCCAAAGAGTATATAAGGCTGACAGAAGATGCGGCATGATCGTTTAGAACAGAATTCGCAAAAATCTAGAATGATTTATCTGATGAAGTAGATCAATTATGCATGCACTCAACCTCGACATGCCCTACAGAAAGCCTTAATTACTTCGCAATCACGGCTCGCATTGCCATAGAGTTAGTATCAAACTAATCGTCATGAAATGCGCAGTTACCTGAATTGTGGTGTTAGTTTTGAGCGCTCTGAATGGTCGAAGGGTTATGATTTTAAGGTATTTGGTGTGAAAGCTAATAAACAACTTAATTTTTTGCGAATTGCCTGAATGACCATGTCTTATTTTATAGGCGTTATATGTTCTTCAGAGAAAGCAGATTTTTTTGGGATACCATATATATATATATATATATATTTTTTTTACAACAATATACAAATATACATATGCACAACTTAAATGCAGGCAATTGTAACGCTAGTCTGATATCGATGTAGTAAAAAACGTGTAGTTTTGCCTTCATTGGCTTAGTATAACAAGTGTTCATATGATTTATATTTTAATTTATTGCAGAGTATGTAAGGTGTCAATCTATTTATACTTGAATGAACGGGATAAGATGGATGCTGGCTCGGGGGCGTGAGAATGATTGATGAATCTGTTCACATGTCCAGTAGTCACGGATTGAATCCTAGCGCGGCACAATGTCAACCAAAATGATCTATCATATAATTTGTCACCAAATAGATAATTTCCATAAATATACCATAAGTACAACTATTATTAGTACGAACACCTGGACCCATTTGTTTTTGCAGCGTACCTCCAGTATTATTCTGGCACTGTGTTACACAATGACAACGACTCACGTTTGCAATTTCTCCTATCCATCAAAACTGCGCAATTTTTGTAAGTCGCAATAGTTTAAAATATTTTTTACGATTGTTTATTAATATATATATATGTGTGTGTGTGAGCCGCCACCAAAGTGGCCTGAATTGGCAAGGGCTAACTGTGTTAACAGCCGAAGGAGCGTTTCTTTCTGGTGACACTTTCTTTAACTGCTAGGAGGACTCTGTTTTTTCATATACACGCTGGTATCTCTTTATATATATATATATATATATATATATATATATATATATATATATATATTGTTTAGTTTACCTTGGATCGTGAACAAACTACAGTCTTGCGATTACGTTATTATAGTACAATACTTAACGAGAGTCGTCGGTCCGTCGATCAGCAACTTAACCAGTTCAGCAGCCTTCTCAGGACTTCTCTTACTAACTTCCTGCTGTCCTTTATTCCGCTAGGCCGCTCTCTCACTCCCTAGCTCTCCTCCCTCCTATCCTCTCTTCTCTCCCTTCTCTATATTGCCCTGTCTTGCACGGCGTCGTATCAGGACGAGTTCTTGTTGTTCGGTTAAGTTCATCACTCTCCCCCCGCTTAGACGACGGCCATCTACCTACCTACCTACCTACCTGCCGAAGTTCATCAACCTACGATCGAAGTACTTTGCGTGGCCCAGACACTACCTCCCTTTCTCACGGCCGGAACCTCGTGGGCGCTATCGGGAACTATCGACCAAACGCCGTTACACAACAACAACAACACTGGCAAAGATCATACCGCCAGGTAGAGCAATTAGAAATGTATCAAGAAGGCCAACGAACGGTAGCAGGAGCAGCAGAAGCGGCCCTAGTAAACACCGCAACAAACAACAACAACAACAACGATAACAACAACAGACTGCAAGAGCTATGGCACGAAGAACAAGTAACTACATCAGCAATACTTTTCTTAACCAATAGAAACGACAACGAGGGAAGAGCGAGACAGCGAGAGGGAGAAAGACATTGATAGAGGGTTTCCTGTTGACCTCGCGAATCAGTTGTTTCCTCTTCAGAGTATTTGCGGGCTGGAGAGCTGGTCGTTGTTACATCATGACCTTAATGGCCGCGGCGGCGTCGTCGTACGTGTCCAAGACAAGAGTAGACGAATGTAATCGGCCGTTTAGCTTCACCGCCTACCTTGGCCGCCTGGCTCCGTGTTGAAGAATTGGACAGTCCGGTAGTCACGAAGCCGTGTTTGTCGATGTCGGCGTTGAAAGCGGGTCAAGCATGGCCCGGCCTCGCCTAATCTTAATTAGAATGAACTCAACTCGGCCCAACGAACAAAGCACTACTTCGACTACGATTACGGGATTGCCAACGTAACCAATGGCCGTCTAAAATGCATGCACGACCAAACAAATCTCAGCTAACAGCAACTAAAACCTGTAGGTTTTAGTTACCGATGTACCAGCCAGTATCGTCCACCAGGCTCTCTTGGCTACACGCCGGACCCAGAGGTCGATATTGACCCAGTGGTTGGCCTCGTATTCCGTCGGCCTTTTCTTTCAGACTGTCAGGCTAGCAACAGTAAAACAGCGATTTTCTGCATATGCGATGTAATAGTTTCGTGCCATAATAGGTATAACATACTTCATTCGCAACCAGAACCGGTAGAAACTACAGTTCCCTTTGACTGAGTGCCGGAAAGCAAAACTTGTTATTTTTCCTGGTTTACTTATCCTAGAAGACATTGCAAAACAAAAGCAAAATAGTGGTATTTTGGACTAGAAGAACCACCTATGTGCTACATAAAAGCTCGCATGACGTATGTCAGGCTGCATACACATTTGTTGTTGTTGTGTGCAAACGTTAATTGTCGCACGTTCGAATCCACCGTCGACAGTAATACCTGCTGGTATTACGCTATGATGCGCCGTTCAACATCTGCAGTATTTACTGCAGAAGTGCCATGAATGAACGGCTGGCTCTGTGTGACATCGACACGCCTAGGGCACCGTCAAAACCGCATCCTTCCTGCCGGCTCGGAATAAGCTCCTCCACATAGCGACTCGAAGCCCAATCACGTCGATCGAGTGAAGCCATTCATTTTGCTGCACTCTGAGACTATGGCATTACTGCTGTGACTGCTAATATGTATGTGTGCAATGTTGTTCTCGACGATAGGTGTGGAACTCCAAGGGTGGATGGCCTTTGATCAAGTTCAGGAGGACTCCCGAATCTTGAGTCCTCTCTGTACTGGCGTCAGTCGCTGGTTAATTCGCGCGTCAGTCCCGTCGCCGTCGTCTCTTACCGGAACTCCTCCTGCCTTAGTCCTGTAGGCCTTAGGCAGGAGTCATCGTTGTGGTTGACGTTGACCTTCTTCGGATCTCAGGGCCAACAGTTCAATACCATCGCCCTCATCATCATCATCATCATCTTCAGTGTCGTCATCATCACCACCACAGCCGACCAGATCAACACCACCATCAGCATAATCATCATCATCATCATTATCATCATCGTTACGACCTCCACCCCAAGCCCAACCCCAGGCGAGCCCGTTTGGATCGAGTCGGTTGAGGTTGATGACATAACACTTTTACACTGGCGGCCGCGGCAGCTTCGGTCGTTTCGAGTCACCGACGGCGGCAGCGGCGGTTAGCGACAGTTTGAACACATAACAACAAACGGCACTGCCAGCCAATCCCTCAGCCAACCGATCGACCTCAGTAGCGGCGGCGGCGACGACTGCCGCTTTCTCCGTCGCTTACACCTCAACAACGTGAGAGTGGCCGCGCGTCTGCTACCGACTCACCAACTAACAGTAGTAGTAGTAGTAGTCGTAGTAGTGAAGCCAGACCACTCTCGCCAAAGTCAGTTTAACCCAGCTGCTGAAGTTGCTGCTAGTTCTGCCTACAGATCTGCCATCAGCGGCAGCGGCAGCGAGCGACACGTCTAGCCCGTTCGGGCAGAGCAGAACTTCGCCCACAACTTGAACCCGGAAGAGGTGACTCAGGCAATTCTAAGCAACAAGCGCGGAGCGAATGACACTCGCAAGAAGAAATGCATGCATCCATCGATGTGTGTCGGTCGGTCTGTACACACATGTCTAGATCAGTGTGAGTGAGTGTGTGTATGTGTGTGTGTGTGCGGGAGAGTGTGGGACTCTGGAGAGTGTTTCGAGAGTCTCCCGAGTCTTCTGCTTCCTACTGCTCGAGCCTTTGAGCTTACAGCTATTACTACTACTACTACGACTACTAACATTACTACTACTGCGTCTACGATTACTACCGGTCTACTACCGCTAGTCTCTCGCACAACGGGTCACTGTTGCCCGAGCGTTGCTGCCGACGCGAACCCTGATTGAGTGAACCCGCGGCGAGCCCGCTGAGGTTCCCTCCTAATCACAGAATAAGACCGGTTGCGGAGGCGATCAGCGGCGGCCGCGGCAACAGCAGCAGCGGCGAACGTCGGTCAGAGGTCGAAGGCATCGTGAGAGCGTCGCTCCGTAACTCCCGGATCTGGTGCGCTGCTGGTTGTTCCTCATTCTCTCTCTACCCTCTCGTACTTTTTCCTACTGAAGCTCGCGCTCTTTGTCTCTCGCGCTACTGAAACTCGCTTCTAAGCTTCGCGGAGGGTGACGCGAGCAAACGGCTCGTGTGGGTGCATCCTTGAACTTGACCGACGGAGACGAGGCGCAGCAGCAGCAGCACTCCCATTCGTTTGCTACGGTGACCTTGGTAGTAAACCATGTGATTCGTTTGCTGCAGAGCGACCCTGCACACGCTAGATTGCCTGTTTGGCGTAGCTTAACTTCTGATGTTTCGAACTATAATAAGTATATATAAATATATAAATATAAATATATATATATACGGTGTGTTCAAAACGTATCGCGACTTTTGAATTTTCGCGGGTTACGTATATTCGAATTTCGATTTTTTGTGGCGTTATGTTGGTACTCATGTCTCTCACTTATGCCGACAAGCTCGGCCATTTTGAATGTTCACTTAATTGTTGACAGCTGCTTTGCTTGCACGTGTTTTGGATCGTCTTCGATTTTTACCTATTCAAAAAAATGGATCAAGGATTTTGTATCAAATTTTGTGTGAAAAACGAAATTAAGTGCGCGGATGCATTCCAAATGTTGACTGTGGCATACGGAGAAGCTACCTTGGACCGAAGCAACGTTTATCGGTGGTACAAAATGTTCTCAGAAGGCCGAGAAGATGTGAACGACGAAGAGCGTGCCGGACGCCCGAGCACTTCAACAACAGACGAAAAAATTAATGAAGTGGAGAAAATGGTATTGGCCAATCGTCGAATCACCGTTAGAGAAGTTGCTGAGGACCTAAACATATCGATTGGCTCGTGCCATTCGATTTTTATCAATGATTTGGGCATGAGACGGGTCGCCGCGAAATTCGTACCAAAATTGCTCAATTGCGACCAAAAACAGCATCGCATGAACATTGCTAATGAGATGTTGGACTCTGTCCGCGACGATCCAAATTTGCTCCAGAGGGTCATAACTGGTGACGAATCGTGGGTTTATGGTTATGACGTGGAAACCAAAGCTCAATCATCTCAATGGAAGCTGCCGCACGAACCAAGACCGAAAAAAGCGCGCCAAGTTCGGTCGAATGTGAAAGTTTTGCTGACAGTTTTCTTCGATTGCAGGGGCGTGGTGCATCATGAGTTCTTGCCACAGGGTAGAACGGTCAATAAGGAATATTACCTGCAAGTTATGCGCAATTTGCGCGAAGCAATCCGCCAGAAACGCCCGGATTTGTGGAAGAACAAAAATTGGCTTTTGCACCACGATAACGCCCCTGCTCACACATTGTTGCTTGTGCGCAAGTTTTTGGCCAAAAACAACACACTAATGATGCCGCAGCCACCGTATTCCCCAGATCTGGCCCCCTGTGACTTTTTCTTGTTCCCTAAACTGAAGAGGCCCATGAAAGGACGACGTTACGCTACGCTTGACGAGATAAAGACGGCATCGAAGGAGGAGCTGAACAAGATTTAAAAAAATGGTTTTTTGAAGTGCTTCGAAGATTGGAAAAACCGTTGGCGCAAGTGTATAATATCTCATGGGGATTACTTTGAAGGGGACAAAATAGATATTCATGAATAAATGAATAATTTTTAAAAAAACACAAAAGTCGCGATACGTTTTGAACACCATATGTATATATATATATATATATATACGGCGGTGGTCGGGGGCACAACGTCGCCACGTACCCTCGTACGTGGCAACGCCACGCCATAAGATTGACGACTATATGTTCTAAGGCTATAGGCTTCTGCTAATAACGACAAGCTAGATCTATATCTAGCTTCCATCTCCGCGCCACCCTTTCCGAAACTGGTCGCAAATGTCCTCACCAGCGGGCGGGTCGGCCGGCCGGCGACTAGCAAGGCTCTTCCTACTGTCCCAGTTCACACAGGGTCAACGCTTTCTGTAAGCAGTGCGCGCTCAGAGTGCGGCCGCAAGGCGAAGAGAGCTCGGAGAACACCAACCGGGAGGTGAAGGCGCTGGTGGCGATGGCAGCGGCGCTGGGATGTGGCCGCAGCCGCCGCCGCCGGCCGCGGCAGGTTGGTACCTAGGAATTTGCTAGAACACAGCAGTCCGTGGAATTGGCGGACTTTGATCACCCACGCAATGATCCAACCAGAAAGTTCCGACCTCGGAGCAGAAGGGGCGACTAACCGTTAGCAGCCGGCCGAACAAGCAAGTTTATATATGCATATGTATGAATGTATGTATATATATATATATATATATATATATATATATATATATATATATATATATATATATATATATATATAAATAGAGCTATTGTATTGAACAAAAAACACTGTCCTTAACACCAATACGAGAGCACGTTTGTTGAGCGTATCAACTTCCCCGGAAATGCAATGCATTCAGAAAACGGATTCAGACGCGTCTGTGTGTGTGTCGCGTCCAGCTGGGGGTAGCTGGATATGTTACGCGTGGGCACCTCGTCGTCCTACGGTAAGGCGTAAGAAAATTGAAGGCGTTTTGGGCACTTGTATGTAGTTCAGAGAGGACCGTGCCGATTCGGACTCGGGCTCTTACTACCTCTCTCTGTAGTAGTCGGACGGCGACAGGCAACATCGAAACGTAGTAGCCGATGACGAGGACTTCATCTTTCACTTCGGGAGCGGTGACCGGCCAACGCCAGGCGCTGTAGGAGTGAGACTCGACCCGGAAGCATTGAAGGGATGCGCGGATAACGCGCGGGGGTTCGAATCATCATGCCTCCTCCTAGTGCAGCTATTTTTTTGCTGTTGTTGCTTCCTACTAAAGGATTCTCCTTTGGCACTCTCTCAGAGAGCAGTTCCGGGTGTCCCCGGAAGTGCAAGCCGATGTTGTGCTCACATTTCTGCCACCACAACGCCACAGTTCAACGTACCCACTCGACACGCTAGACAAGGTTGGGATGACAACGACAACACTATATAGATGAGCACTTACAGGTAGATGCACACGGTATGATTGTATATAGCACACACACCACAAACACACACTCACGCACCTATGGTGATGATGATATATATATATATGAAAAAAAAATATATATATATATGAAAGCTCTATGGTAGGTCTACCAATTAAAAAATAATATATTGAATTATTAATCTGCCGCGGCACCTAGTACCCGAGTCGCCTCTTCAACATATATATATATATATATATATATATATATATATATATATATAAGACTGCGCTAAGCAATTATTATTTTTTAACAAAGTAATTTATTTATTATTTGCACATTTACAACGGTATGATATTCATATATTTACAGATACTGCAAGAAGTCGGTAGTAATTTAGACCTACTACAGTTACCATTGTGTTAGCAAAAAGTTGCAGCCGAAATGAAATCACAGCATAAGTTACATTAATTGCCGTCGTAGTTAATTTGGCGGTTTAAAAACATAAGATACATAACATAAACTCACTTTTATTGTCACATAAAAAGGTGCGTGGTACAGTCAGCATAGTCACACAAGCACGGTTATCAATAAACGTATTTCTGGAAGAAAAAACGTAAATAATCGCCAAACAAAAGAGTGCTAATTGACTTTGCATGCGCCCATTTGGCCATCCGCCAAGCAAACAATACGTTCAAAAACTCCCCGCGAGTTCTTCTCTTTTCGAATGATTGATCGTTGACTCCTTAGGTTATTAGAGCGAACATAAAAAAGTGTCCTAGCAATTCACATTCGCGTAATTGACGTAAAGCAGATATGTTGCCTTGCATGAAAAGTGAGTCAATCCTAAGAACAACGTCATCAAACACGCTTTGAGGGCATTCGACCCGCAGGCGTCTCAGGAACATGTTTTGGACGCTTTCCACAAACTTTCTGTATTTAGACTGATAAGGCTTCCAGACAGGAGAGCAATATGTAAGTTTAGGAATAAGAAAAAAGTGTAAATGGGAATGTACTCATAAGGAATCGTTAAAATGAAATAGCGGAAGATGGTATTTATGATGCGCAATAATGTCTCCACAACCTTGGTAATGTGAGGGCTAAACTTAATACCAGGGTAATATATATGCCTAAATCTCGTGTATCAGAGAGAGTCGGTAAAATGCAGTCGTTAATTTTATAGTTAAAGTCAATTACACCATGTTTCAGAGCAACGCATTTGCAGGCTGGGAGAATCACGTTTTTTTTTAGAACACCATCGAGCAATGCCGTCGACAGCTGACTGCAGAATGGGAGTCACTAGAGCATACAGAATGATAAAGGTTTAAGTCATCTGCATATCCATGAAATTTGGCATCAGGTGGCAGGTACTTCTTTATGTCAAAAGGAAAAATCGTGTATAGAAGGGGGGATAGACATGCCCCTTGAGGCATACCAGATGATGCAGGATATGGTCGACTAAGTTTGTCACCAACCTTTACTCGAAAGTGACATAGAAAGCACCTGAATCGATATTGTTTTTCAAATAAATAAAGACACGGTATATTGAAAGTAATTATCCTATACGCGATATTGCTACTTCTGAAGTCAACTTGACTTCCAAGCACACACACACACACATATATATATATATATATATATATATATATATACAGCATATTTGGAGATTATGTACGATGTTGCATACAAACTCTATCTAAATAAAATACATATAATATTTGTATATATATACAAATATTATATGTATTTCAGGAATATCTTTTTAGGATTCGCAAAGCCAGAACCTTTAGAAAACGGTGAGTCTCACACTATCTGTCTATACATCTGATTGCCCCTAAAACATTATTTTACAATATGTTCACTTGACACATTCCCTAACTTACAAACTCTACAATCTATACCTTCCCCTTCATATATTTAGCTGGCTGTACTCTTGTGTATAACATCCCTGCCCTGCTGACATCTGCTAACAGCCTACTCCTTCTTGAATTATCGTATACTCATTCCACCCCGGAGTTCCAGTTCCTGCTTTTCCTTTCTAGATATATTTTCTAAACTAGATCTGCCTCCCCATGGCCAACTTCCATTTGTCCGCATATTTTATGCTCGCCTTCACCATTACTTTTGACACATTCGCTCTTTTCCATTGAGTTTATTGTACCCAATCTCCCTAACTGCGTATTCTACTCTGCGAACTCGCTCTCCGCTTTTATCTTATCGCCGTTTTCACCACCTGAATCGATTCATCTCATATTGAATTTGTCACATTTTTTATCCTAATCAATTTATGCCTATTTACTTGAATTGGGTATAATATACGCTTCATAAGAGTTTAAGGAAACGTGAAGAAGCCGTGCACCGACTTTTGTTCCAACACTGTGCATTCCATTGCATAGTACTTGCCACACCTCTGCAAACAGAACCGGCAGGTGCACAACTCATACTCCCTGGGCTCTGGGTCTGTTCGACCATAGTTTCTCATTTCAAGACAAAGCATTCGTACGGTACTGTCCGCGACACCTTCAGCATTAATCGGATTATTTCAGTAGCTCGTGGACAGCCTGACATGAGATACATAAATCCCCTTGCTTGGATAGACAAACAAAGCACTTGCTTCATATATAATTAAAAACACCTCTCAAGCTTAATGGTTAAAATTCGCTAGCGTGGGGTGGTTCCACACTCTGGACAACCCATATATCAGTCCCGGAACAATCTTAAGCATAAAAAGCCTTACTGTTGAGAAAACGGACAGTCGTCGGGTATTGCCTACTTCTCCGTAAGGAGAAACAAGTGCCGTCCGTACTGTTTCGTTTATATGCGCTGTGAACGTCGTTCCTGTATAATGAACTCGACGGTCAAGATACTGAAAGGGAATAAGAAACTCCAATAGCTGGCCGCAGTAACGTATAACCTCTCTAGCAGCCAATTGACCCCGACACGTGATTTTCATAGCTTTGGTCTTCCTGGTGTTTATCCCAAGACCGTTTGAGACAAGGAACCTCTCCACCATAGAGGTAATGCACTTTATTTTAATGCAATTATTCATCCTAATACTAAACATTAACTTACTTTGTACTTTCCTTTGTATATTTTTTTTCTCCCCTTCCCCTCACGAAACTCTCTGGCGTAATTAAAACGGCAGCCCCAGGTAAATCTTATCACTTCTTGTTGTACTCTTTCTAACTTCCTCCAAAACCCGGCTCTGTGGACCAGAGTGGCATTCTCTCATGCCAATTCTGGTACATACATGGCTTTCTATATGTTTCTTGTAACTATGTATTTATTGAGCCTCCAGAGACCCTCACATCTTACCGCGTGTCATCCTCTTTTAGCCTTGTTCCTCTGTACTATTGCTTCCTTCTAGACAATCATTCCCCGTATTCATTGTCACTCTAAAATACGTGTATAGACTTAGATATTCCAATTCCCTCTCTAGTAATACTAGGTTTGTTTTGCCCGTAACTCCATCAAATACAAACATTGCGTTTTTTTATATAACACTAATTCTAGTTCCCCCGCTATATATATATATATATATATAATTGTAAGCTCATTATTTTTAATATTGCAACGTAGCAACTATAGGTAGCCATACTGTTTTAATAGGGTCATATGTATTTACTTCCTTCTAACATTTATGCGTGCGTTATGAGTCGCATCCCGAGTCATACTGCTGCCACATAAAATAAAAATGAAGATGCAACCTTACATACACACCACGCTCCCTCGTATTTTCAATTGTTTGTCCTGTCTGGATTATTATTATTATTGTTATTATCGCTAGGTGTTATTACTGCTACGGCTAATAACCGTTTCCTTCAGTCAAGACGTATCCTGGTTTGTCTTACTTTTCCGCAACTGCGATGGCTAGTTGCGTTACAATATAGCATTCACTTAGTACGTTCGTTGCGATGATGATGATAATAAGACAGCTAGCAAGAGAGCAAGCTCGCTTCACGCAACACGAACGCGAACGAATGCTACGAACTAAATATGCGTCTGCAGCCTGCGCGCTGTCACGGAGCCGTCGCCATAGATAAGTTGAGAACGTTAACGCGGGCTGTTGCGGTCCAGTTTTTGGAAGACAGACTCCAATCTCTCAATTAGTGAGCTTGGAGAGGATCGGAATGACCAAAAGTACGTCTTAGACGTACGTTTGGCGACTCAGCAGCGACTTGCGTGCTGCACAAATGGTCCTCTACGACGGCAACAGCAGCCGCTTCAACAGCCGCCGCCGCCGCAACAGTTGAGCCTGTTGACAAGATCTGCAGCTTCGGCTCCTGTAGTAGCGTAGTCGCGTTCGAGGTAAACGAAATTGAGATTAAGAGGATAACATGATGGTGACGAAACGATGAGGACGCTGTTGGTGCCGATGGCGCCGAAGCGACGAACAACTAAGTCATCAGGCTAAAGAAAAACCGACACGGAGAGTCGTAATTGCGGCTGCTGCTGCTGCTGCTGCTGCCGCACACCCAAAACGTCTCCTTGTCCACCTGTCATTTCTGTCATACGTTCTAGCGACACGATGCAGTTCTAGTATTGTTTTTTTTGTGTTGACGTTGTGTGAATGGAGGGGACAAGCACGATGGCGACAATAGGCCGTATCAGAAGCAGCAGAAGAGGAACAGCGGCGCAAACTGTGCTAGGTCTTTCTTTGGTTTCTCTGCCACCACTCGAATTCGACGTGGTAAGGTGACAAGAGAATGTAGGGAGGATAATAGAGGAAAACGAACGAAAAATACAACAACAACATTAACAAAAACAGAAGTAACAACAACAAGAACAACGAAGGGGAACTTGTTTTGATGCGCCCGTTTGATTGAGACCGTCGTCTAAAACGCCATCGTCACACTACGGGGTGAAGCCGGTTGAACTGTCAGTCGGAGAACAGATCTTGCACTATTTCTGTCTATTAATCTATTGTCCTACTTTTCTTTTCTATTACTCTTAGTACTGTCACCAAGTCGGAGATAGTGACAAATATCATCTTTGTACGGCAACAACACTTTCCATACTAGACCAGCATATAACAGCTCTAATTCTAGGTCTGTAACAACAAAAAAAACGGCGTATTTATTTCACCCTGACTAAAACGCGGTTCTATTTTGCCCTGACTGAAACGGTCGAGCTGTTGGAAAACGGGATAGGCTCGGATAAACGAAACTACCACGGACACGGAAAATACGGTAGCAAAGCTGAAACAATTGTTTTTTCTGTTTATTGAGTCCATTAGAGCTAATTATACAGTGAAGAGTTCATTAGAGCTAATTATACAACCATAGTCTCGGTTGCCACATTTTATAATACAACACATTTTTGTTGAAAGAAGATTGCTTGTAATCTTCTGCACACTAACGTGCAATACCACTGATGATCTGTTACAGCTTATTGTGAGCATGTCGGGTGATCTCGATGAAACAGTCTATATTAAGATTGTCTGCGTATAGTTGCCCAACATATTGTAAAAAATCAGGGGGAACCTATGCTTAGCAAGCCACAGTCAAGCGTCATGTATCATCTAAAAACGCTGACGGATGACTATTTTTTATGTTTAATTACTGTCGTCATCACTTGTTTTGTCATCGTTATCGTCAAGATTATGCATCGGCATTATTTAATTATTTTTAATAAGAAGAAATGTTTTACGCACACCATGACGCTGTAAGGTATTTTGGTATCTAGCTTGGGCGATGCGTGTATGTCACATGTAGTACCGACTAAAAGCTTGCATTGCAAGCGGCGCCTGCCAGTACGAGGAGCCTGTAGGTTGAGGTACCACTTTCTAACTATCTACTTCAATTAACATTGCCATACATACTTTTGAGGGTGTGCCCAAAAGGAATGGATACCTTTTTTGTCAAATTAGAAGAGCACTACAGTTGTCAGAGAGAGAAACAGAGAGCGCGCGAGAGAGATTCGGTTACTCCGCCCTATCATCTACTGACTAACGGTTGAAGTGTGGGCAGTCTAATGGGGGGAATACGGCGGTACATCGAAAAAATAGCTAGGTGCTGGCGAACGCACTAATGCATTGTTTCTGTGAGCTGTCGGCCTAACGCCTGATGGGACAGTGACAATAAGGACAAAGCAGAACGACGACAACAAAAACAACAACAACGACAGCCACAGCAATATCCTGATAAACGATACTGATCAGCACGACCCCGTGTAGGTTCAGTAGTTCGTATGCTTGACGGATGCTGTGCGGGAGTACCTCCCGGTAAAATTGGTCGATTTGGCGGCCGCCGGCAATAGCCCGAACTCTGGCATTAGTTAGTTAGGTTGGCATCGGATCGGCGTCGAGGAAGATCGTAAAAGTCTATAAGATCCAGCAGCAGCAGCAGCAACAGCGGCAGCGGCATCAGTGGCAGCAAAGCTACAGCTTCAACGTCTTCCCCTGCAAGGTTCGTAGGCATGGATTGCGCTGGCGGGTTTGAAGACGACGATGTTGATGAGAATGATGATGATGAAAGGAAGGCTATTGACGCCGAGATACTGGGCGGGCCCCGTCAGACGGCCGGTCAAGCGGCGTCACCGACGATATTCCCGTGGCCGTGTCGTTTTGTTCCCATCATCGAATCGATCAGGCCGATTGCCACCAGTCGGTGAAGCCTGTCTGTGTAAGCAAGCAAGCACGCCACACATCAGGAAGTCTTCCTGTATCTGAAGCCTGGTGCACGTATGGATCTATTGGTGTGTATGTATGGTGTTGTATACTTGTTTGTATGCGTACATGCATGTATGGACGTTTGTATGTATGTATACAAGCATGCAGACAGAGAGAGAGAGAGTGAGGGAAACAGGGAGGTACATAGGGAAAGGAGATAGTTAGGTAAATAGAGAAAATAGAGAGAGATCGAGAGAAAGAGAGTGCGTGCGAGTGTGTTTCTATGCGTACGTGTCTTGTGTATATAGGGGCTGTAAGCGAGGTTTTCCGAGGTCAGAAAGTGTCGCCACCGAAAACGAGGAGAAGATGAGCGCTTCAAAGCCGGCGGCAGCGCCTGAAACTCGATCTAGGTATATCTCTCTCTGCAGCACAAGCAAAGCCACCGCAGAAGCACCAGAAGCGGCAGCCGAGAGCCCTGCACAACACCAGATCAGTATGTATGTCTCAGAGTATGATCGCTCTGAGATCGCTCATGATGATCGTGAGCGACGCGAAGTCGTGCAGGACATGCAGGACACTGATTGCAGCGTCAGCATAGCTGTAGTTGTTAGTTTGTAGCAGCAGCAGCAGTAGCAGCAGCGGCGGCGGCGGCGTGATCGCCCCCATAAAATAAGAGTTCAACACGGCTCGCCTCGGTGCGTTGACTTGGCCTCTCTACGCTAGGCGATGCTCGCCTACCTGCACTTCCTGCCGCCAAGATAACTGGATTAGAGTTCGTAAACGACGACGACAGCATACACATGCGCATGTGAGCATACACAACCGTCTGCAGACACAAGCGGACACGGAAACATACCACCAAAGCTAGACATAACATCCACCAACGGTATTCGTTGACCCATACCGCTGCTGCTGCTGTTGGCGATACTGCTAATGCTGCTGCTGCTAACGGTGGTAAACCTAGTAGTAATTCGTCGTAGTAATAATGATGGTAGAAGTTCTGCAGAGGTGCAGAAATGCGGATGTCTCTCTGTGCGTGTGCTTGTTGCCGTATCTTGCCGTTCGTCGTCGTCGTCGTTGCCGCCATTGAAGGCACGAGGTACCATTGAGTGCTTAAGACAACTCGGCGTGCGAGTGGGTGAATAAGTCGTTGCACGGGTGCACGGAGTGTGTGTAAGTGTGCACGGAGCGCGAGAAAGAAGGCGGAAGAGTAAGAAAAAGAGAAATAGAAAAGGAAAGAGGAATAAACACGGCAGACGGATAGACAGACAGACAATCACACGAAGGCCAAGCCGAAACAGCTAATCAGAACGCTGCGCAAAAGCAGAACAGAGCCCGCGGAGCGGAAAACACAGAGTGAAAACCTACTAATCTACCGAAAGGAAAACCACTCCCCCCTGTCTCTTCTCTCTCTCCCTCCTCTATTCTGTATCTCTCTCTTCTCTCCTCTCCCATCTTCTCTATATATCACTTTACTCTCTCTCTCTCTCTCACCCTTCTTCTCGATATCTCTATATTTGCGCTATATCTCTCGACCCCCCTTTCTCTTTCTTTCCCTCCCTGCTTATCTTTGTCTCTATCTTTCCTTGTTTTTGTCTCAGTTGTTCCCTCTGTACTGCTGCTATTCACCGCTATAGTGAGCGTGGAAAGGTAGAGAGAGAAGGGAACGCTCGAAGGTGAGAGGAAAGCCAACCCAGAGAGAGGAAGAGTGGGAAAGGTGTAGAGAGACGCAGACATAACGAGTGAAATTTCGGAAGAGAGAGACAATGTGACAGAAGTGTTGTTGTTGTTGTTATTGTTGTCGTTGTCGTCTCGTCAGCACAGTGACAGGCGGCTGCCATACGCTTTGTTGTTTGGTGTCAGCTGTGAGGGAGGGTGCTCGATGCTCTGAGCAAGAAGAGATGCTGATCGAACTCTTCTTCTTGAGGGATGATGATTGTCTTGATGGTGATGAAGACGATGCCTATCATGATGATGATGATGATGATGATGACGACGACGACGATATTCATCATCATCATCGTGATAATGGTTGTAGTAAGTAGTGATGAAACGGTTGCCGCTCGTGGTAGT
The DNA here is from genome assembly GCA_003439945.1 of Dermanyssus gallinae. Taxonomy (NCBI): domain Eukaryota; kingdom Metazoa; phylum Arthropoda; class Arachnida; order Mesostigmata; family Dermanyssidae; genus Dermanyssus; species Dermanyssus gallinae. The sequence goes on along the minus strand of QVRM01001309.1, from coordinate 957,403 downwards.
TGTCGTTGATCGCTGATGCTGCTGCTGCTGTTGCTATTGCTTCTGCTTAGTGTTTGCCTGAGAGGAGAGAGAAAAAGCCTACCGTCTTCTGCCGAGCGTCAACTGTCTATTGCGCTGCTGCCGCCGCCTATAGCCTCCTATTGCCGGCGCTGCTCGGATGGGTGCCTCGTTCTCGTTGTCGTTGTCGTCGTCGTCGTATTACCGAAATCAGAGACAATCGCAGCTTCCCGCCGCAGCAAAGCTGGGAGAAAATTGATAAATTTACAACCCTGCAGTCAGTGACTGCTGACAAACTGCTTCGGTGGCTTCGGCTGCTGTTGCCGTTGCTACAGCTGCTATGATGCTAGTGATGTTCCATCACTTAGTGTTTCTCATTGATACGACCAGCCATCAAAGCAGCGGGCAGCCGCAGGTATGGGTGTAGCCTAATGGCTGGTGTCACTGTTGCTAAAGCCGCCGCCGCCGCCACCGCCTCTGCCGCCGATGTTGCACCGAGCAACAACCGTCCGAGACGCCGACACGATAAGACTAGAAGCAGAGGGTAATGTGGTGGTGGTGGTGATGGTGGTGGAGGGCGGAAGAAAACCCCCGTACCCCCCCCCCCCCCCCCGGCACGGTGGTGTGAAAGCCAATCCACGTAGTGTCGCTCGTGTTGTGTTTAAACTAGGCGTCTCTCGATGTATGCACGTTCATCCGAGTGTAGGTATCTGTGTAGGTGTGGGTCTCTCTGTGTGCATATCTCTCTGTGCGTCTGTGTGTGAGAATCTGAATTGACTGAACTGTGTAGATGGTGGGTGCTTGCCGTGTGTTGGTGATGTGTGTTTGCGCATGCGTGTTTATACGTCTTCCTCTCCTTGTAAATTGGTCTAGTTTAAGTAATAATGGTAGTAGTGGTAGTATTAATGCTAGCAGTAGCAGCAGTCGTTGTAGTCGTAGTAATAATTCGTCGTTGTTGTCGTCGTCGTCGTCGCAATGATGGTAAAAGGTGCATGATCAGACTTGGAGTACAGTACGGTCGTTAGTTTAGTTAGTACAATATCCGGACGCACGGACGGATGGACGACAGATTGAGGGATTCAAGCGAGCCACTGCGATGCGGGAACTCTCACGTTTGCCAGCAAACGCGCGGATACAGGCGGACAGGCAGATTCTTCGACAAGGATGGCCTCTTCTAGTGTTTCCAATTCTATGGCTGGTAATGAGTATCATCACGCCAAATAGGCGCCAAGTACTTGCTGTTAAACCATTCGCATAATATATATATATATATATAGTTATTTAATACTGTTGCTTCTTGAGAGTCCCGGCCTAAGGGCCTAATTCCAAAGGTATTTAATACATTTAGCATGTCTAAAATTGCTAAATATATATATATATATATATATATATATATATATATATATATATATATATATATTTTAAATTGCATTGTTAACGCTCCATCTTGATGTGCGTTATGCTAACATTTAGCTTACAGCTATACGCCAGCATCTTCTCCTTATTCGAATAAAGGCCATTCCGAGCAAGTTCTGGGGTAAGGAAAAATATAGGCCTAAATTGGGTTTGTGTGTCCCATATATATATATATATATATATATATATATATATATATATATATATATAAAGGTTTTTTTCTAGCCTGTTCTCGGCACGGTAGTTGTATAAATAAATATAAATGGTTGTGAAAATAGCTATCACTCACATGGCGAAGATACCATACAATGAAAATGCTGACAATGTTTCACGGTCAGAATCAATAAAATGTTTAAACGCTCTACGTAAAATGCATCTCGTTGGGAGTGTTCTCTATTCTTCTTCTTTTTGTTGTCCCCTTAATTCGACTATCTGACCGTCCAGCCACACGAGGTCGATTTTAATGGCAATTTGTAGATATCATGCTCGTGAACATGTCAACTTGCACCACAGTCCACACATTTAACAACATACTAGGCTGCGAATAGCCTCGCCACGGGAGATCATTGCTTACCTGAGCCTGAAGCGGTACTCTAACCGCTGTTGTTGTTGCTGTTGTTGATCTTATTCTACGCACAGTAAACGACTGATCGCTGCGATAGGAGCTACCAGGTTGTCGCTTGAGTCGTGACCATTTAATAAGTGCATGCACAGAGAGACGAACTCACTCACTCACTCAAACATGCCGACCCACCCACATATTTGGGTGCCCACAGTTACAAACAGCTCCCAATTATCGCCAGCATTATAGGTGTTTACCGCTTATTCGTCGTCTTCGTTTTTTACCGTCCCTCGTCCTCTCTTCTTCAGAGGTCAATGTTGCTTATAAACCTTGAACACAGCACTTCCGCTCGAAACTGTTAGTTAACTTTTTGCTACCACCGCGCAACACAACCATATCCGCATCAAAACAGTAATCGTTTCCGTGACTGCCGGTTGTTGTTATTATAGTTGTTGTTACTGCCGTTGTGGTCGTGTCATATCACGACGACCGAGATCTAACATAAGTCACCGTTCATGCGTCATACTTTAATAACGTAGATGTGGATTGGTGTATTGTACATGTAGATTCACGAATAGATTCACACACACACACATCTGTAATAACACGCACCTATAGCTTTTCACCACACACCGAGTGCCACCAGGTCAACCTCCGAAGAGTACGAACATTGTAACAAACACAGTTTTTTTGTCGTCTTAACAGCAACAACAATAGCAGCCACTCACGCCCTGTATTCAATGATCATAGTCAATCACAAATGCCTGCATTACTTGATCGCCGGACGTCCAGCCCGTTAGTAAAGCAGCCCAGACATACGACGACGAAGCCGACCATCTAAGCCACTGATACAGACGAGAACACGATATATATATATATATATCTGAAGTTGTCAATATAGTATCAATTTGGCCGATTCGGAAGCCGAACTGCACTACATCTCGGCCGAGATTCCTTGACGAGCATGCAAATGAACGTCACGTCGCGTTGCTCGCGCTCACTATTTCGTGGAGTAGAATCGGTAGGTCGCCTCCGAACCGCCAAACTGCCAGTAAATCTATCGTGGACTAGTTAGTTTCTGCACGTTTTGCGGGGACACGCTGATAACGAATAAACTTAGTAAATCGTAAAGATCTTGGGTGGGCCGCTGCTTCCGCCGCACACGAGGCAGTCGGCTCGCGCGGCGATCGCAACCTACAAATGAGGCACGTCTGCTACTGGTGACCACTTCCACGTGTCGAGCGTGGTCGGGTAGCTGCTCCACGAGGTGCGCAACTTTGGCGTCAAGCGGCCTCTCCCGTATTGTCGTACTGCGTCGTACTACGAAAACTCGAATGAACAGCAATATCAACAGCGACAGCGAGAGCAGCGGCAGAAACGGTAGCTGTGGCTAACATTGTCGCAAGAACAACAACAGCGGCAGCAGCAGCAGCATTAACAAGAGCAACGCGGGACAAAGATCCGAAACGCTTCCGTAGGTCGAGAACCCAACTGGTGGAGACCCGAAGATATTCCACCGATGCCTTCTCCTCCAACTCCACCATTTCCTCCAACTCCACCATCTCCTCCAACTCCACCATCTCTTCCTCCTCCTCCTCCTCCTTTCCGATTCAAGTCGAGCTAACGCTGAGCAGTGGTCATCGGTGTTGTCTCTTAGGTGCTGGCTGACGACAAGTAGCTATTTTAGTAGTAGTAGTAGTAGTTGCGGTAATAGTTTAGCTAGTTTTGATCATCATACTCGCCGTAGTAAACTAAACTAGTTGTAGTAGTTATAATTATGGTAGTTAGTAGTAGCGGCGGCGGCGGTGGTGGAAGTATCAGCAGCAACTGCTGCCGCTGCTGCAGCGGTAGTTAATGTATATACGGCGCACGTGTTCTGATTCGACATAGGTTCGCGCATATAACGATGCTGTCGTCAACAACTCGAAAGGGTGTCATTTGGCGTTTGCGGTGGGAGAGCTGGTAGGAATGGGGGTGGTGATGGTTGTTGTTATTGTGGTAGTATTAGTAGTAGTAGTAGTAGTAAAAACAGCAGCCTTGTTGTTGTTACCGCTTCCGCAGCCGCCGCAGCCGCCCCATCCGCCTCGGCTGTCGCTATTCCCGGTCATGTCAGCTTTGTTTAACCAGTTAACAAATCGCGTTCTGCAATCCATCATTATCGTCACTATTATCATCATCATCATCATCATCGGTGAATTGCCACGCAACACAACGCCACTCATTTTCATCCCGTGTTAAACGGACTTTGAGTTGGAGACAAAGGTCCGACCGAAAGGTGCTCGGTCGGCACCGATGATCTCCACTATTAACATTGTGTCGACACTAACGAACGATGCCCGCAAACCAACAACGAAACGAGGATCTCTACCCGCCGATATCGAGAGACGAGCCAGTGAAGTACAGTCCGTCAGACAGACAAGCAGAAAGAAAGATAGGCAGATGATAGATAGAAAGACAGACAGACAGACAAGAAGCCAACCTGAGGCTGACAGCAGCAGTGGCCATGGATACCAATGCGAGACTCGATTTTACGTGACTTTGCTTGGTGCGATCATTCGGAGTGCTGGCCTTGGTAAGAGTAAAGTTTTCGGGCTGACCCTCAGCCAAGATTTAACGTCCACGGAACTGTTTTTCACATTCAGCCTCATACACGGAACCCCATATATACAAATGTGGGGCAACGGTGGGGCTCGAACCCGCGCACCTCCTATGTGTCTCTTCCGGTTGCGAGGCGCAGACTTAAGCCACCACGCCACCGATCTCGACCGAGCTGGCCTTGGTGGTCAGGCCACAAGCTGGGGCGGGCCAGCGCCGGGCGCCGCTGTCTAGTCTACAGGTTTGGTCGTGCTCTGTGATAAGCGGGGATGAGCGTTGAACGACTCTGAACGCTGGATGCCCACACTCGATCGACGTCGGGCCTCTTTTGTGAGCAGGCCGGCAGAGATACATGCTGGTACGCAGACAGATCAAGGAACAGACAGACATCGAGGCAAACGGTCCAACCAGCGCCGTCGTTGCCGAGATCGGCGGCCGCTAACTATTTGCGTTCTCTGTGGCGGCAGCAGCAACAGCGCGAGCAGGAGTAGCCGGAGTAGCCTCTGTGGTCTCTATCAGCGCAGCCACCTCTATATCGGGCATTGTTGGTTGTTGCCAAAACATCATCGCTCGACTTCGAACCACCGAAGAGGCGGCAAGATCACTCAAGATGAGAACAAGCTAAACGCTCGCTAGTTCGCTCGGTGGTTAATCATGGCGATGCCGATATTGGTGACGACAGCTAGCATAACAGCGGCAACAACAACGACAACAGAGGCAACAATTACAACAACAACAACAGCAACAACAACAACAATGACGTAGTTGCCTTTTACATCTTCTCGATCGTGTTTCCGCTTAGCGACACTATCATTCCGTCGTGGCGGCGATCTGATCGCAATGTTGTAGAAGTCGCACTACCATCACTACACCACGATATTATTTCTAGTAGAACCTGAACGAATTACACCAACAAAGAATAACAACATTAACAGCAACAACTACTTACTACTACCACAGCAACATTCACAACAACAACAACAGCAGCAACAGCTACTACAACAACAACAACAACAACAACAACAACAGCATTAACAATAACTACTATTCATGTTCCTATAGATACAACTCCAACTACCACGACGCATAACAGCCGGCTAATAACGCGGCTCATCATCTCACGTCCACGGCAAACGTTGCTCCAACAACTGGTCATGCCTACAAAAAGATACAACGGCCAAGCACGTACGATTCTCGAATATTGTTTTGATTCACCCGGCCATCATGGTATGTGCAGTCCATCGGTATGATGATGTTGCAATCTTTGATTCATCCGAATGAAAGCTACCACCGGCAGTCGTGAATGAGCTGGCGGCGTCGGCGGCGGCGGCTTCTCTAACTGTCGCAGTGCAAACAGACGCGCACGAATTCGAGATCGATTCTTCTTCGATGTTTGGCTACACGCTGCAACAATGTTCAAGGCCCAAGACGATGCAAATCTCGGAATCTTGAATGCGATTACGCTCACCATATGAGTTTGCTGGCTGCGGGCAACACCTAATGGAGGCACCGAATGAACGCGCTCTAGGATCTAGATGACCTGTTGATTGTACTCGACGATCAGGAGACAAAACTTGTTAGGCCACGTCGGGTGGGCATTCTTGCGCCCGGTGTGGTGGTATGGTGGTATTCGTACTACAACTTATTCCGCATCCGCATTTGGCGCATATTTCAAGCGGATACAAGGTGCACTATGGTTTCAGAAAAAAAAAACACTTGTAAAAACCATTGTATACACTACACACACACACAACACAAAATACGAGGTAACGATATTGCCACAAACCGCAGAGGACGCGAGAGAACGCGTTTGACTATATTCATTGCTGCGGAGAAAATAATGATAAATTGGCACAAATGCGTATCAGACAGTAAACTCTTTTGCTTGACTACGCTGTACTAGTGATGTCAAATAGTCAGTAGACTGGGTGTTGCACCTCCTCTTCGGGCCTCTGTACAATGCAGGTACAGTTCCAGCCTGTCGTAGAAAAACGGTACTGCCAAAAGCATTGTTAATATTTATATATTATTAACGTACCATAATATGCAGATATTAAGGTCTAATACCTGCGTTGAGGTATTCTACCCGTCCCTATGGGTTCAAAGTATAGTGTTCTACATGCCAAACCAATATTCAGCTTACCCGACATCTTTGCAGCTTCGGTTTAGACTCCGCGATAGCAAGGCCTACTAGTATGAGCTAAACCCTCCTTATATATATATGCATATTTACATATATATATTACATAAGATAGTAATGTCTTAAACAATGCAGTTGCACAGTGTATGGCGTAGCATTTTAATATATGATATAATGCCAATTAAGAGTTATCTCATTGATATTTAACCGTGCGCCTTGTCATCCCTAGAGAGGCTTGCATCGAGGGTACTTATGCGTTTTCAGAAGTTAAAACACACGAAAGTGCTAGCTGGAAATAGCTAGCATTATCGATATAGCCACTAACCGCATGGCTTGTCGTCGAAATATTTCCGCAGTAGACAATTTTAAATGACCAGTCTCCAAATTAGGACTTGGTCTTGCACACGTCAGGAAAACACGTGACCATAGCTGTTGAGTTATTTCAGCCTAGGTCATCGGCCGACTTAGACCTGTCAAAAACACGGCACCTAATTGCATCTTATTTCCAGCTCCCGGAAACTAGGCCTAAAAGTTAGCCGAAGCTGCTGCTCAGTCCGCCTAATAACGTGATCAATAATCTTCGGGAGAATAACTGCTAAGGTGGCCACCAGGGACTGCAAAGGACAACAGGGGTCATACAGGCTTTGACAGGAATATACCATAATGTACATACCAACAACTTCACAATACTGACGAAAATCAATAGGCTTTCAAAAAACATTCTTAATTGACATCTAAATCTGACGATGTCTCTATCCGACAAACGGCTTTTGCCTTTTGCCCACCTCGAATGCCACCGTCTCCACCCACTGGGGACGCTTGAGACCTCTTCGTTGCTAAGCGCAAAGGATTTTGTTTGAAGCCACTAAATAAGTTATAAGCAACGCTGGAAAGCTAGTCATCCGGTCTTGGGTCTGCAGTAGCTGGATTCCTGAGAATATTTATTTAGCTTCATTTAGCTCTTGCGTCTCCACCGTGCTCCACCGCTCACCTAGACGTCGAAGTATATCCTTAGACGAATGTACGTGTTGCGTCTCATTAAGTTGACTTCAGAGTAAACGCGTTCGTATTCCAAGAAAATTTCGAAGCGTCGGCACAATGATTCCAAGTGATTTAATTTGCAAACTGCTTATAACTGAAATATTTCTGTAACTTTGTATAGTCTAGCCAGACCTAAGTTCTGACACCCACCTGACTGGCATTTCTGATAATTACTATGGATATTGCTACCACTTCTATATGAGTTTGAGTAAGGGCACCCTCTTCACAAGTATGTGAAGCCCCAAAATCATAGGTACTCATCAAAATCATCGGGAAATGGCTGTTAACACGCCAAATGACTGACTATCTACTGTGGCATTCCGTTACCAGTGCTGCGTCGTGTTGACAATTAGATTCTTAAATTCCAGAGCAGGCATCTTTCACTATCCCATTTCAGAGGCAGGCCCTAGTTTTCTACAACGTTCAGTAGCCCACGGCTAAGGTGAGCGTCGACTCTCACAACGCCCATACGTAGCAGTTGCAATCGTTCTGAACATATCCGTTTCTAGACGAGATCTCACGTACTCAATACCTTCAATGCATTCGTTGTGATGCGGGTGCTGTTTAGCACGCATGGATGCAGATGTGGCAAGGCCAGCTTTAGAGAGTATGACTTGTCAATTTGCGGATAAATTTGCCAATCTGCAACGTTATTAAGTCACAATGGCCATCGTGACCTAATAAATTATGGGGTTTTTGTTACTCAAAAGCTCACTTGGCATCGTTGGGACCGCGTTGGGGAACTCTATATATTCTGCATTGGTACGAACCGGTGGCTGGCAACCTGGTCACTATTCATTGCTGATTGAGTAAGGACAGCATTCGTTCCGAACTACCGATAATCTGGTAATGTTTGGCCAAACAACAAACTGTTATGCAAACGGGAAACGTTCCTGCCACAGTCAAGAAAGTGAATGAATGAAGAAAAGAAGTTGTACAAATATTAATAATGTGCTTTTTGCGTATACGGAAACAATCATAGCGATTATCGCAGCAAATCGGCGGGAATTGCTGTGCTACAAACTACCAAGCTCAACCCTTAAGTTCTAAAATGCAGTGTTTGGAAGTGTTTTGCGTTTGCCCAAGCTTTGGACCAGCCTCACTGCGGAAATCGTCTGAACGTGCATTACTTCAAGGTTACAACGGTAGAACGGTGAGGTTGTAGGTAGGACAGAGCTCGCACAAACACACTAGTAAATCGTATGAGGCCTCATTTTCGTATAACACGCAGCAAGTCTTAGATTTTGCGCACTTTGCAACGTCAACCGATGCAATACAAAAAGCCGTGTTAATAACTAAAGCGTACGGCTTGTGCAACCCGTGGTGATTTAAAGCTTAATAATCGGTCATTATAATTTAATCAAAATTAAAACTTAGTAACGATATCGACTACTAGCGTATTCTCGATAACATAACGACGACAAGTTGGTCGCGTTTGCAGCACTGTTTAAGCTGCTATGGCTGACACGTGTCCGGTGGCCCATGCTTTCCCAGCGGCGTGCAGGTTAGGTGAATAGTAATTGTGCGTACGTGGCTATTTGTTGTGTGTAATGTGAGTAATGAGTCTCTGATGAACACACGCGAAAGAACAAGGTGACAGTAACCGATACGTCGTGGCACCGCTGAAACACAGAGGAGATCTACGAAGAGACTTCGATTAGCATCACTTTATACACAACAACAACAACAACAGTAACAATAACGAAAGCAACAACAGCAGCAGCAACAACAGCAGCAACGACAACAATAGCAGCAGCAGCAGCAATAAAAGTACACATGTCAGCATTGTCAGTTTGATTTATGAGAAACAGTGTGGCACATGCTAAATGCTATTAGCGGCATCAGATAGTGAGCCTTTTCTGACGGCGATTGCTCGTCGCAGCAGACGCGCGCGACCTGGTGCTGATATTGTGGCTAATGAGCTCGTCTAACGACTCGTTCATGTAAAGTGGTTGTGCACGTGTCGATAAGGCGAACAGCAACGTCGTTGCCGTCGTTTCGCCCGTAGTAGGTGAAATTGTCATCAGCCGTCATGATGAACAGAATGTTACCATCACTGATGCCGGTCAATGGCCGACCCGGTCAGGTGCCTATTCATTCAACGGCTAACCTCTTATGCACTCTCAGAGGATCCCTGGACACTGGAGACTGTCGGGTAACCGCCAGGCCGCTCTGTGTGGGGTGGGAGTCGCTTCACCTCACCGAAGTCTTAGGTGAAGTTTTGCCTAGTTTTGCCAAGGTTCGTTGACATTGTCTTACTTGGTCGACATCGCCGATTGCGCCTAGCGCTGTTCACTCGTTCTTCATTAGTTAGTTGGTCGTTGAGTTTTTGTTGAGACCGCCCACCCGCCCTCCAGCCTAAGTACGTACCACAAAGCCACAACGTCAACTGGAGCGTTAGGGCGAACGTAGATTGCAGTTGGCATATATAGCGCTAACCTTTTAAAGTTTTCGGGCTGTTTTCGACCCTCAGCCAAGATTTAACGTCCACGGAACTGTTTTTCGCATTCCTTCATAGACGGACAATCTCCATAAATACAAATCCGTGCAACGGTGGGGCTCGAACCCGCGCACCTACCTAGTGTCTCTTCCGGTTGCGAGGCCGGAGATTTAATCCACTACGCCACCGGGCTCGACATATAGCGCTAACCTACTACCTGTTGACGCCTCCTGCAGATGAATCGGCTCATCTTGGGGTCAGTTGTCGACGGCGGGGTTCATTCGACAGCCGCAACCCACTAGCGGGGTCGATAAATAGCAATATCTGTGGGGGAAATACGGTAGGCTTATTGGCAAACCAACTTTCTTTGGAAAGCCACACTGCGCATACGAGTTAAGCTAAACCCATTTTGCATCATTTTTAGATAGCTAAATTACAACACATTGAGATTTAGAGAGATTTAGAGAAAGACGAGAGATTTAGATAGCTAGATTACAACACGTTGAGATTCCATGAATGCACTGCAACACGTCTAATTTGTATGCATTTTTTGCGATCGTAGTTGACGTTTGCAGCAAAATGTAGAAACGGAGCACCTACTTCAAACTATCATCCGGGATGTTACTGATGATCGCATTCAACTTTCAAACCCGCAAAATCATTTTGCCCGACGGGTTAAAAATCGGGCGATTAGTTAGCAGTTTGCTCTTGGCACTGTGTTGATAATAAGCCGCTGATATAAAACGAAATTACGGTGAAGTATGCAGCCATCGTGTAAACAATTTGCTGGAAAAATTTATAGCACATGACAGGTGTATCTGATACAGGTGGGCAGTGATTTATTATACGAAAACATGTGAGTCGAGTAATCTAGACTTCCAGGCTAGCTGCATTAGAGCAAAACAACGTTAAATGGTGTACTTAAAAATAAATCCATTTAGAGGCCCTGTTATGGTCTCCGACAAGCTGTATCGCCGCGTAACGTTTTGACTGCAAACAGAATGGCATGATAAGCTAAACTAAATACATTACTAGGCGGTTATTTGGAACCTGAATTCGAAATGACCGGTGATTCACTTTAAGTTTATTGACCTTTTGTGGGCCATGCACTGAGGACTTAGTTTTGTAGAAGTAGTACTTTCCTAGCACGTTTCAGTTGAAGCATAACAGAAAGCTGCTGTCGCCTATAGCAGAGCCGAAACAAGGTAGAAGTCCCCTGGGTTTTGTCCGTGCGTTTCGGTGCAGTCCTCATTGCGGTAACAGCATAAACTTGGGTCTCACTGACCGGTTTAGGACTTACTCGAACAACAAAACTAGCGGTTACTTCATATGAAATAGGCACCCAAGCAACTGTAAATGCCAGTTTTTACACAACCTCCAATTTAATGTATTTTATTATATACATATAAAGAAATGTGTAAAGTGCACGAAAACAACTCAAATATATATGTTGCTATCTAATTGAACTGAATTGGGCTACATAGTTAATTGCCACTATGAAGAGCCGCTTAATGTTTATGTAATATTCTAAATACACATCTTAGAAGTGACATTTATGTATAGGTATCAATCTATACACATGTATGCATATGTACTATTCTGGAGGTGATATGTAATCAAACCGATGCAGCGCTACGAAATTTGAATCCGATAAGCATATTTGTGTACAGGTTAAGCTAATCAGCTTACTCTACTCGTGAATCGACACTAATTGCGAGACTAATCTGCGCTCACCGAAAGTTGACAGCATTTTATAAACAATATGCATAGATGTGCTTATCATGCTCGAGACAATGCCTAATGCGTCTGCGCGTACACCGTACCCTGTCCGTGCATCTAGTCCCTGCCGCGTTTATTGGAGAAAAGACGTCGTTTCATATTCGAGCTCATAGTCTGTATTTTTTTCATTTTAATTGCGCCGTAGCGGCCAAACAACAACGCCTCATCGTGTTATCATCTTATTAACGTGTATTACGTTTACACGTGAGTGGGAGCTAGAGACGGCGCCGATCGCGGCCAGGTAGAGACGCTTTCGACAGCTGGTTTTAGCAGCAGCAGCAGCAGCAGATACGAGTATATATCCGATCAAAAGCGCGGGGCCGCGTTTGACCAAAGCCTTTTCTTCTCCATTTCGTTCTCGTGTTGTGATAGCTGTGGTGGCGTCGTCGTCGAACGGCTGTCGCTGGAATTGCTCTGTCGATTCGATTACCAA
>QVRM01001309.1:592500-942500 GCA_003439945.1 Dermanyssus gallinae | reverse complement strand
CTAGTATTTACTGACTGTTTTTACGTCGCTGCTGCCGCTGCTTGTCATTGTTAACATTCTATTAATTGGCCAATGGTTTTGTTCGCCCAAATGATTTGCTCATATCTCATTCTTTGTCTTATGATCACTCTACGTCATTTGTGCTAACGGTACAATATCGGCTACAACAAATATTATTGCTATACATATATATATATATTTTTTTTTTGTTTTTTTCTTTCTTCACGACTCCTTTTACCCGGGCTGCAAGATGACTGCTTGTTCGATTTTCTGGTTCGAGCTACTGAAGGTACCTTCACTTTTCGGGCTGACCCTCTGCCAACTTAACGTCCACGGAACCGCTCTCGCATTGCTTCATAAGACAAGTCTGGAAATGTAAATATTCAACGATGGGGATTGATCCTATGCACTCTTGTAACTCGCACCCGAGAGCACCACGCCACCGAACTCGACACTGGAAGTAGCTAGTTGCCCCGGAGGGCTTACAACCGAGATCGGGCGCTGGAGATCGAAACTAAACCTCGCCGACAAACTGAGACACCACGGCTTTTTGTTTTGCACATGCACGCCATAGGCATATCGCTAGCAATAAGACGTTTAGCACAGCAGGTGGGTCGTTCGTAGGTTTTAGAACTGGATCCTCTGCGCGGACAATGACCAGCATCCAGATGAAATGGCACTCACAATATGATACCTGGAAAAAAGGCCTGACACCTTAGACCGATAAAACTAACAAATAGAATACAGTCGAGCGCTTCAAAAAATGCCTAAATCTTCTACGAAAATTGTTTTAATATAAGGTAACTTAATTGAAAATAATCTTCCAATATTACCAAACCTATATATGTAAGTCTATACATTAGAGATGATTATTCATGTCATCATTATAAAGAATACTTGCGGTCATGATAACCGTCAATAACTAAAGGAAAGTAAATAAGCGAGAGAAAAACCTCACCCGTAAGAAAAGCATATAATAGATGCAAGGCGTTGCATACAATTGTGTCAATAACGACGCGTGGATGCAAGAGTCTATGTCGATTCTGTAATCGACAGAATGCCGAATTCTGGCCCATATTCTTCCCCCACCCATTTTGAGTCCAATTCGATGCACGACGAATGGCAAACCAGCGTGTTTGCTCGTCACTGGACGATTTTCTAAGCCATAATTGTCGCCACTGCAACTGCCATAGTCGTCGTCATCGTCGTCGTAGTCATTGTTGTTATTCTTGTCGTCGTTGTTGTTGTTGTTGTTGTTGTTGCGGCTGTTGCTGTCGTCATGATGGTTACGCTACGTAATGTTGGGGGCAAACAATACAGCAGCATGGCATTCGTTCCATCTGCGGTTATTCTTGGGTTTGCGAGCAAATTACGGACGCACGAATCCATTCGTACACAACAACCCTTCTTTTTCATCGTCGATCAGATTCAGTACTGAGTCAGTCTCAGCTTGTGGGCGGGAACAGCCACAGCTTTCAGCAGCAGCAGCAGCAACAACAACAGCAACAGCAACAATAACAACAACAGTAACAACAACAACCACCACGCCAACAACAACAACGCATGCTTCTTCATAACAAAAACCACGCCAACAGCAACATTGCCAGCAACAACAACAACAACAACAACAAGTACGCAACAAGGCTGACATAGCCAGGAAAGCCAGGAGGGCAGTCGCTTGCTGACAGGCCGGACAGATAGGTAGCCAGTCGTTACCTGCCCGTCCAGAGATACCATATTGCCTTCTCTCTTTTGGTATATATATATATATATATATATCTCGATCTGTTTCTTCGTTTATTTGTCTATCTCTCGCTTTCTCTCCCGCTCGTTTTCTCTGTCCATCTCTACGCTTCGCTTTCTTAACCGTGTTGTTTGCGGCTGCTTTATTGAGACATCAGTCAGGGGTCGTTGTAGTAATAGTAGTAGTAGTAGTAGTGGCTGCAGTAGAAAGTAGTCGTGGTACCAGCAGGAGCGAGCAACAACTCGGAGATTGATTGTCACTCAGTCAATCACCACTAACGGGTGAGTTGGGGTTGAGGTTGAGGTTGGTTAGTTAACACAACCAGCCGCTAGTGGCTGGTGCCGGCCAATTGCACCACGAATTGCCATTCACAAAAGCAACAACGACAACCACAACTACAATAGTAACAACCGCACCATAGCAACAACAACAACAAAAACAGCAGTAGTTACCGCAACAACAATAGCTACAACAACGAGAGCAACAGCAACGACACGTATCCGGAGTAATTACCGCAGCAGCAGCAGCAATAACGACAACAGCAAAAACAACAGATACAATGCTTACGATAACAATAGCCGCAATCCTTACAACAACAACAATAGTAACAATTAATAACACTGTAACAACAAGAGCAACTACAGCCTGCAACTTCGTAGCCTAAACAATATCGTCAAACCAAGTGCGATAGTTCTGCTTCTTTAATCTTCCGCCCTACAAGTGCGGTTCTGTTTCTGCAGCAGCCTGCGAAGCTTCTGATATCGTACAGCGGTAGCAACAGCAACGAGGACAACGCAACAAAAAGTACAAAACAACAACAACAACTATAACGACGGCAGAAACAACAGCAACAACGGAAGCAACAACGGTAGCAACAGCGGTACCGCGCGACATTAACGACATACACTACGACAAACTTCTGCTTTTCAACATCCAACCGGATGTTGGGCGGCTGTGGGCAGGCAGCAGAGAGAGGCAGGCATATCGCTGTTATTACAACTAATAAACCTACTAGGACAAGTACTAGAACCAGTCATTAAGGGGGCTACGATCTATGCTGGCACCACACTGTACCAACACTTCTCATGCTCTGGATGAATGGCGGATTTCTGCTGTGAACTTCTGTTGAGACGCAAACTCCAATGTCTACTACACTTAAACTGCCTGGTATTACGAGCTACGATGATCATAAGGATGATAATGATGTTGATGATGCTGGCGGTAGTGATGAGATGATGAGATGATGGTGGTGCTGGCGGTTGTAGTGAGGATAATGATCATCATGTAGCTGGTGAAGTCCAGGGTGACCGACCTTCGTTGTTATGCCACACTGCTAGGTGTGACAGGCATAGATTGCAGTGGCAATCACATAACATTAACAACAATGGCAACAACAAACCTTAACGATGGCACCACCAGCAACCGAGCAAGATGAAGAAGAAGCAACGGGGTAGCAGCACCCGTCGTTGTTGTCGTCGTCGTCGTCATCGCTGTCATCTGCTGGGGTGGTGGGGGGTTGCGTGGTGTCCGGGGGCACAGGCCACCTCCACCGCCATCGATAGAAGAAGGGTGAGCAACAATGACGACAGGAACAACAGAGAGTTCAAACACACACAGACACACAGGCAGAGAGTGCGTGACGACTGCCTCCGTTCGAAATTTAGCTACGGAACAACTGTCTGTCTCTGCAGACAGACAAATAGTCAAAGATACACATAGAGAAAGATATATATATATATATATATATATATATAGCTAGAGAGCTAACAGCTAAGGTAGTGCAAGAGAAAAATAGATATAGAGAGAGATAGAATCAACCATCGAGAAAGCTGGTGGACGTGATGATCGGGCCGAGTTCCGAAAGGGAGGAGGCAGAGGAGACAGCTTCAGTTCTTCAGTGTTTAGTCTTGAGACTGACACCGAGTCACCGAGTAAATAAACGAAAGCATAAGTCATTCCAAATTGAAGCGTTGCGGCCGCTGATGCAACCCCGTTCAACCAAGCAGTCATCACCGCCTGCCCGCCGCTGCTGCTGCTGCTGCTGCTGCGGGCCAGTGGCGTTGCGTGTGCGTCGGTCTATGTGCATTTGTCTGCCTGCGTGCGTGGACATCTCTGGTAGACTCTCTGAGATCTCTGGTACACTCTCTGAGATCTCTGGTACACTCTCTGAGAACAAGGAGGTGGTTGCTGGCACAACTTTGTGGGCAAGTTGCATTACAGGCAACCAGTGAGTGAGTGAGTGGGTGAGTGAATGAGTGAGTTGGTTGATCAGATCGGAGGTGGGTCCGTCAGTGGCCGGCGGCGGGAATCATTGCCGGCGGCGGCGTCAAACGGCGTCACGAGCGATCGGCTGGCCGAAGCTGTTTGCAAGTGCAGCCCTGCACGAAAATGTCATTCAACGCAGAAGCAACGCGAAAGCAACACCAACAAAAAGTGCCAGCGAGAGAGAGAGAGAGAAAGACTGGAGAGGAATTAGAGATAGAGAGAGAGCAGAGAGAAAGATACATAAGTATACACCGAGATCCAGAAGGTCGTTTTGTGGTTACGTTGCATTCTACGACGAGCTGTGCCCGCGTGGCGCGCACACGCGCTGCTGGTTTTGCAATCGCAGTTGTTGGCTGCATTGTGGCTGTCGGGTCTGTTCGTTTATTATTATTATTGTTGTTGTTGTTGTTGTTGGCGGTGGTAGTATTGTTGTTGTTGTTGTTGTTGATGTTGTTATTATTGCTGCGTTGCCTGCGTTGGATGCGTTGCCGGTTAGTCGATTGTGCAATGAAATGTACTTCCCGACCGCAAGGCCGGGCTGCTTTTACAGGGCGGCGGTGGTTTCGGGAGCAATCGAGGTGAGTGAAAGGTGTGAGACTGAGAACGAACAACTCGGACGATGAAGACAGAAGGTGGAAGCAAGAAAGAAAGGAAGAAAGGACGGGTTATCAAGATTGGGGGTTCGGTGTCCATCACTGCCGACTGCTGAAGACTGCCGCCTCATTAGGCACTATCGCCGCCGCTAACGCAGAGGGTAATCAAACGTAATATATATATATATATATTACGAGAACGTGTGCGCTCTAAATGTTACTCAATCTCGTATAGGGTAGGCTGAGACCACTTTAGCAGTGTGCCTCCTATATGTATATCCACCACCTGAAAAGATGGATACACTTTCTTAGTCTAGCTTCTAAATGTCCTAAGCTTGATCATCTGCCCGAAATGTGATAATTAAGCTACTGAAATGGATCCTGATGTCGTTTGGCCTTATTCTGGCTTCGTCAAACCCTGTATTGCAACGCCTGATGCCGCCGACCCAAAAAGAAGAACGACGAGAACATTTACAGGCGGTGTAGGCAGTCTACTGCGGATGTGTACGCCGATGGCATTTCACTTACGAAAAATAATCGTATGCGCTTTTTCTCATACTTCCAACGAATTCTACTTCATATTTTATGATTGATACCAGTCGAATGGGTGGATCGTCGTTAGTCAAGCAAAATAGTTCATTTCCAGAGACTCTGCTATTTGCCGTGTGACGGAATCTCTCGAGAAGTAAAAAAGCTCCCGTTTTCCCGATAATTCCGGCTAGATATCTGTCAGATAAAGTTTGTTATATACATACAATACAAACATACATTATGCGCTAAAGGAAGCTAATGTAGGACAGCGTATAAACCACGTACCAAAAAGACTTAAATAATGTAAAGGCCGCAGTAGCTTGTTACTAGTTTTAGATATTAGTAACCATCCTACTGAGCTAGATCAAGTGGGAGCATACGTGGAATTATATCGCGTGAGGAACTATACGCCTAGAACAGATCTCACTTACAGCGCTGCCAGGAGCTGCTGATCACAGCTCTTCATAAAAAGTCACGGCAAGCTGCCAAACATACAATACGAGAGTTATCGTCAACGACGACACAAAATTGGTTACTGATCTTTCTTATTCGGCGTTTGCATATATGGCCATAAATTTGCAACCACTGCTCTGCAAGGATTTCTAACGAAAACTGCGAGCTCACGTCATGGAACTGCACGCCCCAGAATCTCTTCAGGTAGCTTCGGTAGCTCCAAACGTCTTTTCAATTAAGCTTTTCAATTATTCTCGTTTGTAAGTGGAGCCAGCTTATACGGTCTGCGACTGTGGCACCTATGGGACATGCTTGATCAAACAATTCCTTCTTCAGAATGCTTAGTAAAAAAGCAGCTGAGCATCCTTAGAGCCAAAGCGCTCAGCAGTGCCATAATATTACCTGCCTCGTTTCTATGGCGCGCTCTTAAAAGGGATACGTCAATTAGCGTGTGGTCTTATATCACGAAGATTAGCATACAAATTAGCCATGCAAATCAATAAAAGAGAAAGTCTCCCCATATGTGAAGGGGGTGTTAGGATTGGATAGGCCACTGACATCTCCGTCATTATTATTAGGACATTGTTAACACAACAACGGCTTGCCATGCTGCCTCGCTAATCTGTTTCGCTCATGTTCATTATGGTGGTCAATAATAAATTGGTTTCTAAAAATAACTAGCGAAACCGCTCGTCGATGAACCCGTACCGAATGAAATAAAAAGGCGGCCGCCTTGGAAGAAGATTGTAAGCGGGCTCAGGGTTCTACTTGACCTTAGTCCTTAAAGAATATGTAAACCGTCATACGCTTGATGCATGCCAGCGTACGAAATCACGGCGAGAGAAATCATGGAGGACCTCACACCATCGAAAGAACGTACCATCTTTCTGGCGGAGCAGCCTCTCATTAGCGGTGACTGGCTTAAAGCCCTGCCCTTACCAGACTCGATCGCAACTTCGTCCTCATAATCTCGGCTATCGGGACAATAATATTATATATGTACTGCGGCCTGCACTGTACTGCTGCACGTAGTGTTTTACTACAACAACAACAACAACTACTTGTAGCAGTGATGGTTTAAGCGGTTCCACTCTGTTCCAAAACTGAGGTGTTGCCGTGCGTAGGATCGAATCCGGCTGGGGTAAACCTCTTTCTTTTTCCGTCATTGTTAAACCAGTTCGGCATTGCTCTGCTGTTACATTGACTGTTATAGAGCTTTACCAAATCAGGTACGTTATCAGAATCAGACTTAGGCTAGATCGTAGTCATTTGGAAGAACACATATATCCGTGTAAACTAGAAAACGACTATAGCATGAAAGCAAGAAGATTTGTCTTGACAGCTAAACGTCGACTCGTAAACGCATTATTGTCTTTTGAGCCGCTTCAGTAAAGTAATTCTTTGCGACCATTATAACAGACACAAAGCTAAACTCAACCACTATCCACATAGCTAGCACTATATAAATAGGGGCTCCAATATGCGAATCGTTTTCTAGTGAAGCATGCGAAGATTACATCGTCCACAACGGTCTGCACTCATCTAGCTTCTGACTAATATATAAAGGTAATATAAATTAAGCGTTTGAACTTGCGATTACACTTTCGCACGGAGACAATTGTTCACTTCAAAGAGCTAACATACTGAAAGTATATTTAAAAAAAATTAAGCGTTTAGGAAGGCAAGCCTACTGGCAGAACTGGAACCCTGAGGCCTTGGACGACAGCCGACATGCTGGAAAGACGTGACCTTCCTTTTCGAAGTCATTTATTTTAGGATTTAAGTCGCAGTTGTAATTAATGAGACTCTCAAAAACATTTAGTATTTCGTGCTGATGAGTGGCTAAACAACGGGCAATCTATGGGGCTAGTTATGTTTTTATCTACCTGAATTTTGTCGATTTGATTAACTATTCAGTCTGCTATAACTGATACCAGATGGTCATTACCATTATCATCATAAAAATCAGCCGTAAAAGACCGGATCTAGAGTCACCCTTCTAATTGTCTAATCAAACGAGCTGTTCTTACTTGTTGCAGCACTTGAGTCACCGCGACATCACTTTATTTTCAAACAAATAAGAAAACCTAACCTAAAACACTAACCTGATAAAAACCAAACATTGAAAATGTGATTTCACCTTATCCCGCCAGAGTCGATGGCCGTCGGGTGGTAAAAGGAGCCGCGCAGATCTTAAAAGACCTCCCGACCGCAATTCTGAAGTATTTGAAACCGAATCGAATCACGGTGCTTAAATTCCCCCTCCAGCCCCACACCTCTCCAGATGGTTACGAAACACCTTGGCACACCGAATAGAGTGTAGTGAAGGAGTATCTAGTTTACTATCGTGTCAAAACGATAATTCCAACCTCTATATCACGCTTTCTCATAATCAAAGGTATCTCGTAACGAAGAGGCAGATGTGTGGTTCCTCATGTAGCTTCTACTACACATTTTAAATATGTTTATATTTGAGAACTCAATCATTGTGAAATAGCGGTTCCGTAAATGAACTTCAAATAGGAAAAAATGTATATATATATATATATATATATATATATATATATATATATATATATATATATATATATATATATATATATATAAACATATATATAGCGAGAAAGAGAGGAATAAGAGGAAGATGTAGGAGCTGCTACTATATAAACATGCTCAGGCTATGGTTGGCTGTTGTTCTTATCTGTAGAGACACTACAGTCTTCAGGAAAGAAGAAGAGTAATACGGGTTGAAGAGGTACCAGACATATCGACAACTGTCGACCGAGCAACTGCGTGTATAATTTCAACAAATATTTATCTTATCAGCTATTGATTAAAAAGTTTCAGCGTTTTCCAAAAACAACAGACAGCCAATCAGTGACACAGGAAGTCTTTTTGCATATTCTAAAAACTGTAGTGGATAAGTTGTGCATCTAGTGGTTTGCGATACCTCCGCCTCGGAGGTAAGGCTTTACGTTGGGAGCGCAGTACCGTGTTCGAATTGGGACGCAATACTATATAACGATGCCTGATAACTACCATTATCGACTACAAAGCCTCTGATAGTTTCAATCTGAACAGGACAGTGTCATATCATTATGGCGCGCAGTACTTTATAGCTGATCTTTTTTTTAGCATTCCTTTATAGCTGCGAGAAATAAACTCGTTGAATTCATGGTATAAATTATTACGCTGGCTTACGGAGAAGGGCAGACTGCAAGTTACAAGAGATGTCTGCACACACGTTACCATATAAGCCTAGTCAGCTTACCAATTCCAACAGCGTAACGATGCAATGAATTTGTTAGGGGAGAGAGAGAAAGAGACAAATATCATTACAATATCGGTTGACCTTCACTCGAACGAACAATAATTCAAGACAATAAATATTACTTTTTTTAAGCTTTACTTGACCACATTGCTAAATAGACATACAAATGAGAATACATATACTAAATATACGTTTCCAATATCATGCCGTAGCAAAAGAGAGAAATACTTACACTCCCGCCCTTTAACCGCGATTTAATACGCGCGGACCCGAACGGGAGTGCCCACCAGCCCGAATTGACAGGCCAGCAGATCCCCCACCCTCCCCCCTATCGAGGTTTGGAATGGGGGTACCACACTACTCCACCGTACCGATTAGACGCATTCACCTCGCGATTCCGCGTTACACCCCGGAATATACCTTCTCCCCGAAGGGCATCGGACCACTCCAGAGCAGGGGTTCCCCGTAAAATACGGGGCCAGAAGGCCCTCTCGACCGGTGGTCTGCGTTCGTGTGGCCACTTCTCGCTCATTTTGCCTATTAAGCCAAGGCAGCAGGCGTCCCGGACGGTACCACCGAGTGTCACTCGGGGCGTTAACCGTCCAGCCCGGGGGACTTCTATGCAGCACGAGTCCCCCGTATTGGCAGTAGCCTTAACAGCCCTCGAATGGGCCACGACAGGATGACAATATAAATTCGTTGACACCCAAATCTATCGTATGCCTTGCCCCCCGGTTAGTTCTTAAAACACGGGAGTGTCGGTTTCGGGAGTTTGTACCGTCTGACTAACTTACAAGTGGGCCAGTGAAGGTCCCCGCATCGCGTGGCAGTCACGCACCAGCGGACCAAGGCCGGTAAGAGAGTCATAGTTACTCCCGCCTAATCATGCCGTATGTAAAGCGTGCTATCAGATGCAGAAGAAGTTTTTCTGAACACATGTGTTCTTTACGACTAGATAGGTCCTTAACGAAACACCATGTTTAATGCGTCCTTCAAGCGGACTCTTCCGGCACTCGAATTTTCGATGCCCTTGGCGGTCCATCCTGACAAGTTCTGGTCTGGTATAAGCATTTTGTGTGTAACACACGCCACGTTTCGCGACGTCTCTATCTATAGCCAGCCAGGGTGTTTATTGCTCAGTCTGCATTGCTTATAATTCGCCGCTTCTTGGTTATATTGTATCTTGGTTCACTCGCGGTCTGTAGCAGCAGAAGACGTAGTATCATCAACAGCCCCTTTCCGAGATATCGGTCTCCTTCTCGCGGCCGGTAGTTCTTGTTGCGCTTTATGTATAGGTAGGTCGGAACTGATTGGTGCGGATATGGACCACCAACACCACCACCAGTTCATTGGTTGGCCGATCAGTCAGTCGTCTATAGTGATCTCGGCTAGCAGCTTCACTAGTGGTGGTCTTGCGTCTCTCGAAAGTGAATTACAACCTACGTACCCTTTGAATCGACTGAACACGACATCGGACATGATAGCTTCGTTGCGCGTTAACGACGACAAGAACGAGGAACACACTACACGAGTCCGATACCACCAGGGGGGTTACCATTGTGGTTCCAACACTTATTTGTACCCCCCCCCTCCCTTTGAGCCGCCGTAACACTTCTGCTGCTGCTGCTTGCTTCTTCTGCCGGCATTGCTGGCGTTCCGGAGAGCGAGCTCCTCTCGTCACCCCCTCCTTCCTTTAGGCAGACATACACACACATCTACATGAACACTGGACCCGTGCGCGCCTGGTGGCCGTACTCGTAACGCTGTTATTGCTCTTGTTGTTTTTATTGTCGTTGTTGTTGTTATTGTTGTTTCTGTTGTTGTTATGTTGTTGCGTTGTGTTGTTGTTGTTATGTTGTTGTGTTGTTGCGTTGCTGTTGTTGCAGCCGGTGTCGCCGTCAATGCGACCTGCAAAAGAGTTCATATGGCCAACGGTGTTGTTCGCTACACCGGCCGCCTCCTCCCGTATAGCGGGTCAGGAACGAGAGAACGTCAATCGGGCTGACTACTGGGTGGCGCAAGCCACAGGAGTTGTTGTCGGGCGGTCTTCACGCACACGCTCGATGGAACTATGTACTGCTAGATCTCGTCTCACTATCATCGCAAACCCGGGCGTCGTCCGATGATGTTCTGTTTAAGGTCAGGTCTGTTCTCGTCATAGGCCTCGTCAACTGTGGCCTATGACGGCAGCAGCAGCAGCAACAACAACAACAAAACGATGGCCAGAACAACAACAACAACAACAACAACAACAACAACAACAACAACAACGACGACGACGACGACAACAACAACGACGGCGACGGCAATGACGACGACGATGACAGAAACAACAACTGGAGACCTCGAGAGGTGTGTCCTTGCGGCCGCCTTACCTCATAGGCGCGATGAGTACTGTTCCGTCGGAGGGCGCCTTTACTCGACTGCCGTGTGCCGAGTTCTTGGTCGGCTCGCCTATACCGACCTTTCGTCGACCACGGCCCACATCTCGTTCGTACCCTGCCGGCGCACGCTGTTCCTCCCCCGCTTTCTCCTTATGCCATGTCATGTAACAGCAGTATCAGCAGCGGCAGCAACAACAACACTGCACAGTGAGCAGCCTAGCCCAGTTCTCAAGTGGTCATCATGTACAACGCGACAACGTGTGTGCAACAGACCCACATACATAAACTCCTCTCGATAGCGTTGATACGCGCCATATAATAAACTCGATTGATAGAAGGAGACACACGTGAAGGACACGTAATAAAGTACAATCGAAAACGAGTCTCTGTCGATATTTTGTTTCGCGCACCGCCTCTATCGATCTCTCTCTCCTTCCCTCTTTTCTTTCTTTATCAATCTCACCTTCTTTCGTGAAGGGGGCGTACGGGAATCTTTCAGGCGAGGTCAACGACAACGATGACTATATGGGCTGTATGCAAGACTATACATCGGCAACTCGATTGCCACACTCCCTCAACAACCGGTCACACCCCCCCCCCCCCCGCCTCCTCCCCACAAACACCCCCTTACGTTCAACTGGCGCTAGTTCGAGAGCAATTACGATCGGCGCTAGCCCGGCGTTTTGTTCAGCTCTCCGCTGGCTCCGTTTCGTTCTTCTGGCTGGAACGAATCGCCGCCTCTCTCGTGCCTCATCATGTACATGAGCGTGGCGCGCAGGGCGTATAGGCGGTAGGAAGACGCCAGAGAGCAGCCACTCGACGCAGCAGACCCTACAGCAGTCAACCTACCAACTGGCTGCTGCATGTCCACCAGCATTCTCCACCTACATCTACCCAATCTACCAATGGCGTCGATGTAGATGTAGGTGGAGGACGACAGCACAACGAGTGTAAACCATGGGCGTGTCCATCATATACATAGGTCGGCCGATGAAGTCATGGTGACACGAACGGTGTCGAACTACTGTCAAAGGTGGTCGGTCAGTTGGCCAGTTCGCGGTAGTATTTATTGTTGGAGTAGTTGAAGTCGTCGTCTTAGCAGCAGCCGCAGTAGTAGTAGTAGTAATAGTCGTTGTCGTGGTAGACGTGATAATGTTATTCGGGCTGGCACTTTTGCACACTCGCAATGACGCCATGACGGGACGCGCTGACGGGAGCGGTCATTGGCGACCACAGCGCGGTGATGATGCTGCTGGTGCTGCTGCTGATGTCGTCAGTGCTACGAGAATCGCCAGTATAGCTGATCAACAGGCGATCGCCGTCGTTGGTACTTCTGCTCTTGGTACTTGTGCTGTTGGCACTTCTGTTATTGTTGTTGTTGTTGTTGTTGTTCTTCTTCTTGCTGCTTCTGCTACTGCCACCGCCGCTGCCGATAGTGTTGCTATCGCCGTGAGTTTCCTACGCCCTGACTCGATTGATAGCGAAGCACAACAGTAACAGGCATGTTCAAGAGTGTAACGTATGTCTGCTATTGTCGCGGCGGCTGCTACTGCTTGCTGTTGACGAAACTGTTGCATATGATACTAATGGTGATTTAAACTAAGCTTTCCGCATCCGACGGGACGACCCTCAATCGTCCGTCCGTCCGTCCGCCGGCCATCCAGCCTACCCGCTAGCTGACTCGCTTGCATTGACGGACACCGGTGCCACTCGCCTGACTGACTGAATGAAGGGTCGTAAACACGTGTGTGTAAAGTTCGGCCAAACGGTCACTTGGGGATTAGGCGCAACCTTACCGGCATAGAGTGTCGGCAGCAGGTAGACCGACGCATTGCGCCTCTCAGCGCAGTACCATACCACATATGCTTAGAGGTGTGTGTGTGTGTGTATGTATATATAAATATATATATATATATATATATATATATAAGGCTCTAGGTTGTGATTGTTATATATATATATATATATATATATATATATATATATACAAACTTAAACAACAGATTTGTTTAATTTTGCCGGATATATTAAAAACATTTATATTTGGATGAGTTTCCCAGCACAACTAGACACAATTATGTAATATGAAGGACGTTAACATACTCCAAAAGCGGGCGATAGCCTTTTCTGCAAAATGCCCTGAATGGTTACACTTGTTTGAAATGTATAATTGCGGAAATTTTGAGCTCAATGAGGAAATACTGAATTTAACTAAATTTGCCGTCCGGAGAAGACGGTCTCATAAAAAATAATATATATATATATATATATATATATATATATTCTTTTTTTATTTATTTATTTATTCACTATTGGTAGAAGAATTTAGTACATTTGATCACGTGTAGACATTACTTCTCACACAGTCAATATTCCGCCGTGTAATTTGCGTTTAAATAAAATAAGTATGTTTGCGATATTTCTTGTAAAAGTAATCACATATTTATTAACAAATTTAGTTCACGTTATATATATATACATATATCCGGTGGCGTAAACATATATTTTTAAATCTAACAGTAGACACTTGCAATTTACAATATGCACGATAGTTCTTTGCGCTTAGCCTTGTACATGTTGAACTTGCCTTTACAACAGGGCGTAGTATAGTGAATCATAAACGTTTTGCTTAGCCACCAGCAAGATACCGATATGGGACGTTGAATCTACCCGGGACGGAATTCGCAATGCTCTCGCACATTTTCCAAGCTGTCTGCGCAACCCTTTTAGAACGTCTCTAATACAGCACACACTTGTTTCAACTGATTTTCATCGACTTCAGACGATACGAATTGCAATTGATTTTAATTTTCTTCGACTTTCTCTTATGGTGTATAAACACAGGCATACACGTTTCTGCATGTATACAAAGCAATAACAGCAAAACCGCGCTGTTTGTTCTCACTTGTGGGATACTGCGGTGCGTGTGTGTACATGTGTACTGCTCTTTCTTCTGCGTTAGGTTGCATGGCAACACTTTTACAATGGGATCCATATGGAGCGGACGGCGATGACGCTAACCTAATGACGTCATCATCGTCATCATCTTTCTTCTTATTCGTCGTCTACGCTGTCACTTGGCTCTTCATCGAAGACGTCGCCTAAATTCGAGTCTTCATCGTCGGCGTCGATTTGACCTCATCGTTGTCCTCTCAATTCCTGTTGGTCTCATCGTTGTTCTACGACTCTACTACTTTGGTCTTCACCGTCGTCTTGATCTACATCATCTTCGTGCCCGCCATCTTTGTTTTCATTATAATCGTCATCGTTGTCTTCATTTTGGTTTTCATCATCATTGTCGCCGCCGCCGCCGCCGCCGTCATCTTGGCCCTTATAGTAATTTTGGTCTTCATGATCATCACCATCATCCGTGTTATCGTTGGACCTTCATTGTCGTCGCCGTCGTCTGCATCACTCTGGTTTTCATCATCGACGTCGCCAACATCGTTAGGTTTAATTCAATTTCAAACGTGGTTTATTCACAGAACTGCATTTCACAACGCTTAAGTTCTCGGTAAATGCAAATTGTTGAAAAAAGATGAATCAATTCATCGTTGTGTGAATGACATGATTCTGCAGCAGCGCACCCCATGATGGACTTGTTGGTTTGCTCACAACTCGCTCGCTCGCAAGGTCACTTGGAAATATACAACAGGGAAAAGAGACCAAAGGAGGACGTATATGATAGCCGCCGTAAATGTACTAGATTCCCTAGTACCTCTCTAGTATGCTCTAGTACTTGCTAGTAGTGTGACGACGCGGTCTAGTGCGCTACACATGCTTGTCATCTCCGGGGGGCCGCCGGTTTGATCAGCGTTATTGATCAAATTCACTTTGAGCGGTGCTTATTGACTTTAAATGAGAAACTACCTGCTGGAAAACGATGTTCCCACAGAGCAGCGCTACGGATGAAGAGACGAGGCCTTGACCAAATCCCTGGCCACGTTTCCAGCAAACCATTAGAGAAAATGCTTTCAGCAGCCACGTTGCCACAAGAGCTCTTGGAAAAATCCTAGATCTCTAAGCATGCCTGATCCTCGGTGCATTGAAGATATGCCTAACGGTGATTCCAAGCCCGTTGTAGTAGGGGACGTAGGGTTGTCTCGAAATAAAAACAGCTTGCTAGTTACAAATATGAACATGCTTAATCACAGCAGACAATTCGTGGTTAACATTTAGCTCGCAAAGTAATCGTTAGCTAATGGCCTATTAATAGAAGTCAGTCATTACTGATGATTGTTTCATGCAGTATGTCCCGTCGTCGCAGGTGATTTGTGTGTGACATATAATACAACTTTGCCGCTGGTTCGCTCTGGTGATTGGCGTAGTATGCGCGTACGTATCTGTAAGCGTCAATGTCGAATCAGGACTGTCCCTAAATCTATCTCTCTCTCTTTTTTTTTAAACAAGGCTACAGTTGTGAGGTGTGAATGTATTATCGCAATGCTTTTAAAGAATTACTTTAATCCATGGCGTCTAAAATTATTATTATTATTATTATTATTATTATTATTATTATTATTATTATTATTATTATTATTATTATTATTATTATTATTCGATTTTACAATTGTGAGGTATGAACGTTTAAGCCAGGATCATGATGCTCTGCTCATTTCCTCAATTCATGGCGCCCATGATAGAAGCCACGTCCCCCCTACAGACGGCCAAAGACATCATCTGTCTCAAAAACATGGCCTCGCGTCGATCCAATATCCTTCAGGATTTTTGTCGTACCTGTGCTAATGGACCCAAGTGTCTCCAATGCAATGGATACAAAGTGGTACCTCCTTGACAGGTCGAGATACTTTCCTCGTTTTTTAGAGTCCGCGCGTTCGGCAACCCATCCAGATTCAACTGCGCTGTGACGTAGATACGACAAGGCCGCTGTGCATAAAACGGTTACATCCCATGCAAGGCTCTTACCATGTGACCATAGCGGAATGGTGACCCCGTCAGGTCGTAGCTCACTACTTCCATAAAGACCTTTCGGCTCGGGTGTGGATGGTACCCCTGCCCTTCTAAGGGCTCTTCTTACTATGGCGTTGAGTTCCGCGTGTCTTGTAAGTCTGCCAGGGCTTCTTAGACAGCTTGGAGGATGTAGACCATCAGAGTCAACAGGTTGGCTGCATGAAAGACATGAGAAAGGCTGGCAGACGGGCGCGCCTATCCTAAGGGCTGACACCATGCGGAAGGAGTTGGGATCCAGCATGGCGCCAAGCTGGCGAGAGGGCAGTGCTTGGAGACAGCCCCCGCTAAAAGGATGTTGAGCCGCTAAAAAAACGGCACGTTCTCTTGATGATGTAAGGTCATCCATGATATCCCTTGATGATTTCTTACTTTTACAAGCGTCGAGAAAATGTTGGTTTACGTGCTCTTTCAGGGTGCCGGGGTCAAGTTGGCTCCTCATCGTCGCATCTGCCAACATGGTAGTTTTCTTTAACACGATTGTTGCATCTTCATTAACAAGTGATTCCGCTAGAGAGCCAAATTGATTCAATGATGCAGCATAGCACACTGCGGCGAGGTAGATGGACCTTCTAATACCAAGGCCTCCGGAGGCTATTGGAAGGCTTGCTCTTTTCCATAAGTTCTCCTCTAAACTAATGTTCAATACCTCACCCAGAATATCCCTAGTAGTCTCGTCGTAAGCAGCGAGGCCTTCGGTATATGTGAAGGTCGGGGATGCTCGCAACAAATAGTTAAATCTTGATGACCCAAGACTTATTATTATCATTGTTTAAATGTATGCATTATTTATTTTTTTTTTCAGTATTTTCCTACAATTGTGGGACCCAAACATATACCCGCCTAGGCTCACCCCCCACTCATCATTCCATAGAGGCGATGCTAGAGGCGGCGTTTCCCTTACCTATTGTTATTATTATTGTCATCGTCACTTTATATATATATATATATGCGTCGACCTTGGAAATGAGAATGCGCCTTCGTACAGAGGGTACCAAGTACCTTCCCGGCTGCTGACGCGGCACCAGGAAGGCGTCCCATTCACCGCTATTCATTCCTACGTCGTCCATATGCAACGACTGGTTGGTCTGTTCGACCGATCGTTCGATGGGCGTTTTCCTCTTAGCGTGGCGACGCAATCTCCCGGCGGCCACAACGACGACAACAACCGCAGCAGCAACAGCAGCGACAGCATCGGCTGATTTAAATTAATTCAAACAAATGCTTGAGGCAGTTGAACAGCAGCAGTGACCGGTCAGTGTTGTGTTCTCCTCATTCTCCCCCTCCGTAGTAATAGTAGTACGGCAATACTAATAGTCGTATTATTAATATAAGAACTATTTTAAGAGAGCCAGCGCGCTCAAAACGAACGAAATGACAACATCGATGGTGGCGGCGGTAACCACGACGCCGACGTCGGTCGGGGGTCGTGTGGGAGACGGAGGAGGGGGAGAGTAGGCGCTCGATGCTGCTCAGTGAGACTTCTCTGATCTGCAACTCTCAAGTCTCAATACAGGCCAGGCCAAAGCCATTGTCACTGATTGATCCACCATCAGCTTTTCATCGGGTCAACATTACGATGGTCATCATTATCATCACCACCATCACCACCACCATCATCATCATCGCCATCATCATCATCGCACACTCGCACTGATTTGCTCACCCACAGCGCAATGTTATGCACCGACTGTGGCGGGCGTTTGTATCAGTATCAATTCTGTACTACTACTGCCACAAGCCCCACCAGCCCCACAAACCCACCATCAGCACCCCCTCACCATCTCCAGAAGATACGGCGGATCACCGACTACCCCATCAGTGCGGCGTAGAGACCGACGCACAAACAGAGATCGATAGAGAGACAGTCTGACACACATACTGAGAGGCAGGCAGATAAACAGAAGACATTCACCCATAGAAATGATACCTAGCTACGAGCCAGCACCCGTAGCGCCGTCATGGCCGGCGTCCTTTGAAGGACACACACATATATATATATATATATATAGAGAGAGAGAGAGATAGAGGGAGAGAGACTAGTAACGTAGAGTTCTAGTAGTAGCAAGAGCAGACGCAGTAGTCAAAGTCGTTGTTCGGATACATTAGAATTTCAACAGAGATTAGCGAGAGACCGCGGCGTAAATTAGAATCGCAAATGGGATATGATCTACCCGACCAAGACGGCTGAGGTGGCGGCGTTGGTCGCCGCAGGAGCGAGCCCAGTAGTCCAGCGGCAGCGGCAGAAGCAGCGGCTCACCTCACCCAACCTCATCTCACCTCACTTGAGATCATGGTCAATGGTCATCGAGCTAATCTAATCGGTGGTCGTCGACAGACCATTATCGTCGTCGTCATCGTCGTCGTCGTTGTTGCTATTGGTGTTGCCGTCGCCGTCTTCATCGTTCTCATCATTGTCGTCTTCGTCATTGACGCCCTCAGTGGCGTCCTCAGCGTGGTTTTCACCGCCAGCCAGCCTGCCAGCACGGCATAATCCATCGGCCTGCTCTCCTCAGCCGTCTCCGCTCAAATGAAGTCGTCGTTTGCTCAAGCATCCACAGCAATCGTTGGCCGCAGCCTGTCTGTCCGAAAATCAGTCTCGATCACCTCTTACTCTTGATCTCGACGCGTCCGCTCGAACCGCTCGCCGCTACGGCTATGAACGATAATGGTGAAGACGCGATGACGGACAGCTTAACTATTATACAACCTGCGCGTAAGCCTATGGCCAGCTCTCATTATGTGCTAGTTATGCATGCATGTATGTGTGCCTATTATATATATATATATATATATACTTATACCCACCTTATGTCACACGACCGACCCCAAGGATCTCTCGAGGATGCCACATTTTCAGACAAAGTTGCCTATCAGAAAGAACTTGAGGAGAGTAGGAAATTAGCTAATGTTTATTGTTGTTACGGGCAGCTGGCCGACAGACGTACTAACACAACGTTTACGCATGCGCTATTAGAATAAAATATTTTAAATAAGAAGATACACTATATATATATATATATATATATATATATATATATAATTTTTAAGACGATATTTATCTCCTCATTGCCAATGAAGGTGTTAGTGGGATATACAGTACATGGTACATCTTCTGTCACATTTTATGCGTTTATGACTAGCCGGTGTCGTAAACGTCCTGCGTCAACGTTCCGGATCGATGGAGGCCTCTCCTTTTCAGAATTCTTGGCGTTGAGGAAGACCGATGGATCAGCGAGACCCATTGTTTGCTCATCCTGCATCCGGCAACTGGCTTTGAAAACCAACATTCGCGACAACACGCATCCCTTAGGGAATGAGATTGAAGAAGGCCAGTTAGATTTGCGACAAACGCTCGGGTGGAAATCGCGGTGCACTCGTCCCGCGCGTTTGCTAGCTCTTGCAGGAAGCCAATTCTTATACTAAAGTTGGACTTCAGGATTACATTCAACACATTACGGAAGGAATACTCGTTGAGATTAGTGGTCAGAAAAGTTCCTATATGTACCTCTACAGGCAATGGAGCCTTCAGTGGCCCCTTGGGAGGCGTCTCGGAAGATACCTGTAGGGTTCGCGAGGCATCGAGCAGATTGGAACTAGCTGAGTGCAAAGCATTCTGTCTGAAGACTTGACGTGGACAGAAAACAAGACAACCGCGATACTGCGGGAGGTTTTGTCGGGTCTAAAGATAATCGCTCCTAAGGATTTGGATCTACTGGGAGTGCCATTATTCTCCGAGGGTACTCTTGATGTCCTGAAACAATGGCTCGCTAAGAGCAGGGTGTATGCGATAGAATAAAACTAGTTAATTCGCACAATGACTCCTTTCTGCTCCCGTTCTATTTAGCCTCCAGCTTACTTCACATATTGAGTGAGTAGGCTATAATAGGTCGACAGACTGTGCCAACTCAACGATGTAGCCATAATGACGGTGGAACTGTTGCTCAACCTGATGCTCTAGCATCACTCTAAGACACGGGCACTCTTACAGGTATCAAAGAAAGAGTTGGACCTTGTCGTTTTGAGTCGCCCCGCGCCAGTCATTGGTATTGCAGGTAGAGCGCTGCATAGGGCTACGTCAACACGAGGCTGGTCCAGAACAGATCAAAAGCGACCTCAAAGTGAAAAAAAGGAGGATCTCTCTTTCACGACAGGTATAATACCGGCGCACACGTGTTTCAGCATAAGCGGGTGACTCCCCTGTTAGAGAAGCAATTAGGCAATTTGACAATCAGATAATTTGCTCATAATGGCACTTCGAGAGCCCGCCTAAAAGCAGTGACCTGAGGCCTGGTTGCATGTTTCTTCAAGCGCCCCTCTGGTTGCATTGCTTGACGATATCACTCTGAGGATTGTTGCCTGAGCGCAACGTTGGTCGAGCTTTACCAGTGCAGATGCGGAAAAGATGGTCGCAATAACAAATCATAGCACCGAGCAATATGGCTTAGTGGCAAAGCCTTTGCCTTGCATTCGGGAGGACTGGGTTCGAGACCCAGACCGGCCACCCTTAAATTGGTTTGCATGGTTTCCAATTTAGACAAGGTTATTGCCGGAATGGATTAAAAATTTGCCATGACATGAAAAAACCGTACACGGGCATTAGCCTTATGGAAAATCTTAAAAAAAAGAGAACAAAAAATTGTAATCAAGCATCCATAACAGTGACAGTGCGCCGAGCCATGCTGGCATCAACATTTTCTTCTCATCTGCCCTAGGATGCGGCCCTAGGATGCGTAACACTAAAGGAAATAAGCGGGATCTCAACTTTAATCCAACAAGGCAACTTTGTTCGTCGGCGAAACGGACCTGGTTGGGACTGGCCCTGGTCTGCGACTGACGCATCAGTGATATACACACGGCGTCTGCAATCGTAAAAACAGCGCAATCAGATAAATTTGCCGACGGGTTATGCCGAGCCACATATATATATATTGCTTGTATGCTCTTTGGACAGGGTGTAACTGGAATTGATATGGCTGCGTTATTAAAATGCCCTCTTCTAGCCCTCAATGCCCTCTTCTGAGAGGTCTGCTATGTTTATAAAGCTGATATCCATATGATATCAGTTTTATAAACTTTTTGGCGCGATATGAGCGCAAAAGATCGTAGTACGAAGAGCTTCGTAAAGTGATCTCATTCGTTATCTTTGCTATACGAATTCTATTGAAATAAACAGCCAAAGGTTTCAGCATTCAGCAGCAATTTTTTATGAGCTAAAGAGAGTTGTAGTTTGAAGTTTTGAACCGGCAACTTCGGCAAGCGTTCTAGGTGAACCCCGTTCTCAATAATAGCCTTTTCCGCTCGAGGAAGACCGCTTGCGCGAAACAATTTCTAGATGACTCCGCGTGTATTAGCCATGAACTCCGTCGTTCACTCGTCGTCGAATCGTCCACTCCGAGTTTCCTCCCAGTGACCACCGTATCTACTGTAAGCAGCTCGACCGTGTGTTTGCGGAAAATTCACTTCACAAGAAGCAGTAAAGGTACACGTGGAGACATTCTTTGGGATGCAGCTATGTAAATGCGTAGTCTGATCCAAAAATGGGGGAAGGTGGTGGCTAATAATAGAAAGTACTTAATCGAATAAAATAGGTTAACTTCATTATTTTTATATATATATATATATATATATATATATATATATATATATATATATATATATATATATATATATATATACATATATGGCCCTTATCGGCAAAAAATGCTTGTTGTAGTAAACATGGTTGTAGAAGTAGAGATGCAATTGACCGTTTAAACAGGACAGTGTTTAGTGGGCGGTTGACATCGCTCTTTGAGAGGATGATTCCTCTGGGAGGAGTAAAACAGATGGGGCACCGCCGCCTTTCGACTCTCTCTCTCTCTCTGCTATGGTCCTGATTCAGGCCGAGCGGGTCATCCAGGAAGTCGCGCATTAGGAGCGCAGGAACGACCGGACTTCTCATTCAGACAAGCTCAGCTACCAGAGAGTGCGTGAGCGAGAGAGAGAAAGAAAGGGACGCACAGAGAGAAAGAGATTTAGACCCACAAGTACCACGAGGGTCGTGATCATCGATTGGACTCCGTTGCCGCGCTGCGAGATTATCCCCCAGCCAATATCTACCCAGTGTATACATACGTACCTAAGGATCTATCTAAACGATAGCACTGTCTCGATAAGCGCCCACACATCTACATACACAACGTAGACTACACGCATCAAGAGACACAGCTAGCCACCCCGGCGCAGCCCTATATATATATATATATATATATACTAGTTTATATAAATATACAAGCAGAAAAATACTCCTCGTCATTATTTTACTTGCGTCAATACAGCGTGACGTACTGCATAGTACTGCTATAACAAATTCAACTAGAACTACTGTTCGGGCTCCGCTTCTGTTACACTTACAACCTTAACAGCAAGATAGCAAGTAATCGTGTAAGGGCCGAATTTAATTGGTCAGCTCATCATTGCAAAGCAAGTGAATTGCCAGATTCAGCAACGTGTTTGCTTGAAAATATGTCAAGTGTTGGCATTTTATAACTGCCGGTGCAACAATGTTCTAACGATGCATAACGTGAACGTCATTTTCGAACATATTTCATCTCCACACTTTGCGTAATGTGTTCGCAACGTAGACTGGTTGGACCTAACGAGTTCAGCAGAACTATAGACACCCTCAAAGGACGAGGTAAAGATGAACCACAGTAGCAATAAGAAGTCAATCACAATCATTTATATTGTTGATACCAGGGTACGTTTTCGTCGATTGTGTCATATTTTTATAAACAAAGAAAGATTTGAACTCTCAGCCTCAGCTCCGTTGCGATTGCCACTTATCAAGGTTCGTCGGAGGCGTGAGCCTTGTAGCTCTGTCATTGCGTTAAACGGTGCTCACACTGGATTTATCGAGATACGTTCTTCAGCAGAGAAGGACGTAACATCAGAACAACGTTCAATCAGGTTCACAATCAAGACAGGACGAGTAGTTTTTTGTGCAGCGGGCTTTGATATTTGATTTGAGATTTGATAATTAAATGCATGACAACGCCCTCAATAAAAATAAAAAGACGTTAGTCGTTAAATGCTTTATTGATACAAGAT
This sequence comes from Dermanyssus gallinae, assembly GCA_003439945.1. NCBI lineage: Eukaryota > Metazoa > Arthropoda > Arachnida > Mesostigmata > Dermanyssidae > Dermanyssus > Dermanyssus gallinae. Next base: position 919,199 of record QVRM01001309.1, on the reverse strand, counting down.
GTTTCTTTATGTCGCACATGTGGCGTAGGAATGTTGACCCAACCACATACAGAAAGACTCACATATTTTAGATAAAGCCTGCATCATACACAGTGTTGGTGGCATAGAAAAATGAACACAGCTTCACGCATATACGCATTTATATGCAAGATATGCAATGAACAGGTACATATATCGGCGCCAGTGTGAAGAAGATGGCTTTCGATGCTACTATTGTGAGGCACAACAGCTCAATCAGATTAATGAACTTACATTTCCCTAAATTTTAAAACCGCGGGATCAATTGCCCGCGTTCGCCAATCGTGTGTCGAATACACGTGCATATCTCCCTTAAATTGCACATGCATCTGAGAATTTGCATCATTCTAGAGCACGAGCAAGCAACAGTATTGACCCATCTTTCGGCACGATTATACCATTTCACGGCTTGGCCGGTGCGAGATGAAATAAAGTTAGGTCGTTTCGTTATTTTACGTCTGCTCTCTGTCTGACACCCACTCTTACTCAGTTCACTTCAGTTTTCTTCTATTTTGTCTTTCTCCTTTTCTGGGTTCGCCCGCTCATAGGGCTCTCTCTTCCTCTCTCTGATATCTTGCTTGGTTTCTTTCTCTCCCTGCCTTTCTCTGTATATACCAGCGTAACACTCTCAGTTTTAGATATTCGTTGCGTTTTTGGTGCGCAATGTTTTCTCAATCGTTTGTTGGCTCCGTTTTCTCTGTCGGCAGACGAACTTCCTGCTCCTTCTAATACTACTGCACGAGGCAGAGCAGAAGACGAAAAGGAGACGAAATAGTCGCCACTTTTTCATAGAGTCTGTCGTGCGGAGTCGACGACGCGGCCTCTGCGCTGGGGTGACGGGTTGAGGTAGATCGAGGCCCAAAGCCAATCCGCAGCAATAGCAACAGAAGCAGCAGCAGCAACAGCAATGGCATCAAATACGCATTTTGTTGAGGTTTGTGCCAGCTTCAACCCGCTGCTCGCTAGCACAGCTCGCCAGCTCTCGTCTCTTTCGACAGCTACCACCAGCAGCAGGGCATGGAACAGATTTTTCTTAGGTTTCGTTGTTGCTGTCGTCTTCGTATTCGTCTTCTGATTCTGTTTCTTTATCTTCGTTCTGTGTCTCTCGCGCTCTTTTTCCCCTCGTTTGCTCTCTCTCTGTCTCACACACACTCTCTTATCACCCTTTCTCTGTATCTGCGTGTCGTTTCTTTACTTTCAACTTTTCATCTACTTCTGCAGCTACAGCAGCAGCAGCAGCGGCCACAGACTTTCTTCTTTGCCTCGCTTCGTTTTTCTTCGGGCGAATCTTGGTGAAGCTTTTTTGTTGTGTCTGCTGCTGCTGCTGGTGCTGCACGCGTGCGTGAGTATGAGATGTATGCATGCATGCATCTAGCGGAGGAGCGGGAGCGCGCATACGAAGTCTGTCATGCTCGGATCAGGTTTGCTATCTACCTACCCCTTGCCTGATCGGCGACTCTTTCTACTTACTACCCGTTGACTGATCTCTCTGCGCCTTTCGTTCGGTCCGTCTCTGGTTCCAGCGTGCACTATCGTCGTTGTCGCTGCTGTTGTTGGAGTTGTTGTTGTTGTTGCTGCTGCTGCTGCTGTTGTTGTCGTTACTGTTGTTGTTGCTGTTGTCGTTACTGTTGCTGTTGCTGTTGTTGTTGCCGTTGCTGTTGTTGTTGTTGTTGCTGTTATTGTCAGTGTCAGTTGTGGGACGCCAAGACTAGAGGGGAAGGAAAAGAAAGCATCGTGTTTTCTTTCCTTCGCGTGCGCCCTCGTTCTCGGCGGACAACTCGGGTGAGCGGCGACAACAACAAAAACAACAACAACAGTAACGACAACTGCGATGACAACAAACGGCTGGCTATGTGTATGTGTGTGTGTGTGTAGAGAAAACGAAAAACACGCAAAAAAGGACGCCACAGTGTGATAGAAAAACACTTAGCAGACAACAACAAGCAAGCGAGCGAGCGAGCGAAAGTTAGACAGGGATAGGTTTTTGGGAGACTTAGAGGCAGAGGTCTAGATTGAGGGAGTTAAGGCTGCGAACAGGGAGGGAGGCAAAAATGATGATCAGAGAAGGGGGAAAAAGGGAGAAATAGAAGATTAGAAAGATTGCGAGAAGAAATAATCCGCAATAGCCTAGGATCTTGGACGTATCCGGGCAAAGAGAGTGCGCGGAAGAGCGGCCGGCAGAAGCTCCTGGACGGAGGTTGCGGAGTCTGAAGTCTTGGACGTTCTGGAGGAAACGCCATAGCGCGAAATTCGGACCGAGTTGACGGAGGAGTGCAGCCTCTACCGTCTCTCTGCTGCGGTACGAACGGCAAAACGACACTTCTGGCCGCCGCCGGTCAACCGGGAGGGCTGTGCGTCTCTCTGTGCGTGGAGTCGTTCGTTGTGGTCGACAGCGCTTCGACACTGTGGCATCGGAATCCACTATGTCACTGCGTGGTACAGGCGGCCGCAAGCGTCCGAAGAGGAAGCGGCCCTCGATGTACGATAGGACCGGAAAAAGGGCTGCTGCGCGCTGCTATTACACTGACAGGGGCATCCTATCTTACGACAACAACGTCAACGGCAGCAAGAACGACGATGACAACAACAACAGCGTCAGCAACAACGACGCAAACAATCAGCACCACCAACCGCAACAACAACAACAACAACGCGGGTGGCGACGGCAGCAGATACCCGATACGAACATGAAGATGAGGTTACTTGGATAAAGACCATATCTCGAAGAACATGGCTAGTGAGAGCACAAACAGGCACTCACAGACACAGCATCGCGCATGCTAACTTGAAGCCGAAGAAAGTTTGCCTACCTACATGACGAACATGCATGATGAGGTCAAGACAGTCAAGGGGTGCAAATGGGGGACGACGATGACGAAGCTGATGATGACGATGATGAGGGAATGTGGACGATGGCCAGCGACGCCCCCGCCGTCGAGTTTTGTCATATTTCCCGCCGCCGAGGCGTTTTGTCGTATCCAGGCGACCACAAATACCACGACCGGTGATGAGGTCGATGAGGTAGGTCATGATGAGTCGACGACCAGTCCTCGTCTACGTCCGCCGCTTTTGTTCGCGTTGGTGTTAGTGGTTAATCCAACGATGTCGATTATGTCACTCTTCTCGTCATCATTATTATGCTCAGCAGCAGAAGCAACTTCATCATCATCGTCTTCATCATCATCATCATCACCGCTACCAACGTTGTTGCTTTATGTATAATAGTCATGGACCACTACTGCATCATATCATCACCGTATATTATAATCACGACCGACAGAATCAGTAGGCATCATATGCAACTCTAGATAATATCGTCGCTGTATCATCAGCATCGTCACCACCATCATAAGCATCATAATCAACAGCAACAACAACAACAACATTGTCAGCAGAATCATCAAGAACGTCCGAATCATCTGTTGAAGAATGTCACCACCTTCGAGTTTAACCGTGTCTTCTGTCTAAGAAGCTACTGCTACCGTTTCTGCGGGAGGCGGCTTTGGCGGCGGCTAACAACAATACAACAACTTGTTATTGTGGTTGTCGTTGTTGCTGTCGAGGTGTACCCGCCTCGTTGTGGGGCATATGCATGTCTCTCTGTGTGCCTCTCTGTGTGTATATGTCTCCATGTGCTGGTCTCAAATTGCAAAACATGACATTTAAGACGACGCCGAGAGATGACTACGCCCGAGAAATTGTTGTTTTTATTGTTGTTGTTGTTGTTGTTGTGGTGGTGGTGGTGCTGGTTGTAGCTCCTATAGTTGCTATCCTTGCTAGTTATGATGTGGTTGTTGTTGTTGTTGTTGTTAATGTCGTTGCTGAAGCTGGCGGCGCGTTCTACCCGTCGTAGCACTCGGTTTACGCAGCCAGTTGCGTGGAGGAAATGGTATACGGCAGCCCCATTTGCCAGAGGAGAACCAGGACTCGTAGTAGTAATAGCTAAAGTAACAGTTCGAGTAATAGTAGTAGTAATAGTAGTGTCGGGTCGAGCCCGGTGGCGTGGTGGGTGCATTCGTCTGCACCTCGCAACCGGAGGAGACACATAGGTGCGCGGGTTCGAGCCCCACCGTTGCACATTTGTACTTATGGGGGTCCGTCTGTGAAGCCATCTGAAAAGCAGTCCCGTGGACGTTAAATCTTGGCTGAGGGTAAGCCCGAAAACTTTACTTCTAGTAGTAGTAGTGTAGAAAAGACTGCAGCAGGAGAATGGGGCTCGCCGCACCCTGCTGCACGACATTGAACCACACACGCTGGCGTTGAGGATGCTACAAGACGCTTGCAGGGCAGCAGCACCGAAGAAGCCCGTCGTGCCGTTGTCAGGGAAATCAAGAAGAGCTAAACGAAGCGCTGGCAATGGCCGTGTGACAAAGTCCAGCATGGGTGAAGCGAGGAAGGCCAAGAACCAAGAAGGTCCGTTCGCAAAAGGCAACGTGCGCGGACGGTATGTAGGAGAAGCTGGTGAACCGATATTTCAGAATAACCCTACAGTTTTTCTGAAAATGATGAAGGTTATTCTGCAATTGGATACTCTGCCCGGCCGCTGAACGGAAGGACCACTAAAATAAAATGTCTAAACCCGTATCTCTTCAAAATGACCCCGTAGCTTTACGACACGTTTGTTCGAACATTTTATCTATGTACGACTGACGAAGAAACTGGATGACAACTTTTGCTCAAGCCACCTAGCACATGACGCAACTCAGTTTTTGTCTTAGCCTTAACCAAAGCCCAGAGAGGCACTCGCTCGGATATGCGATCACACTGTCTGGCAATCTCAATTGGAACAGCAGAATGCTTTTAACTCATGTAACTGCCTGCATTTATATATCGCCCTATCTTAGAACTATAATTTTCTAGGGACGTTTTTTATTTCGAATTTTTCCCGTCCCCTACGGGCTTGGAATGGTCGTGAGACATATCTTCAATGCACCGAGGGCCGGATATATTAAGAGATCTAGGGTTTCCCCAACAGTCCTTGTAAGAGCTGGCCGCTGTAAATAAGTGACAACGTCTGTTGTTAACACTTTAGTGGTATGATTTAACATCTATTCTCAATGAGCCCACCGCCCAAAGAAAATTCGATCAACAATGGGCATTGTATCGGCGACAACCTAGTGGATGACAACCGTAACTAGCGCACTAGCTCTCTAGGACCACTAGCACACGCCGCTAGCCGCAACGTACTGTCGCCTACCTCGGCATGTCATACCCTGTTACTGCAGGCTTCTTCTGGGACCCACTATGTGGGTCTCTCTTATTTCCTCATTGGTTACTCGTGATTACGTCGCGTGATACCGGTGCACTGAAATGGATAGCAAATACCCTGAAAATTATCGTCTAGATCTGTCTATCATGACTGTCGTGTATACTCTGACAACATGTCTGAACGAGAAGAAACGGCTCGCACAACACAACCTGAAACTAGAAGGACATAAATTGCCTCTCTAATTACCGACAAAATACCTGAGGGAACATCAATATACAAATCTGACAGGCACCTCACATGTGCACTACGTGGTTGCTAAGTCCAAGAAGAGATTTCCCTAAATTGCTCCTGTGCAAACGGGGCGCTTCTGACGACTGGAAGTGGTTTGAGAAATGAGTCTGGGGTATCGTGCATGAATGCGTACCTACTTTTGAGGACATATATAATATGCTTTACGCGATTGCGTTGAGTATAAATATTGTTTACTGGCAATACTGATAATTGCTGCTCTCAATAAAGTTGTCTTCGACTTTCGCCTAAGGTCGGATATCTATTGCAACTTAGTCGGCTAAGTCTTCTGTGCATTTGTTGTAGCTTTTCTGACCATTTAATTAAGCCACGGGAGCCACAGAATAAATTGATTAATATTCGTTCTGACTATACAGCTGTCAGTTGCGAATTATAGCTACAGCATTTTTGCTGCACCTTCTGTGTTTATTAGGACCTTGTTGCGAATTATGCGCCTATGTTGTCGCCATTGACATAAATGATTGATTTTGGGTAGGCTTTAAAAAATGGTGGTCATAGTTTAAAATTGTGTGAAATAACTGTGCGACTACTCAGTCCCGGGCTCCAGCGTTATGTTAAATCGCTGTCGAAGCGAGTCTAAAACATTTTAAGGCACTGAGGATACTAAACAGATCGGTCGCTTCTTATTAATGTTCTAGATAAAATGTGTGTGTGTGTTGTTTTCGTGAAACTGCAAGACTCTTAATAATTGGCGCTATGAGTTTGCGTCAAACTAATCCTCGTGTTCAGTATCACTTGGCTGCATACGACACCTTAGGAAGCGATGAACGTTTCCGTGCCTTCTTGTACGATCACAAACTCAGAACTATTTTTAGGTTAAGAAAAAGCTCTGTGTAGTTATAGTCGATGCTATCGTTTAGAACAAAACTGCGCTTGTTACGATGTCACGTTGCGACGCTCGAAGTATTCTAATATGCCACCCAAAGAGCTACTGTCCCGTAACATGGTCTAAGAATGTTTATGCAGTACTAGCCCTACACTTACTTGCACGCAATGCATACTGTCTCCTGTTCCAATCATCGTGAATGTGCATCATATTATTCAAATTCTTTATCGTGTTGCTACTGAAGCCGTATGCATGCAATGTGATTTGCCTTTCATCTGTCGCACGCAGTCGGTTTTTGCATCTGAAAAGCTCTATTATGGATAGTACTCTACGTTTAGAATGTTAATATTGTCATATATAATGGCTATTCGCTAATCCAAATTTAATTCGAGCCTGACTTGCCGTACATTCGTCAATACGCTTGCACCGATTGGGGCTCGCTTCAATAGTAATATTAGTATCAGTACTTCAGATCACTTAAAAAGCAAACGGGATATCAACATAATAATAAATAACCTGATACGATAATGATTGCTTCTATTGTCGGTCTCATGTTGTACCCAGGCCGCGCCTATTGGACAAAAAATCGACATGTAGCCTTCACAATTGTTTGAGGTTGTTACACGTAAATACGCCATTATACGAATTACTTACCTAATAAAATGCACCTTATTTGGGTATGTAAGTATGAAAATAGTATATATGACTCACATACGAAATCGGGTTTTAAGTATTATACTAGTTATAACAATAATTGCTTTAAAGGCGTTACATGGTTAGCGTAAATAGTAGTAAAATAGCGTAGTAAAGAAATTAGAGCGCAAATAGCTGTATGCCTGTGATCGCTTCGTTGAGAAGCATCACACCCCCACCACTAGTACTAGTACACCTAGCAGCTGTTGTGGCATTCACCGGTAGCCATCACTGTGGACAACAGGTGACACTCAACGCTAGTGATAATAATAATCGAGTGAACATCCTAAACAAAATCGGAAAACGTATAGAACACTATACGAGCAATCGACGCGAGGACATGTTTTTGAGATAGATGATGTCTTTGGTCGCTTGTTGAGGGACCGTGGCTTCTATCATAGGCGCCAAGAACTGACAAGACGCGAGCAGAGCATGATCAGCCTGGGTTAAACGTTCATACCTCACAATAATAATAATTAATAATAGTAATAATAATAATAATAATAGGTCGAGTTCCCTGGCGGCCATGGCAGCGGTGATCATTCACAAATCAATTGTAGCCCTGCCTGTCCACTTGATAGGTAGGCGCTCGTCAGCTGCACTCAAAATCGAATTCAGTCATCATATTTCAATTCAGTTGTCGCCGTAGAAACAGCTTGCAGCGCCAGCAATGAGCACCACTTGAGTCGCGAATATGTACGGCGGCCGCGCGCTGCCTTTTGTTGTTTAAGTCGTTGTTGGGGTCGAGCCTACGCCAACGAGGACGCCCTCTTGTCACCAGCCTCTTGAACCATATGAACATCGGATACATACACTGGACGTCAGAGGATTTTGCGTGCGCTAAAATCTAGGCACATACCCCTTTATGTATATATATATATATATATATATATATGCACTACTAAAGGTACATGCTTATCGATGTACATACATTAACATATGAAACAGACTGACACATCGATAGATAGATCTCATGCACTCGTAGCGAGAGCAAGAGATTATTGCGTTGAAGATCAACAGGTTGCTCCTTCTACGCTGCGATAGCACCGGACATAGTAAAAGCATACTCGTAGTACAGCTGCAACTGTGCACTGAAGTGGCGTACCTCGAGTGGCGTACCTCATTGTGGCGGCCGCTACAGAGGAACTGTCAGGAGGACACTTTGCGTGTTGGCTTTGCCCGTAAGACTCTGCAGCAGCCTTAGCAGCAGCAGCTATCTAGCAAGAATTGCGCAGCGAAAATGACAACTTCTACTCGGTACACGATACTGAAACTCGTACAATTGCGGCACACTCGAGGCGTACCCCATCGCCACCGCGACTGGTGATCCTTTGTTCCATTACTATCACTCGTACTGCTGTAACTGCAGCGAGGGGTGTCTACTACCTCTCTTTACCTCTGTAGTACTGCTGCACCCCCACTAGCACTAACTATTGAGTGAGGGGTACCACTTCTACTCTTTCAACTCTACTACAACTACTACTACCAAGTACTACTACTACTACTATAACTATTTCAGCCACTACAACGACACGACAAGCTGGAGTATCTGGAACAATCGGGCATCGGGGCGCGTCGAGCTAGAGATCTAGCATTGATCGAGTCCGACCGCTGATGAAAAACGGATAGGAGCTCAGCGTTGGATAGACGTGACACATACCAATGCATAGCAAGTGTGTGTCGTGTCACGGCGCCTCACGCCTACTTTCTTCTACTGCGTGCCTTCTTCGGCTGTCGTTGCCACTTTACTCGTGTTGTACATCGCTCCTGCTTCCTGACCGGGCTCGGAGGGCAATGTTGTCTCAACCGCTGCCTTTGAGAGTCAGCGGCTATGCTGCCACAAGGACTGTTTTGAAAAAATCCTAGAATGTCAAGATTCGCTTGACAGAAATTGAGATTTCCTTCGAACCGGTGCGGCATTTAAAATGTCTGTGGGTTTGATTGAAGTTATTTCACTTGATTTTTATGAAGCAGAAAATGAAAAAGCAATGATTCTGCAATAAGTTTTGTGTTTAATACTGAATCATATGTGTTCCGAATCACAGTGTAGAGATGATACGATATCTATTTTGCGACAGACGTGAAGAGACTAAAGATGGTGCTAGTTCGGGAAGGCCTTCGACGTCAATTACAGAAGAAAATACTTATAAAGTTCATGATATCGTTCTCAACAATCGTCAAATTACTATCAGGGAGATAGCTAAGGGATTGTAGAGACCTTGCGGATCAGTTATGACAGCGCTGACCGGTATTTTATGCGTCAGAAGACGGCCTGCAAAGTTCGTTCTAAAGATGTTGAATTTTTAGCAAATGAACGCCCGTCGAGAATTGTCCGAACCTTCAGGTGGTAGCAGAAGACCCTGGATTACTCTAGGGAGTGATTGCAGAATGAGCCATGGCTATATGGCTACGATTTTGAGACTAGAGTTCAATCCTGTCAGTGGTGCTTTCAAGGTAAGAGTCGGCCAAAGAAATTCAGACAGAGGAGATTGATTCATTGCCGTGGTTCTTTTGACAGTTTTTTCGACTACAAGGGAATTATTTTCCATACAATTTGCCACCCGATAAAGAATATTACTGCGTAATTCAAAGAAGATTACGCCAGAACGTCCGACGCAAAATATCTAAACTCTTACCAACAGTACCTGGATCCTCCATCTCGACAACTCACCAGTGCACTCATCGTTACTGATTTCGGATTAGTTGATGAAACATTTTATTTCTATATTTTCACAATTCCGTGCTGACCTTCACCTAACATTTAACGTCTACGGGACTGCATTCGCATTGCTTCGTAAGGCGGACCCCATAAATACATATTTTAAAGAAATAAATACTTTGTAAGATTAAATAAATAGACTTTTTTATAAATAAGTATAATCATTTTTCATCAGTTTTTGTATATATATATATTGGGTCTACAAAAAGTTTTTTCGGTTTTTTTAATGACTACGGACAAAACCGAAAAAACTTTTTGTAGCCCTATATACAGAGCGAGAGAGAGAACTAATCGAAGAGAAAAAGTCAGAAAACGCGAGAGAGAGACATATTGGAATTCTGAAGAAAGTTTATGGTAGTTGAATTTTCCCGACATTGCCCGGATCCTGACCTTGTGTTCTTACAACAAATATTTGAAACAGAGGACCCGAACTATTTGTTTCATATGCTCTTAATACATTTGTTCCAGGGCTTTCCAGACGTATAGTGAAAGCAGAAGGGTTTGCACTCCGCTTAGTTGACGAACTCTTTCCGAATTGCGACTCCATCCACTTTCGAGCCATTCTAATTGTTCTGAATCTCCTCTCTCAATACTACATGCAAACGAACGTGTAGAAGTGATACGTAGCTAAACTTCACTGTTCGACGTTGGAAAATACTCTTGTTGATCTTTTGCGCGTGTTGACCACGAATGTGAACTAAAACTGAAGAGAGACCAACCGACAGGAGGTAAGGTATAGGGGGCTAGTGCGCTTGTCATATACCGAAGTGTCGCCGGTTCCATTTTTTTTACCCATACTTATTAAGAGTATATGATAAACCATACCGTTGGAAGGACTGTTGGAAAAGCCCTAAATATTTCAGTATGTACACTCTAATGCAGTACATATATATACATGTGTGTATATATATATACATATATATACATGTATATATATATATATATATATATATATATATATCAGCTATTAATAATATTTTCACCGACTAATTAGCGTAACAAATACAATAACAACAACACTATAAATTATATATGATTGCTGTATTAACACTATGGAGCACGGGTTCTTTAAGCCAGGGTTGGCTCAGTTCAACGATGTGCCCCAAACAGATACACTACAAATTGTAACAATAGGAGTGGCAGCGAGCGTACAACGCGTGCTTTAAAAAGCCGTCCTGCGCCAGTGTCTCTAGTTGGTTGTCTGTTTAGGAGAAAATTTCCACCACCGAAGGTAATTCATGAAGTTCAAATAATTGATTCCGAATTTCAAATGTCGCAGCTTTCAAGTGCCTTGCGGCATCGGGCAATCTTTTTTTACGATCTCCGACGATTTATTAGCTCCGAAACTCATTCAAGGGTTGGTTTGTTGTTGGTCGAGTACTCGCCACACATGACAACGAACGCGCAGCGGGACGACTCCCGAGCGCACCCCCAGGCGCACCCCCGACGACTCGATCGACCGGGCGTTGGCCGCGTTGTTCCCGCCACGGTCGTTCTCGTCGAACTCCGAACTCCAAAAGGCACGACGAGGCGAGAATTGACGACAGAGCTTTGCTGATACCCCGTCCCTATAGACCTCTACCTTTGGCTCTATCCTTTGATAGGCGCGGGAGGGGGGGGGCTACGGCCTATCCGCCCTCTCAAGCAACCTATGTGGACTTTGCAACTACAACAGCGGCATTAGCAGCAGAAAAAAACAACGACAACATTAACAACAACGAGAACACCGATAGCGACAACAAGAGTATCATCAACAACGACTACAGACATGACAGCAACGAAGACAACAACAGCAACAGCAGCAGCAACAACAACAGCAACGACAACAACAACAGCAACAACAACAACAACAACAGCAACAACAACAACAGCAACAGCAACAACAGGCGCTGTCAGAGTCAACGCCGTGTCGCGTTCTAGCAGCAAATTGAGGAAAAACAACAATTGACCGCCCTACGCGCGACGATACCTACCACACAACACATCGAGAGATTCACGTGCCGATATGGTAGACAATGGCAGCAGCAGCAACAACAATAATAACAATGCCACCGACAATAGAAACAACTTTATCGAGATGCAGACACGACAAGACAACAACAGCAACAAAAATCTCAACAGCAACAACAACAACAACAACAACAACAACAAAATAGCAGCGACAACATCAACAGGTCTACTGGTACTTTGGGCATCAACATCCATGCATGCAAGCGTGCATGTCAGCCAATGGAGTCGCTGTGCGCCCCCGCTCTCAAAGGTGCATGCAAACTGCGCGAGTAAGTTGCGACTATTGAGGCTGGAGTGACAGCAGACAAGCAGAGCATTGGGCGGCGTCAGCCCGCTGCTATGAGGAGTCGTTGTTGTTGTTCGTTGTCGAACAAACAACAAAATTGTGCAATGTGTGCCTGCCTCGTCACCGTGGTGGCCGCCGGGTGGGGCTGGCGGCGACACGACGCCCGACGACGAAGACGACGACGATACGGGCGCAAATATCCCGCCCCACAATTCCGCCACCCACCACCACTACCACCACCACCTAGAGCGACGACGCCAACTCCTCGCGTGCGAGCATCATTCAGCACACACGTATATATGTGCGATATATACGCAAGTTTGTATGCATGTATATATATATATATATATGCGTAGACTGTATTTGTCTGTGTATATGCACGTCGTGGTAGCAGCAAGGAGATCGAGTATTCGTAGATCCAGCAAAACCACGCAAACACAATGCCGACAGGAACGAGATCTACAACGAGCGTCAATGGTGTACGATAGTACATCAACAGCAGCAGCACCAACAACAACAACGATGACGGAAGCAACAACAAAGGCAACAACAACAACAACTAAAATGACACCAACAACAATTCGAATGACAAAGATACAATAACAACAACTAAATTACAAACGAGGATATTACGCGTTACAACGATGACTGCGATAGCAAGCAGCAACAGCAACAACAACAACAACAACAGCAACAAAAATTATAACGACACTTAATGATAAAGTCACCCAACGTTAAAACCAACTGGACCAACCAGAAACGACGGCAAGCGTCCCGACGGGGTGACTCTCATCCCCTTTAAACAAGGTCGGACCTTATTTAGGCCGGACCCCACTACGCCATAATAGTTGTAGCGAAAGCTAACTAACGCTTGCGTAATGCTTCGTCGGCGGGATAGGGCGAAAGAGCGGAGCGACTCCGATATTCGGCGCTAGATAATACGTAAACAACAAACAAACGAGTGTAATCTGTATAGATTACACTTAGCAAATGGTTGCTAAAACTCTGGATTTTTACGTAGTTTGTATATGCAGTCCTTCCGACAGACAGGTGTCCCAAATAGTCCAGGATATTGGAAAATGCATGGAACACTGCACTGGTGCGAGCAAATAATGTTTGCCCGAATTTTCAATTGTCTCTCGTAAAACACCAGGTGCGCAGAAGCGTACAGAGAAAGTAACTAAAATTTCAGCCTTTAAACTGAGCGTAGCAGAACCGCCGCCTAGAATGGTACCAACGCGGTAGATGTCGCAATGAACACTGGCACGAAGCCGGGATCCCTTATCACTAAGGTAGAATTGACGCCGTCTGCCAATATTGAGTGCAAAGTGATGAAGATCGGCTTATGCATGCACGATGTTCTTAGCGAGGAAGGACTTCCCTAGTTAGCATAAAAAAATAGTATTCAAGAAAAAGAAGAGCAGAAAGCGACAGTAGTACAAAGAAGAGAAGCCTGTGAGGCGGGTTCGAGTTAGTGCTTCCAGGCCATGGGTTTTGTTGGACAAAATAGGCTAAACAAGAAACCAACAACTCTCAACTGACCGATCAACGATTGTAGAAGACGATTTTGCAGCCATTTTGTCAAAGAAAAATGCATGTTCTACAAACACTTCAAAACAGGAGTAAACACCTTCTGTCCAGTACTAGCGTTCTTGTATATCTTGTATCGTATGTGGCCTGGAGAGCCACACAGAGCCTTTCCATAGAGTAGAAAGTCAGTCTCCTGTTACCTAAATTTAAACGTACGTACAAACCGTCCTGATAGTCATACGGCTTTTGCGTTGACAAACGAAACAAACGTAACCTTTAAAACATTGAAATCTGTCATTCTAACACGGTTTCGCGAGATTATGCACAGTTTCCTTCCAGAGGAACAGCACGGTTTCTTGCAAACCGTTCGTGCAGCCGCGTTCGAATGTGTACCGCAAGATTTTCTACCAGAAACAATACGTGATATATTTTCGGTGAAAATAAAGACGTTTAATCTTCTATTAATCTTCTAACTGATATAAAAAGACCTACTTGAAAACGCCAAAGTACAGAAACTACCTTAATCAAGCAAAAAGTTCGGCAAACTGGTTTCGTTTAGGGAATTCAGCCAGGACATTTTTAATTTTCTTGCACCATATTTTATCAAAAGCGCTGCGCAACATAAAGGCGCCGCATGCGTTTACGCCAAACGCCATGCCCGTGTTGATCAATCATAGCTCCAGTTCCGAGCAAGGTGGCTTAGTGGCAAAGCCTTTGCCTTGCATTCGGGAGGACCGGGTTCGAGACCCAGACCGGCCACTCTTAAATTGGTTTGCATGGTTTCCAATTTAGACAAGGTAAATGCCGGAGTGGAGTAAACTTAGCCATGTTATGAAAAATCCGTACACGGGCAATTGCCTTACGAAAAATCTAAAAAAAAAAAAAAAAGTTCGTTCTTTTCCACTTTTCAAAACATTTTTCAAACGCGTCTCTCGAAACCACTCTCGGACGACGACGACGTTTGAGGACACTAACGTGTTTAATTACTTAACAGGCTGTTAAACAAACAAAGCGATTGTCATATCATGACAGACCCATGCGGCTCGATGGAATGCGTTAAACAATGCGTCCTTTATTCCCGTACCGAAGTGCACCACCCACTCGTCTCGACTGGAGTCGTTTCTGTTGTGTCTTCCATCTTCTCACTGGCATTTGGCTCTGTGTTCCGTCGGACTCTATCTGACGCCTGAGCTCGTCCACTCTGGTGGTACGTTCATTGCATTTGTAGGTTTGATCTGCTGGCCGCCTGCCGGCTTCATTGTCTGCATTGTGCACGATATGGTATGTTGTTTGCGAGTAACTTTCTTCAGAAAGGTTGACCAAGAGAGAAAGACGAGGAGAAAAAAAAAGATAAGATTAGCGCCGTATGATGACATGAGGCGTGAGGCGCGGCGTTCTGTTGGCCGTCGTAAGTACACGTGTGTTTATGTTTGTTGACTCTTGAGGTGGACGACAACTACCTCGCTCCGCCTTTCGCCTCGCCTTGAAGATTAATGACTTTCTTTCGACTGGCGCGTACGCACTGTATCGCACCATGCAGCGGCGTTCGGTAGCAGTAGCCGATCCGGTGTGTATTGTCATTGCTCAGACAACAGGACATCTTAACAGGACATCACAACATCTTCACACATGGCCGGCCGCGTGGACCGACCCTACGCGGTGTCTCCGCACCATCTCGAAATGGCCCTGCCTCCCTCCTCCATAGAGAGCCAGGCAGTGCCAAATCGCCTTTTGTTGTTGTTGTTGTTCGAATTCACTGGCACGCTGTTTCTTTTCTGGACATCCTATGCACAACTATACGTTCGGCCTGTCAATATTGTTATCATCATTATTATTGTAGTCACTGTTGTTGTTACACTTGTTGCCTGTGTTATTGGTGCTTGTTAGCGTTGATATCTTCATTGCTATTGTGCTCATTGTCGCCGCCGATCTTGGAAGGTCACATGTAGACCCCGAACAACACTGCCGGGACACTCCCTATATATATATATATATATATATATATATATATATATATATATATATATATATATATATATATATATATATATATATATAGGAGCGTTTAAATGTTTTGCCTGATTCCCGTTGGGTTCGCCGACGACAGCACAGCGCTTGCATTACGAATGCCAGTCAATGACAATTGGTCTGCTCTTGGCGCTGCACTGGATACTGATGTCCGACTCTTTTATGGTCATTTTCGCCCACTGGCTGGCCTGACGCGTCGTGAAACTTGTTCCTGGCCCGCTGCCGCTGCCGGGACAGAGGACAGGCCTTCGGTACAAAATGAAGTTATCTGCATAGCAGCATACGAAGCTGCTCGTGCAATGCAATTCGAAAGCAAAGAATTGACCACGCCTACTACTGAATGGTTTCGATGTTCGAGGACATTTCGTTTGAGTACGACGAGACCGAAGACAAACTTCGCGCTCGCTCAATGGGCATAACTTCACTGGACTCGGCACGCAACGATCTAACGATACACGCATGTGAAGTGTGTGGCATGAGGCAACATCAACATCAGCATGATCAACATTCGGTAAAGGGCGTTACGTAGCAGAGATTTGCTGCCGCTGCTGCTGCGCGTCCCACCGTTCGACGATTTAGTGTCTGTCGAGTGCCAATAGAGACACGGCGGTAGGGACAATACTGTCCAAGTTGAGCAGGTTACAACCAAGGTTAAAGAAACACCCACTCGAATGTGCCACCAGAGTCAACCTTGGGAAGCTTTGTGCACACACAATATATATATCTAAAGCTCATGAAAAATCCAATATATAAGAATATATTTGTTAATTGTAGTTGACGATTGAACAGATACCGTCATGGGGACCCGGAGAGTTGAGTTAAGACGAACAACTAGAAGCGTTTATAGCCAAACTTCTACTTTATGGTGCCACGTTACTCCCTTCTGCTAGTGCAATTAATTTGCAATATTTGTGAGTATCTTGCTGATTTAAAAAATAGAAACCCAAGTGCAATCTCTATTTCTAACAGTGTTACAACTTAATGCTTGATGTTGAAGTGCGTAGGTAGTGGACACATCCATAGTCTTCTTTTGCTAGTCCTAGCTAAATGTAAACTAGGCGCCTAGTTAGTTTAGATGCTCGAAGATTAGTTAATATTTAGACTATGCACCAAGTTCACTATGACAGTCACGGGCTATAGCCTCTTCTGCAAAAATCCTTAATTGTTACAATTATTTAAAATGTGTTAATTAATTAAATTTACAACTCAATAATGAATTATGAAAGCCCAGTTAATTTTCAATTTAAAAATACACCATCATGCAGGTTTATTTTAAGCAGCATCAACAGCAACAATGATAACAACAACAAAAACAACAATGATAACAACGACAATAAGGAGGAACAACAAGAACGGCGGCAGCAGCAGCAACAACAACAGAAGCGCTTCTGGGCTGAGGCCGTAAGGTCGGACGCGCTGACAGTTCGAGCTGGTTTACTGACATATTGGAATTTGCCGACGGTCGATATCGAACCCGTAGCGCTTGTTTACACGCTCGGCGCGACATCACTCGGCCTCCGTTGTGAGTTGGTGGTTCATTGAGAGAATGACCTTTGTGAAGCGCAGTGTGTCGATGTCCCTCGCATAGCACGGCAGGTCCTCCGGGACGCTTCTGGAGACTGCAACTGCAGTAGCATGCGCCCGGTGGTCATCCTGTAATAAAACGACAATATGTCCCCCGCTCAGAAGAGGACAACAACAATGTCATCTTGTGCAAGCAGGCAGTCAGCCAGACAGGCTAAAATAAAGCGTGCGCTGCGCAGAACTAGAAGCGAGTGTATTGTACTATCTGATACAATATTGTACAATAAAAAGCAACGAAAAAAGAAACGAGATGAACGGTGGCGGCGGCAGCAGCAGCACCAGACAGGGACTGGACTGTAAGCTGTGGGTGGCCATACTGTCCATTCATTGTCTGTCATCCTCACCGCATCGGTAAGTGGGGCGCCCTGTTCAGTGCAAAGTGAAGTGATGTTCCCCTGTGGCTGAGTCTCAGAGATCGCGTTCATGGATTCATCAGGAGAGATGAAATTGAGGGAGGCGGAGAGAGAGAGAGAAATATATCGATAAAGTGCACCAGTGAATAACAGAAGCAGCGACAACGAGCCGTGTGACAGACATCCGTGTACTCCGAAGTGTGCCGAAGTGCTCACCCATAAAGTGCATGTCCAAGTACCCCGCACGCAACGGGGCGGCGGCGGCGGTGGTCTTAATCGGTCAGAGACTTGGGCGCATCTTCGGGCGAACTACACTACATCTAGCGCAATCTGGTGGGTGCCCACAATGCGACAGCGCAATGAAAGACTCATCTATACATACTTCGGACAGAGTAGATCGACAGCGTTGTGCGGCGACCTTGGGTGCTTCACGGCAAATCTCTACAGGCTTGCACGACACACATTTTAAGACCGTCCTACAAGACTTTGACGAGACATGGATAGATTGGTCAACCCAAAGCATATATACATATATATATATATATGCTACAGACTCTCCGTCATGAAGATTGTTTGGATAAGTCAGCTTTTTGTGGACATTTCCGCGTTCAGGTTCGATAAACCTACGCCCAAGCGTTGTAGGAACCGGGTACGCCGAGAAATAAATGATCGTAATAGGTCCCAAAGGTGCTGATGTGAATTGTCGTTTGGGGACTGGTAAAACACGGTTACAAATCGTGTCTTTGTGTTTATCCACTTCTGAAACGTATCCCGTCGCGGGCAGCGATGTTGCAGAAAGACTCTGGCTTAAGATGCCCGAGGTCTCACCGATGGTCATCAGTCTTTTGTATTCTGCGCTAAGCGTCACAATTTAGACCCGGTTGAACCGATCAAGCGAACTATTTAGCGATTAGCTTGCTTTTCACAAGACGCCGAAGTGCCTGTGAGAAAGAAGGCACAATCCATTGTGCATCGCAGCCAAGAGTCCCATCATGTCATGACGCTTGATTGAGCCACAGAAGTCCATCTATTTCATCCACCTAATGGCGCCATCGCCGGCAATCTCCGGGACATACTTGGCCATTTATCAGCTTATCTGTAGTATACGTGAGGGTCCGTGACATTTTTGCATATTTTTGGGTGCCTATCTATGCGTGCGTGTATCTGTGTTTACATGCCTACATATGGTTTCGATCTAAGTGTGCTCAAAGTCATAGCTTTCCCTAGCTGAATGGCCCGCTGCGATTCCGTTCAACCGCCGTAGACGCCGCGTCGTAGACCTTCGATACTACCGCGTATAAAGTGGTGAATCCTAGCCGACGCAAGGGGGAGTAGAGCGTTTGCCGTTCAGTCAAAGACCTACAGGCCGAGCGCACAATAATGCACAATTATCGCCGCCAGCGTCGATCTCGCTATGAATCGTCAGCACCACAGCCTTCAGCATTTATCTGTTTCTCTAGTCTACATCAACATATATCTATTATTGTAGTACATTTTTTCTTAGATTGCTGTTTTGAGCATGATCACTTTGTGAGCGCGACAAATGATGAAGACGGTACCAACAACAATGACAACAACAACAAAAATAAAAACAACAACAACAAGCAACAAACAACAACAACAGCAACAATTGAGTGCTGTAGGCTGTCGCAGATGCTCAGTGGAGAATGGTAGCCTAACGTGGCCGTGTTATGTACGTACAATCCATGCAACGACTTCGTTTATTGGTGTACACGTGTACGTAGCTCGCCAAATATACGTGGATGGGGTTGACCAACTTTGTCTCCTTAAGCATATAGATATGTGTCTGTGTTTGCGTGTGTTGCGTGGGTGGGGCGTGTGTTGGTAGCATGCTTCGGTAGAGAAACGCGAGAGATTGGCTGCCTTTGTAGGGAATCCTCAATCTATGCAGTGACCTAACTTATCGATGATTCCAAAATGTCTCTGTGGCTCAGGCTACGGCGGCGGTAACGGCTGCCGCTGCTACTATTACTATACTACGACCTACCGCCGGGCCTACTGTATGAGACTAGGCCAACGAACAACTTCTGGATAAGGCTTAGCGGAGGATATCTCTGTTACCATCCAGTAGGTCTCATCCAGAAAGTGATCCAGAACTTTAGTATCTCCGGTAGATGATGTGACGTGTGGGCAGGTATAACCGTGCATCAGTAATGTGTGTATGTGTGTGGGCGCGTCTGTGTCATGGAGTAGAGTGGACCTGTCGCGCTTTAGAACCTGTTGTGCATACCTCAAACGTGTAAATGTAAGTAAGGCCCAAACAATATAATGACAATAATATCAATAGGGGCCCGTCTTCATTATTAGAAAAAATTACCATAATAACAACAACATATCATAAAAACAAACGTATCATTACTCAAACTGGCTAGGTTCCACAACGAAGAAATCCTTTTTGAACATATACTAGTGTGTATATATATATATTCAGTATTTAGCTCATTACATTTACATTAGTAGGCAGTTGATTTAGTATATACATACACCAAGCAAGAAGGTTTAGTGGCAAAGCCTTTGCCTTGCATTCGGGAGGACTGAGTTCGAGACCCAGACCGGCCACTCTTAAACTGGTTTGCATGGTTTCCAATTTAGACAAGGTAAATGCCGGAGTGAATTCAAAATTAGCCATGACATGAAAAAACTGTGCACAGGCAATTAGCCTCACGGAAAATCTAGAAAAAAAATATATGTATATTTATATATGTATATATATATATATATATATATATATATATATATATATATATATATATATATATAGAAAAGTTTGTTTTATACGTTTTCAGGCCCGTTACAACGCAGATGTTCACAACCCGAACGCGTCTAATAGCTGGTTGACGTCTTGTCAGAGTGTATTCCCCGCCGCCGCGTGGAGATATACTTCTGTTGTTCTATGTTCTGACTACGACGGCAAACAGATGAGAGCGATTGTCGATTGTCGTCCACCTTCTCCTCCCCCCCCCCGCCTGTTCCCACTTTCTGGCGCGTTTTCTCTCTGCGGCGGGGCTTGGATACAGGGGCTTCCTGCTAGGCTACATACTAGCCACATATCTCTCTCGCCGGTCCTCGGTTGGCAGCAACAGCGGCGAGATGAAACCTCTGGCAATATTTATTACCGCAATGCAAAATAGAAACCACCATCACCACCACCACAGCGACCGTCACGGCCGCCGTGACCGCGGTCGATCAGCACCGAGAGGAAAACCGCATTTGACTAGCGAAGGAGCTAGCGATCTAGGCGCCGAGTCGGGCGTTGATGTTGATATTGACAACGCCAGCGACAACAACAACAACAACAACAATAACAACAACGACAGCGTACGGCCGCAACACTACTGCTCTGTCCGTTTCGATCGATCTGGCAGCAGCAGCAACAGGCGGACAACTTACCGCACTTACAAGAGAAGTCAAACACCTCCACATATATATATATATATATATATATATATATATACATATCTCCCTCTTCTCTCTCTCGCTATATATATATATATATATATATATATATATATATATATATATATATATATACGTTGTTTAGCTTAACGTGCACAATAAAGTGGATATCATTATTATAATAATACTACTATAGGTACCAAGAGAAAGAAGCCAATAGCGGCACATACGACAGAAGTGATCGAGCTCATCTTTTGTTCACATACCGCTTTTCACACGCGAATATGATAATAGTAATCTTACCCAACAACGACACACACACATACACACAGGATACAATCGGATACAACGAAGGGTTAGCCACAACATCTACAGAATAGCGACGACCAAGATACGGGAGTTTTGTTTAAAGGAAACGGGCTTATACGGCGCAACGATACCTTCTAGGAGAGAATTCCAGACTAGGTGAGGACGTGATGGCGAGGACCATTGTTCGGAAAATGCCTATTATATATATATATATGACTGATTATATATTCAATTCAATTCAGGCGTGGTTTATTTACGGAACTGCATACATTCACATGCTTAAGTTCTCGTTATGAAAAGTGGTACAAGGGTTTGGGAATAAAAGGAGAAAAAGAAGAAGATAAAGCAGCAGATAATACCTATACCATATTATTGGCGATACTGACATACAAGGCAAAGGAGCACACTGAGTTATAACTTCATAAACATTATAACTCGAAATGACAGGTGAAAACTAAGAAATTAGATCAACGCTCTCAGTAGATTCCCTTTCTCCGTCATGTATATATTATATATGACTGGAAGAAATAGCGAAGGCCTCTCATGTCAAAGGCAGAGTTGGCAATCTTCTCGTTCCGAACAGAGATAAGCACCCTAAAGTCGTAGGTACAGCTCTGACTGCACGGACGTCATGAAGGCGGGCAACGCTGGTGAGGGCAATGTTTATATACATCCTAATGAGATAAGAATCCATAACCAATCCTCGGGGCAATGCCAAGCTTTGTGGTAAATGGTTTCGACGAGGCCGACAAAAGACCGACCACTCGTATGACTCGAGAGCACCCAGATACGAGCAGGCCCAGCAGCGAGCGGGTTTCTCCAATTCTACGCCTTTAATTATGGCTAAAAAGAGGTTTTTCTTCTTTCGTTAAAGTCCCGATCACGTAGTCGATGTGACTAGGATCAACTCCGTTGACTATGCTTGTGTATACAAAAACATCAGCTGCCTCAGTCGATCGCCTAGGCCTAAAACCAAACTGGCACGATGACAGAAACAGATAGAATTGCGTCAGCCGAGAGCTGCAGCAAAACACAGCACTCAAAACGCTTAGCAAGGAACGCGGTAAGACAGATTAATAATATATATGTATATATAATTTTATAGCTTGTGCGCCATCTTCTTTGCAGGTGATTACATTGACTGTAAAACGTTTGTGTGCTCAGTGACGCCTACCTACAGCTTGATACGACTTAATTACCTTGACTACTTATTAACACGACACTTGACTACGTGGTAATATTCGTTTTCTACTCATAAGTAATACCAGCCAACAGAAAACAGCTAATATCAACTCATATAGCACTGAAGCAGATGCCGCCCACCGCACGAAGACGCTCAAATAGACCTACATTTCTCCTGTTTGCCGCACAAACCTTGTCTGTTTGGCTAGTATACACTCATACGTTTTCTTTAGTCAACGGCTTCAGTCCTATGATTTGCATCAATGAGAACAATCTTTTAAACATTGTAAAATATTAATTGTCTACTACGATACCATAACTACTCTTGAATATGAAACGTTTTTGTTTGAGCGATGCTCATTGAGAATGGGTGATAAATCATACCGCTGAGAGTCAGCGGCCATGCTACCACAAGGACTGTTGGGGAAACCCTAGATATCTTAACATGTCCGGCCCTCAGTGCACTGAAGATATACTACACGGTGAGTTTCAAGTCCTTAGGGGACGGAGGATAGTCTAGATAGTACCTCCTAATTGTTTTTTAATTCTAGAGCCTAGGATCTCAAGATCAACGGTAACACTGCTCTCTCTGACGCCTATCGTGAGAGCAAACGAACGCTGATAAGTAACACGTATAAAAGCATAACAACTGTGAAGCCAGACGTTCCACACTGTCCGTTCCACTCTCCCTTCACTTAAATTTTACAGCTGTAACATCACGTGCAGGAGCACGATACGGCGGGGCTCTCTTTGGGCGCCACCGAGAAAGGTTCGCTTCCAATCCGCTCATAAGCAGAACACAATAAGCACTTGCCATCGTCCTGGCCTAGGAATGCGCGTGATTTTACGTGCCGTCTTTATCGATGTCCTATGCTCGCTATGCTGTATGCAACTGCATTCGTGCCCCTTCGAGAGCAAACGCATTTTAAGCCTAGAAGCTCAGTGGCGGCGTGGTCTAGGTGACTAGTGCGCTAGTCATGGTCGTCATCTACCGGGGTGTCGCCGGTTCGATCCCCGTTGTTGTTCGAATCTTCTTTGAGCGATGCTCATTGAGAATAGATGATAAACCACACCGCTGAAAGCCAGCGGCCATGCTGCCACAAGGACTGTTGGGGAAACCCTAGATATCTCAACATGTCCGGCTCTCGATGCACTGAAGATATACCACACGGTGAGCTCCAAGCCCGTATGGGACGGAGGATAGTCTAGAGTTAAAAACAACTTTCTTAAAAAATGTTTTAATTTTTTATTATAATAGGAAGCGATTTTAAATACAACTGCCGTATTGTTTCAAATCCCGCAAGTTTTAGTAGGAAAGTTCGAGTGGCGTTTTTGCAGTGTTCTCTTGCTATTTTTACGGCTATTTTTAAGCAGCCGGTGGCGTATCATAGTCAAAAAATCTGCAGCCTGTTGCGTATCATGGTCAAAAAATAATTTTATAAACCTTCCTTCAGTGCACACTATTAACATAGATAGTTTCACGGGATTGAGGGATTGAGCACAATATAAAATAAGTATTTAAGGCAAGTAATCTTCAGAGTGCTAGCATAGCTTAACATATATATATATATATATATATATATATATATATATATATATATATATATATAAAATATTGTGATGATTTATTAATCATTTACAATACGTTTGCACACTCGGCAGTGCTCGCCTTAATAAAAATTGTGGTAAAAAGGTGTCACGTGAAGTTGAGAGTCAGTTGTCCGTGTCCTTGCTTGATGGTAGCCCCCGCTCTTATGGACCCGGTGCGAGCGATATATCCTCAAGGTTCCTTGCAAAGTTAAAACGGTGAGATCCATTAGATTCCTCTTCGTGACGCCGAGCCCCAAGAGCGTCCTCGCAGATTCGGAGTCCCATACACCACTCATAGAGATAGTGATGGATCCGAATCTGCGAGGTTTTTGCGGGTAGGGGAGCGCCGCTCTTAGGAACTCGACGTCATATTTGGCGATCTTATCTTGCCGTGCTTTTGCCAGGTCCCGGTTCGGGCCGCAAACCTCGGCATCTAAAATCCAGACCTCGGTAGGTGTTGTTATTACGAGGTCGGGCTTCAGACCCGGTGCGCCCGGTCGACGGAATACTCGCTCACGAACCACCTCATGACCCCTTTCGCGGAGAAGACGCGCCACGCGATCACAGACGTCGTCATGTCTCTTTATGGTTTGTTTGTGTGTTATATCGCACATCTGAGCGACATGAGCCAACGTCTCAGGCGCATGACACCCGTGCCTACAACGTTTGTTGTAGCCCGGGCGTCCCCTGGCCAATCTGGCACGCGTTGGTAGTGCGTCGATCCTGAGCTTTAGTAGGCTTAAATACTCCTTACCAGATAGGTAGGGCATACCCTTAATCCAGTAATGTACAAAGGGCGTTTCGTGTGCTTTTTTAAAATGTGCCCCATCGAACGTGTTGTGTAGTTGTTGAGACCAGTAATCGGTCTCTTGTGTAGCGGTCTCAATGGAGGTTCCCAAGCGCTCGCAAAGAAGTCTTGTTTTCGCAAGATCTTTTTTAAAGTGCTCGGTGGTTAGCATCCATTGGACCCCAAGGTGCGTGGAGTGTTGTAGTGCTGTCAGGCGGGAGAGGCGGATTCTGGGAATGAATGTTTGGAGGCAGGGGATGTCCAGACCGCCGTGTGCTGTGTGCGTGTACAGGTAGGCGTTCGGCACCGAGTTTTCGAGCTTAAGCCATTTCGACTTAACAACCTTTCTGATCTCTTTATCTAGGTCACTAAGGAGTGCGTAAGATGGTCTGGGACCGGAGACCAGTTTATATAGGAGACGGGAAATGAGAAAGTCTTTCAAAAAAAAAAAAAAAAATATATATATATATATATATACAGTAATCGAGGTGCAATGGAACCTTTATATTCTTCTTACCAATATCCATCAATAGTCATCAGTATCCAACGGTACCGTACCAGTATTATTACCAATTAAAGTCACAATAGTCTTTACTAATCATCAGTATCCACCAATATTCACTAGTACACATCCATTTCTATTAATTATGCTTTTTATATCGACTGTGAACCTTTACTCGCTAAACTGACCAAAACAGTGTTAAGCCACAAAATATTCGAACTAATTTTACTATATTAAATGATTTCAATACACATCCATATCCACTAATACTTATTAATTTATATTAATTATGCTTGTTATGGTGCTACATCGATAGTGAGGCTCCACTCGCTAAACTGATCAAAATAGGGTTAAGCCCCGAGAATTCTTACTATTTACTATATTAAATGATTTCAATACTAGACGCCCCAAGTAGAAGACCTTTGGACAAAGTGCGATAGATTTATGATTGTCTGCATGTGCTCCCTCCGTAGCCAGGGCGAACGCCCAGGGCGGATCGATATTTAATGTGATCAATTAAGGCCATGATTCCTGTTCATTGGCGTGTCTGTTCTGAGTTATGTCTGAATAATCTAATAGAGATTTTGGTATTAAAAAGTAAATGAAGTAAGACTTTTGGGACTGGTTAAAGTAAACATAGCCTCCAATTGCACAGCTGAAAGAAAACCGTTGAGTCGACATTTTCTTGACGTTTATTTGACAGCCTTAAGCACGCGGCATTCTTTTAAATGTTTGTAATAGATAACCCTGTGGCATATTTTTTTATGTGTGGTTTTAAAAATGTATGTACCCAAACCGTTTACTATCAGTCAAACCCGAAGTCAACGCTTTCAACGTGACAGCTGAAAACGCGTCCTTCTTATAGTTAGCGAAGAAAGTGTCGAAGACATAACCTAAGTAGAACTAACGCAGGGTTTAGGCTGCAAGCCCGCAACAAGGCAAGCCATTTTTATCGAAACAAATTGATGGGTGTTTGTCAAAAACAAGTTGTATAGAGACATATGCTCCAAAGAAACCAAAATTTGAGTCTGTCATGACAATATTAGTGCAGTGGATTCATCGAAGCTTTCAGTGGGGTGTTCTAAGACGTTAATATAACAGAAAACGTGCAAGCCTCTTCCAGAAATTATCAGATTTAGACGTTTTCTCACGAATGACCAGTTTCTCTTTCTCCATACGACGGCAACGCTTTCACAGGCTAAACTGCATCCGCCTACAACTTACTCGTCAGTGTACATATCTCCACTACTCGAGGAAGCTTGCCGAGAATCCTGGTCTCTCCCGAATTTCAAGAAAGCCCGTCCCCTCCGTGCTTCTGGTCCAAGTTGTCGAATCGCCGACGACGTGTCACCGCGTACGTACACACTCCGCAATGCAAGATAGAATTTAAATTTCCATAAGAGGAGTACAACGGCAAGAAGAGCTCCTACACAAGGCAATTAAGGATGGCAAAGTAACCGGGCAAGTTGCACAACGTCTACACCCGGGACACAAGTTCTCGCTAGGCAGTCTCCTTGGACTAAGATTTAGAGAAGTAGCTTCAAGATGCCCCCTCGATTAAACCCGGAACGGAGAAACCATTAATTCAGACAGATTAACAGATACCCTGAACAAGTCAAACCAGAAATAAGAAGCAATCCAACCGGGTCACCCTGGATACATAGCGAAATCAATACTCCTCGGTTTTAAGCCTACCCTCTTGCAGAACTGCTAATTTAAGCAATATTTGCACCGCATTGCCAAATCTGACCTTTCTTACTGTGTGCAACCTGACAGCGTAAGACACAGTGACAAAAAGGCCCACTTACAAATGGCCTTGGCACTGAGCGAGGCCTACACTCTCGGAACCGACGACTGGGGGTCCCCTGCCTTGAACAGGCGCTCCTTAAAGACCATGAGATTTGGTCTGTAGTAAAAGGATGCGCAAAATTGATCTTAGAAGCAAAAATAACATTGCGCTCTAATGACAAGTTAAATTAGCCAAAAGGAAATCTAAAAAAGGCAGTACCAGGGACACACCCGACAAGCGACAAAAGAACGATTGAATTTTAGTGAGCTTGTGACTTCCACACTACCGTGCCTTTACCAACGACGTCTGCTGTATCTCAAAGCTTTTAGCAGTTAATTTTTATGAAAAAGCCAAGAATTAAAACAAACATATATATATACTTGTCTATACGAATATATGTATCTATACGCGTGCTCAGAGAAGATTTTTAAGCCTTTCGTTCGCTAGGCTGGCTAACCCTGAACTGGTTACGATGTGCACCGTTGGTGATATTTCCTTTCCTTTTGCTCCAATTCGTTCTGTTGGTGGCACTATAAACGAATCAAAGGCGCGGCCTGCTGAGGAGAAAGTACGCTTTGACCGCAAGCATTTGACGACGCAGTTTTGTCTAGCCGTGCGTGATGATAATGACAATGATGATCCGTCTGAAGGATTTACCGGGTCTTCTTCTTTTCCGCCGTGTGACGCGATGCTCTGCTTCCATAGCAGAGATGGATGAGTAGCATCGCGCAGCACAACAACTACAACAACGACGACGACGGCGACAACAACAACACAACGATGACAACAACAACAACAACAACAACAACAACGACAACAACGACAACAACAACAACAACAGACCAGTGTCCAGCGTCTGTTGTTGTAGCTAGCTGTGCCGGCAGAAGTCGCAACAGGACGAGGGATGATCGTGGTTATCGTGGGTCGCGGCGGTTGTATGGATGATGACCATCTCCGTGTCACCCTTTTGAAGGGCTAATCCTTTGATTCAAGTCGATCGATGTATGTAGTTTTCTTCTTCGTGTTCCTCGTTTTCTTCTTTTTTTTTATGGCTGATTGTGGTCGTCTTTCGTTTTCTGATCTTCATCATCTCCGTCCGATCCGACCTCATTGCTTCTCTCTGCATAGACTCCACTGCTTAGCGTTAAATCCGTTGAGAGAGCTACGATCATTCTCGGTCACAACGGGTAGACGGCGCCGCGACCTTGAGTTGGACAATTGGAGCACGCTGCAGCAGTTACGGCAAGGATAATAACTACTCCCGCAGCCGGCGTGTCCACTTGGAACACGAAACAGACGACGAAGAAGAAGAAGAGGCAAAAGAGGAAGAAATAGAGAAAAGAAAACGAAAACAAGATCAAAGATGACTAGAAAACGGGCACGGTTGTGAATTACAGTTGTCGCTGCTGCTGCTACAAAATAGGGAGAAAAGAGAGGAACGGAAGGAGAGCAAAAGTGAAGCCAAAAAGTGAGGCCGGGCACCCATCCTTCTCGTCTTCCTCCTGCTCCGATGAACAGAGACGAGCCCGGAACCCTTTATTTCGACACGAGCCGCTTTCGAAGCAGCAGCAGCAGCAGCAGTCAAAGCAGATCGCAACTGACGGGTGTTGCGGCCGCTGATGCTACTGCTGCTGCTGCTGCCGCTACTGTTGGTGGAGTGCCAACAGCAACAATAGTAGCAACAACAACAACAACAACAACAACAACAAGAACAACAACAACAATAGTAGCAACAACAACAACAACAAGAGAATGGATAGTATTGTTGTTAGTATTCTAAGGACTGGCATTGCGTTGCTGCAGCGGGCAGCCGCAGCTCGTAAGCCTACGACGTCGTTCGACTGACTCACCCGGGTTTGCTGGGTTCGAAGTCTAGTCCAGTCCGAGATGATATCCGGATAAACGGATGATCAACAAGCTTAGCGGTAGCAGCCTCTGTGCTGTGCGTTTATCGTGTTGTTGTTGTTGTTGTTATCGTCGTCGTCGTTGTTGTTATCGTTGTCGTTGTTGTTGTTGTCGTCGTCTTCTTCTTCTTCTTCGTCTTCTTCTGGCCAGCTGAGGCGGGTCGCATCCAGCAGCCATCGTACATTGCTGTGGCCGCTCGGCGTGCCTAGCTCGCGTCGCTTAGCTAACCGAGCGTGCGATGACCGAGCGATCAATCGGTGGTGGCTCAAACGATTGATCCGAGTAGTCGCCCGATTCAGCTCCAGCCGGCGCGGCATGGCGTTGGAGTTGACTGGTGGCAGCAACAACACCAATCAACAATAGCGACGATGACAACGTCGTCGACGACAACAACAACAACTAGCGTAACAACAATCGCAACAACAACAACACAACAACACGACAGCGACGACGAGTGTGGATAAGGATGGAAATTACGACAGTGACAACAGATGATGAACAGCGCCTTAAAAATCGAGTAAAATGGACTGAACAAAACGGGAACAACCATGACATGCCGCTGCATAGGCTCTGCTTCGGCTTCAGTAAATAGATAAAAAAAGAAAAAAAAACAGAGAAAGCAAAAAAGAGTGGATGTGTGTTTAAGGAAGAGAGACAGAGCAAAATAATCGAGAGAAAATGAAAACGAAGCGGTGTAAAGTAGGAGATAAACCGTGGCCAGTGACCCCACGTGAGATGGCCGCGAAAAAATCGAATCGACTTAAAGAGAAGGCTTAAACGTCATGTTTGCTTTTTATCGAGAGCCCACCTAAGTCAGGGATGATCATGACAGCCACAACAATATATATATACATTTAGGAAACGAGCAGAACCATTCATAACTATTTCGCACGCATCGCTCATGGACAATCTTAAGTTAACAATATTCTCCTTCTGAGCAGGGATAAAAAGCGTGCAGTCATCGACATGGCGCTAGACGCACGTCAAGAGGACAAGGAACGCTGCTGAGGGCAATATAACTGTATAAACAGTAAAGAGATAAGGACTCAAACTGACCATTTGGTTAAAACCGGCATTCTAAGTGGCTCAGAGAACGAAGATGACCGACGACTCGAATTTCCGACAACACTTGGATACGAGCGGACCCGTCGGAGAGCGGGTGACCTCTGCTTGATGCCTTTAAGTACAGCTAAAAGAAGGTCAATACCGAATGAATCAAACGCCTTGTTAATATCTTAGCAAAACTTGCGTTACTTTGTTCAACTTTCTTAAACATTTTTTGTCATATAAAATTATTAGCTGTCATAATCGATTGCCTGGCCCTGAAACCAAACTGGCCCGGATACTTTAGCAAGAAACAAGGTAAGACTAATTGGCCTATATCCGTCTGGCAGTTCACGCGAGCTCTTCCCCTAACGTGAATAATAACAGCAGCATGCTTAAAGATAGAAGAAAGAATACATTAAAGTTAGAAGAAAATGAAAAAGTACAATTTTTGATGATCTTTAAGGTGACGCGCTCCTGCCACCCTCTTTAGAGCCGCCTTACACTTTGAAACAACTCTCTGAACAGAGCCAGGAAAGATAAATTGAAGATGAAAGCTCTCGGGGATGTATATACTTATATATGCAGATATGTATAAACTTAAACACTTGCTTGTTGCTTCTCTCTGCCTTCAATCTGACATTCGCCCTGAAGTAGAATTGCTGTGACATGGGAGTCAATTCTTCCTAGCACAATTCCTCTTAGCATGTCTCTTCTCACAAAACGCAAAAAGCTCTCGAAACTTCAAAAGCTGGATGGGGACCTGCACACATCCTTCAAGATTCTCAAGCTAAATTTATCCGTTCTTACTCATCTACTAGCAAGTTTAGTTAACTTTTCTATAAAGCTGAGGAAAATTTCAAGTAATCTGGAGGCCGTTTATGTAATCCGAATATTCAGGAACAACTGCCAGTCTATAGCATTGATCGGCGACCTACATATCCAATGCGTTTGAAGGTAACGAGACAGTTGAAGCCCTACCTCGAGTTCATTAGCTTCTTCTCGCCACGCCACTTCGGTTTTTGTAGATTTTAAAAAACTAGCAGTTGCATACTTATGGTGGCAAATTGTCGACTCTGTTAAAAGTAGACTAATTCGTTTCAAAGTCTTCTTGGGTGTAGCAGCAACTTTTAACTTGACAGATGCTTCAATGCCTCGGACGTCGTTCCACTGCACTCGACTGGAATAGGTATTATCTTTTTACCAGAAAATACAGTCGTAATAAAAGTCGAAAGTATAATTACAAAAAAAATATTTATATAAATATATATAATTACATAAGCCAACATAATGACAGTCGCCTCCGGGTTAAAGGAGAGCAAAGTGTAGGTAAGATACTGGATGATCATGTATGATCATAGGCCTTATAATTGTTTACGGGAAGTGAGAAAGCAACGGGTTGAACGACGACACGTCGCATACCCCCCCCCCCCCCTACACGCTAGGTGTGGGGCGGGGGGGGGGGGGGGTATGCGAGCGTATAGAGGACAACGCGAGCAACAAAGAAAGAGGCAGAGTGTACATCCATAGTACGAGAGACGACAACAGTTTACTTTCGAAACAATGCGACTCAAAGGCAGAGGCAATACAGTGGCGCGAAGCAGACGGCGAGCAGCTCTGCGTCGCGGCAACCGGCTACAAATGCGTATTCATCAGCATTTTCCGACAGCGCAAGGAGATGGCAAACAGTACGCAAGAGTAGGTAACAACAAACGGCGGAGAAGGACTACATGTGTATATCCTGAGCAGAGCAGAGCAGGAGGAGAAGGCGAGTGTAACCTGGAACGCTTCTGTGAGGGGTTTCACCGTAGCGCCTCTTGCAGAAGCCCAGCCAGCGAGCCATTCATACGATAAAATCCCCAAAAAGAAAGAAAAAATCTACAAGTATGTTATCTTTGCATTGAAATGCTTTGCTGCCGGTTTCGTGTGGGTAATTTTACAGCTGTTGTGTGATGATCTAATCAGGATCTGCCTACCTAGCACGAAGAAATGAACTGATCTCATTTGATTTGCTTGTGATCATTAGGACGTGTGCTGGATTGCAAGGCCGGCTGTATGTATATAGCAAGTGGCACAATAGAATGACTTGTATATATGTATATCCATATAACCGTAGCAGTAGGAACAGCCGTTATCGGTCGTAACTGTGGTACTAATGGTAGTAATAGTTAGAGTTATAGACTAGTAATGGTAATCGCCATGAGATGACGCCATAACAACGGGGCCGGCGATTGTCCACAATATCTCGCGCGTCGTAGTCAATACGTTAGGATGTTAGTAGGATTAACAGAAGCCTCAGAGGCAACAACAACAATAGCAACAACAACAACAGCAAGAAAGGGGCGAGAAAGTTATCGTGGATCGGATATCGCCGCCCCTACCAGCACCAACAGGAACAACAATAACAACAACAACAACAATAGCAGCAATAAGAATAACAGCAGCAGCAGCAACAACAACAACAACAATGAGAACAACAACAGCAGCAGCAGCAGCAACAACAATCATAATAGCAACAACAGTCGTGGGCTATTTGCTGCATTGTGCGGCTCCATTGGCTGATCGACTAGTGTGCTATTGCGGCAAGCGACTCACGCTGCCTAGCCGCCATTCACTGGCTGGATCGAATCGTTCGCTCGCTTTCTCGTCCGCCATCATCCGTTACAGCGACGGCACAAATGCAAATATTTTGCCTAAATCCTACCTGATTAGGATTTGCGCCCCCGCCGGTGAGGTGTTTACGGCTCTCCTATATATATATATATATATATATATATATATATATATATATATATATATATAAATATATATAAATATATATGGGAAAGGAGATGAGATGGGTGAGCACGGTGACTGTCGGCAAACGGTATGGTCTGCCGACGACGACGACGGACTACACCTTAACGGGTTGGGCCTTGTTGACGGCCAACAAGCGGCGCCTCGCGGCGGGATAATTTCTTCTTTTCACTGTTTAACCTTTGGCTACAGCCGCCGCCGCATCTGCTGCTGCTGCTGCTGATAATGATGATGTTACTGCTGCTACGATTGATTTTGGCTTAAACAGCAGAAGGAACTTATAGCAGGAGCGGCTATACTGGCGATAAGAATGACAATAATGACGGTAGCAACAGCAACAACAATGATATAGAACGGCAACAACAATGATATGGAACGGCAACAACAATGATATGGAACGGCAACAACGGCAACAACAACACTAGCCAGATCGGTTTACGCCAGTACCAAGCTGCCGCGCTATTTGCACGTCACCACTCACCTAACTAATCATAGAAATCGAGATCGTACAAAACTTCATTCAAGGGACGTTTCCAATGGAGGCCAATCAATTGGAGACCAATGTTTGATGTCTTATATATATATATATATATACAGGGTGTGACTGAAAGGTTTTTAAAGCGTGCATGGAATTGTAGAGCTCGTTAAAGCAAATATTTTTGTCCAATAGAACATGGTCTCTGAGACGTCTTGTTTCGGAGTGAGAGTGAAATTACTACAATTTGTGACACTGGTGTTTTTGCCCGACATAGGAGCACTAAATGTGCTGTTGCAAGGCAACCAGTCCTCCAAGACAGAAACTAAGCACACCTTCGCGTTTGTGATTGAAGTGAAAATTCTGCTCCATCTGAAGAATATGCAAGGCCGGTCAGATAACGCGACACGGTCGCTTAGAAGAGAATTCGCCAAAAATGAAGTTCTTTATTAACGTTCACGCCAAACACTTCAAAATCATAACCCTACAACCACTCACAGCGCTAAAAACGGACATATTCAGCCAATGGGCAATTAATATGTCAACACATTTATAATATATATATATATATATATATATATTGCAAAGTTTGTGTTCAGAGTTTATGGCATTTACCACACATTTATATAGTCTAATCTTCAGATAATGTGAACAAAATCCTGCAAAAACTTTACAGCAAAAACACTTTGATTGTTTACTTTTACAGATGTCGTCATTTGACAAAGAAATATCTAGAATATTAGGATGCTTAAATCATAGATCGTTCTCAATCGATGCATATCTTGAGACACGTTCTTGAGAAATTTTTTAAATATATATATCACCCACATTTTCCAAATGTTTGAGTCAATTGACATCGATGCGCCGAATGCGATCGCGCGTACCTACACAAAACAAGCCTATCTTCTGTAACGACTAATTAGCGCGCTAAATCTAAACCTCATACCGATTCGTATATGAATGATTCTCATTGTCGCCTCTAAAACACCCCCCCCCCCCGCCCCCGCCGCAACCCCAGTATTGATGCAAGGCTTTCGCTCAGTCTCGGCTGGCTCCAACCTCCCCGCCCCCCCCCCCCCCCCCTGCGACGATGCGACTCCATCTGCACCTGCACCCCATTTCGAGTACGCTTGCGTCGTTCGCTGACTCCCGGTTAACGGCGTTGGCCGCCCCACGACGTTGCTTTCTCGCGCGAGTGCGCCGACACACTCTTTCGAAATGTGCGACTGCCAGTCGTACACGTCACCTCTCCGTCGTCGTCGTCGTCGTTATTGTTGTTGTTTTCCCCTGATTTAGGGCCTCTAACAGGGCCCGCAGGATGGGCGGGCTTGCCGTCTGTATCCCTTTCCCGGGCCGGGCCGGGACACTTTCAACGACGCGCATGCGCCACCATCGCCCAATGACACCACCGCTTGAATGACGGCGGCGGCGGCGGCGGCTGCAGCAGCAGCAGCAACAGACACTGAGCGGAGAGCACCCACCTCTTACAGAGACCGAGAGACCATCGCCGCCCTCGTTGTGGTCGACGTCTCCGTTCACTCACACGATCGCCCTACGACCACCAACACGATGACTACCAACCAGCTGCTGGCCGAGATTTGGCTGCTGCTGCTGCTACCAGACTGCGAGCACGGTCAGAGCACCGCTATTTTTAGCGGTGCCGTGGGCTGAGACTGAACACGACGCTCCACCTAAACAGATCAAGAGTCTATCGTAGAGAGAGACGATACAAAAGCTGCGGCTGCCGTGGTTGTTGTTGTTGTTGCTGTTGCTGTTATTGTTGTTACTGTTGTTATTGCTGTTGCTGTTGTTATTATTATTGTTACTGGGCCCACTGGCCCTTGCCGCCGCAGAGTAGTACCGCGTGGTCCCCGTCCGAGTGACGGCCCTTCGATGGGCGGAGCCAGGGCCAGGCACGGCGGGCGAAGAGGCCCTTGAGGCGTAACGTCCGAGGCCAGCCAGTGGCGTCGTCGTCGTCAACTTGGGTTGTGGGAACGCCTCTTTCTCCTCCTACACTGTAGGACAGAGCACAAACTATGAAACGAGACACGATTTGGGTCGTGACGTTGAAGACGGGCGACCGCTGCCGTCATTCTTTCAACAAAATTTCGCCTTTTCGCCATCCTAAACCAATGACGCGTCACTGCTTCTCGTTGTTTGTAGTTTCCCTTCTCTCGAGCTTTCCAGCCGGCAGACTTCAACGACGTCAGTTGACTCAGCTTGACGCACATTGAGATGCAACCGCGGCAGATCGTGCGCTCTCGAGTCCAGGTCTTCGGTTCACTTCCATCTTTGCTTCTTTCTATTCTTCTCTTTTTGTCTGTTCTCCTCTGTCTTATTATTGTTGTGAGATTCGACACCCTTTCCGTTAAACTAGGCGATCTCGTATCTGTAGCATTTGCTCGCCTCTATTTGATATTGCGTTTCTCGTCGACTCTGACCGGTGCCGCTGCGACATTGGAAAATGGTCACGATTGATCGACCGTCTTACCAAGTTCCTGACGTATTCGACAAGATAACATTGACATTGTCAAAGACGTGACTTTAGTATTAAGATATGAATGCACAGAAATGTCAACCAGCTGGCAGTGTGCGTGTGTGCCCACGTCCGCCCAATCTCCTGATCTGGCTGGCTCACTAAGAACCGAACAGGTAGAGCACATCGATGGTCAAGGTTTCACTAGACGTTCTTTCTTTGTCTTTTTCTACCCAATGAAAAGCTAAAGACGGCCAGTGAAAGACCGGGGCTTTTGGTCCGGGCGCTATTTTGTTCTAATCGGTTAGACTCGAAGGGGGTCGTAGTGAGGTCGTCAACGTTTTTATAACTCTGGCTGCCTCGAAAGAGGCATCATGTTTGCGGCGGTAGAGCAACCAATATTGAGGCTTTTTTCTCAAGCTAATTGCTCGTTAGTAGTGGTAGAAGCCCTTGAGAATCCAGGCACGAATCGGGTGGCAGACATGGTTCGCTTTTGGCAGCAAGCGTGCGCCTCTCGGAAGTGGGGAAACGAGCGGGTCCTCGTACTTTAAGGGTGTCTATAGAACGGTAGGCAGGCGTAGACGTCCCTTTGCTCGTGGAGTGTACTCGGTATATGTAACGATAGAGCTTGAAATACTTCTCTGGCCAACGAAAACGATTAATTGGGAGCGTTGCATTAAATAACCAGCGTTGGTTGAAGATCGACATCTGCTCGAGTTTGGTGAGGGCAAGTTTTGGGGAAGGCAAGCAAATCGCGTTTTGGAAGATAACTTTTTGAGAAAGCTTTGGAGCTGTTGACATTAAGGCTAATTTGTGTTACTTTCGAATCTAACCAAGCAAACAGCAAGGTTAAAGCAAACCTCCGAAACCTATTTACTGATGATGCAGGTAGCACACAACTATTAAATTGTTGTGTGCTCCCTGCATCACATACACCACCACAAAAAATGGCCGCGCATTTTTGAGTTCGAGGGAGGTAGGGAGGAGCCTAGTGTGTTTGATAATTCCATACTTTTTAGTGCAGTTACTCTGAAAATCTAGTAAGTTTTTCTTAGCACAGTATATATATATATATATATATATATATATATATATACAAGACACATATTATTTGTCCTACCCTTGAAGAAAACACGGCCACAGTTATATCGTCAAAACGAGCGTCTTTCTGTATTGCTGCCTCTAATTAATGACCATATGGGTGAGTATTGTCGTGAAGTACGGTCTATCGTAAGTGTGTCTGAAAAGCCTAATTTTCAACTGATGCACTGCCTATATTTACCCATAGAAGAATATCAAAATAAAGGCATCGCGCATCATTATATTATAATAACATTGGCGGCGTGGTCTAGTGGACTAGTGCGCTATTATAGTTGTTATCTACTGTCGCCGGTTCCGTCCCTGTTGTTAATAGAATTTGAGAAACAGATGATTAACCAGACCGCTGACTGTCAGCTACTATGCTGTACTATGCTGCTACCACAAGAACTGTTGGGGAAACCCTCGATATCTAAACATGACAGCTACGCTGTCGCTCTAAGCACTACTGGTTTTAAATGGTGACATGTGTAGTTAGGTATACATGTTGAGCAAACCATAAATAACCCTGCATATATGCAACAGACCTCTTAAAATAAGGCAGAATTACATGAGATTTTAGCTAGTATACTTTATGTTCACGAGCCTTATTGTAGGCTGTGAAAATATGACTCACCTTAAAATAATTACCCTGTTTTGCATGCTAGGCGCGAAGCTACCTTCAGTGTGTTAGTTATAGCTAATTCTATCTTCTGGTAGTAGCGTCAAGAATATATTAATAATAACATAGATAGCAAGTAACTAAAGTATACATTTACAGACAAGAAACACATTAAGTACGCACTCAAAGTGACAATACTATTATGACTTTGTTTATATATTCATATAATTATTTCTTGTTTTTTGTGACGATAGCTAAACGTATATCAATGACGCGCTCTCTCTATCACGCTGTCGTTATTTTTTTTTTTATCCTTCTCCCTTCTCTTCTCACAATTTCCCTTTTTAATTTCTCATTTTCGTCACTTCTCTCCACCTCGCCTTTGATGAGCGTAGGAACTGCAACCGCATCGACGTCGCCAAGCCGCACAGGGATGTTTATTATACGATTGCCTATAACGGTGGTTGTTGCTTTCCCACCGGGAACGGAGGACAACCTGTCGATACGATAACGACGACGACGACGGCCGGGAATCGACCGTACCGGACCGGATCAGGCACCGCTATAAACAAACGGAAAGAGCCGGGATGCCCGGAGCACAGACCGCAACTGGCAGGACACATAACGTACGAAACTCTCGCCGCTCCTAGATCTCCTCTCTCACGAGTGTTCTAGCTCTCTCGAATTCTCACCTCACACTGTTCCTGACTCTCGCTCTTCGAGCTCGTAGTAGCTACCAGAGCTAGTACTGTTATTTCGTCCGCCTGTTCGTGACTTTTATCGCATTATTAAAGTTAGCAGCCGGCCGCTGTGACTGGCTGTAGCCGGTGCAGAAACAACAAAACAACGCCCTGGTCGCTGTAGTGAGTGGCTCCTGCCGATGGCTCCTGTGCCAAAGACGTCTGTCAGTCAAACAAGTCCGGCCCGTTCGCAGCGTTCGATTGGTTCTCCAATCGGTCAGCGGTTGAACTCTGACAGTGTTGATTCGGATACGGATGGTGCCGCCAGCGATGTCCGTCGCGGCAGGCAGCAGCAGCGGCGACGCCGCCGAACGCAGTGAGATCTTTACGAGTCTGTTGACCCTTCCTTGAAGGAAGCAGGAACTTCGACGCGGAGCTCGAACGTTCGCAACAGCGTCGACGACATGATGTTCGACCACGATGGACCATGAGGACACGGAGGGCGAGACCATCCACGGATGCACAAAGATCGTGATGACGACGACGACAACGACGATCACCGTCGCCGCACCATGGCCAGGACTAACATGAAGACGAAGAAGAATAAGAGAGAACACAAACGAAGAGGACAGCGACGACCAGCATCCTGGCTCGAGCGCGCAACCCAACCCACACGGTGGACATAATTCGAAAAGTTATAAGATGATCATGTTATGTGATCTCCGTCGTCGTCTCGCACGTCCTCGAGGATCGGCCTATGATAATGGTGTCGAGCATTTACTGCAGCGGTGGACTGAAGAATGGCGCAAACAGAGAGAGGATGGCGCTCAGAAATGTGTGTGTGTGTATATATATAGTAGTTGCACATTCTCAGTGGAACACTTTGACTTTGATGACTGTGTGCGGTGCTCGCCGGCGAACCCAGGACGGACCAACGAGCGGGCGAACCGATGGCACACCAGGACAAACACAAGCAAGCAAGAACGGAGGCGAATAGGAGATCACCGTCGCTCTTTCTCCTCATCCGTACTGGGGATTGACCAATTTATTTCATTACCATGCAACTCGAGAGAAAGCCTTAGTCGTAGACAAGAACTTCATGGGCAGACAGACGCACAGGTTGCTGTCACCGCTGATCCTGCTACCACAACCGGTGTGGCACTTTTGCAAAGAAGAAGTTCGCACGGGCGCTTTGCAAAGCGTGAAACGGTGTTGTTTGTAGCCATGTTCCTTCCTATCTACGAGGTATTGGTAGGTATCGATCAACCGACCGACCTCTACATGTATGTGAGGCATAGTGTAGTATGTATTGCATGGATGTACAATAGGAATCAACGCGTAGATTGATTGGTCTATGCGGCTCATAGTGCTGTCTACGATCTTAGACTGTTGGCTTACGACTACTCATCCCAAGACAGGAGGTAAATTTATATATATATATATATATATATATATATATATATATATATATATATAATATATATATATTCGTTTTCATAGAACCGTCTTCTCCGGATGGCAAATTTATTTAAATTCAGTAATTCCTCATTGAGCTTGAAATTTCCATAATGAGACAATTCAAACAATTGTAACTATTCAAGGCATTTTGCAAAAAAGGCTATCGCCCTTGTCTGTATATATATAGATATATATATATATATATATGCTAGTACGGCCGCCTCCTTCCTCCCCATAGGAATGGCGACAACGACAAAACAATAACAGCCTCGACAGCAACAACAACAGTAGCTACGTCATCGCCATTGGAAAGAGAAGCAGGATAGACATAACTTGAAATTGTCCTAGCCACTGGAATGGCCGCCGACTAGGGAAACTGTCGCCCGATTTGCCTATTACGAATGGCGTTGGCGGCGGCGGCGGCGGCTGTTTGCGAATAAAGAGATGGCAGCTTAATGCATACAGGGAGGGAAGTGCAGAAAGAGAGGGTGTGAGAAAAAGAGGGCGAGAGAGAGAGGACACGATACTGGGAAACAAATAACCAGGCGGACCAGACTGACCATAGTCCGCCTCGTCCATACGCCGCCAC
The DNA here is from genome assembly GCA_003439945.1 of Dermanyssus gallinae. Lineage (NCBI taxonomy): Eukaryota > Metazoa > Arthropoda > Arachnida > Mesostigmata > Dermanyssidae > Dermanyssus > Dermanyssus gallinae. The sequence goes on along the minus strand of QVRM01001309.1, from coordinate 878,936 downwards.
ATAGCTAGGCCTACTACTACTACTACTACTACACGTCAAGACTGGCCTACTGCGACATAGGCTTAGCCAGTGCTGCTAAGCTAACCAGGACCTGGAACGGCCAGCACCAAGCGTGGGTTGTCTGAGCAAAGCGGCCTCCGTGCGCTTGCAACCGTTTTGCTGCAGTTTCATTGCGCTGTAAAATTTCCCTACGCTATTGATTCGCTTGAGCTTTTAGCGCCCTGTATAGACCAATCTCTTCGTTGTCCACTCCCCCCCCCCCCCACTCTCCGGGTGTTTCGCTCTTGGTTTTGCGAATGCGCTTTCTCTCAAAGTCTCCATGACTTTCCTCCTTGGCTGTTCTTCTTGTCGGCTCTCTCAACCCCCCGCCGCTCTCCCGCTCCCTGACCGTCGGATGCTCGAAACCACAAAAGAACATTTATGCGCTTCAACAGTGGCATGAGATTTATACGTCCGATTTGGCAGCGAGCATTCGTTTCGCGCTGCGGCATCGGCTCGCCTAATTTCTCGGCTTCTAATCGAAACGCCAAAAGGTACGTTCTATAGACAGGAGGAAGAAAACGAAGGACAGAAAGAGGAAGACGAACGCTGAGATTACGATCGTGTGAGTAGAAAATACTAGGCGGACGAGACAACATGACCGAACGTCCGAAATTTGTGATGGTCACCAACATTTGTCTCTGTAGCTTGCCTTGCGCAGCCACTGCCGTCGGGTTACAAGCTTCCTTTGTCCTTTCAGCTTGTAGTCGCACTCAAACTTATTCTTATTCTCATATTATTAAGCTTTTGTGTATTTATCCTGTATTGTTTGTTGTTCATTATTATTATACTTGTTCGTAAGTTTTTTTGCTGTTGTTCTTAATGTCCTGTATGCTATTGTTGCCGCATTAGTGTCGACGGGATGGAATAAGGGCAATCATCGTCAACGCTAACTAAAAGAATCGAACCCGGCGCGACATGTGTTAGATGCAGTTCTTCCCAAAATTTCCCCATTTAGGCCCAAATCACACAACTGCGGTGCACTTGCCGGTACGATTTCCAATGGGTAGGCAATAAAAAAAAAATATATATATATAAAACAAAAACAAAAAAAACGACATATCTATTGATTTTAACTAAGAAGTGTTTTCTGTTCAGCGTTGCTACTCTTTGGTCTTACATATTGTTTGTAAGTGATGTCTTTTGCGACATTAAGTACAAGAAGATCTTTTAGTGGGCTTACGCGTTGCACATGCTAGCGGTATTAGCAGTTATAGAAAATGCCCCTTAGAGGAAGAAACGTGAGTTGGATCGAGCCTTCCCCACTTGATTCTAAAGATTTTGACACGATGGTAATATATTCCGCCACCAAACTGTAGCATCTAAATAGTAAAGCCTTGCGCGGCGTTCTCGGCCAGCAGGAGATCCTGGTTGATTTGAACAAATCCGCCTATGCAAGGCCAAACAATAAAACAACTCTTTTTCGGGCTCACGTTTAGTCAACAATTAACGTCCTCGGGACTACTTTTGCGTTGTTTCGTAAGACGGACCCTATAAATACAAATGTGCAACGGTGGGACTCGAACCCGTTCACCTATGTGTCTCTTCCGGTCGCGAGGCGCACGCGAATGCACCCACCACGCCACCGAGCTCGACAATGCCAAACAATTTTGGTAGCTCTATAGAAAGTCGAATTGTAATATCCTATTATTCTATAGAAGTCTGGTAGAGATGAGAAAATATATGTCATTTTAAGTGTTTGCGTTCTACTGTCTAGGTATAGAACTACGCAGACGCAACGAGCCTATAATCGATTGACTTAGAATGATTACCAAAATAATTGACACCTAGAACTCGAAGCTGTATCTTTAAATCTGCGAAAGTTTTCATCTACGTATTTTTTGCAGCCATATGCAGACAATAAAATAGTTTGTAAGCCATTACACTATCGCTGTTTTAAGTACAGTCTTATATTATACGTAAAATGCATGCGTAGTTCCTCTGTTCAGAGTTTATATTCAGCGGTCTTTGCTAGAGCTCTGCAATGCTCATCGGTCAACTACGTCTATTGGTGAGCCTGTTATTTTCAGACTAGTTAGACACAAACACCGTTGGCTAGACGTAGACTAGTCACATACCGAGTGGCTGACTAAACAGCATAGCGATACACGATGGATAGATAATAGTAGATTTCAGAGATTATTACAACAATACAATTAATATTCGGAACATGTTTTACCAACAACAGCAACAACAACAACAACCCCTCTAAAAATCTCCAAACCCTCTCTAATAAGACAACAACAACTCCTTTAAGAAACCTCCCTAATAAGACAACAACAAGAACCACTGCTCTCTAAGACGGCTAATTTGGCCAGTTGTCTGTCATATACACCGTCATATCGGCTCGATGCGGCCTTCATCGACAATCGCACGCACTCCATCGCGCGCGCCGAGTGCCATAGCGCCAAATACCACAATATACCACCACAGTATATTTCAGGAGCGGTATCAACAACAACAACAGAAGCAAACAGCCCAACATCTCGTCTGCAGTTCGTCGTTCAAACGGCCCTTTCTTGCGTATGCATGCATACTGCGTTCAGCTAACCCGGAACAACAATTGTCACCGGGCGGTGCCGCTAGCCAGGCCAAGCTAGGAGGTTCGTCCAGAGAGGTTCGCCCGGTCATACTGTGCATCATACCCCCATCGTCGTCGATAGAGCAAACTACTCATCATAAATAATAACAATAGCAATAAATAACCAGCAGCTAGCGATTACCACCAGCAGCGACGGAGCGAGCGAGCGAGGGAGGCAGGCAGGGATGGAGTTGCACTCTGTTTGACAATCCGTCCCCAGCAATCGACACCCAGCACGAAAACGATCTCGTCACAGGACAGGGCTGGCTTTCGCCTAATATTGTCGTCTATGTCCGTCTATGTCTTTGTCACTCTTCTACGCTACTTCTGCGGTTGTAGGCCGCGTTCCTGTTTCTATTGCACGCTCCGTCTCTGCGTTTCTGTTTCTGTGGCTCTCTTTTGCTCTCTATGTATGTATATGTGTGTATGTATGTATGTATGTATGTATATATATATATATATATATATATATATATATATATATATATATATATATATATATATATATATATATATATATATATGTATATATATATATATTTATTTATTTGGCTGCAAGCGTGTACGCATAACAAAAACGCGCACACACATCCACACGCGTCCGCCCGTCTGCGCGTGCGAGCCATCAGGAGTGCCAGAATCTAAATAAGCAATATGCCGCCTACGAAAGCGGGCCGTCATCAATCGGCCATATTTATCGACGACTCATTTTCGTTGCCTTCTCAATGTCTCGATTCTCTCCCGATCGGCTGGTGGTTTCGTTCTCAGTCTTACGCTCTATACACCCCCGAATGGTGTTTTGCATCGTCCGCCTTCGCCTCCGCTTCCTCCCATGCCTTTTGAGAGAAGGTGGTGGTGGTGGTGAAGACGAAGAAGAAGAATGAGAAGGACACTTGGCGCCGAAAAAGCAGAAGCAGAAATGCAAGCTTTGAAAGCTTATGACGATTGTTATTCTTATGATTAGTATTGTAATGACCCTGTTGGTGGTGGTGGTGTTGATGGCGATGATGGTAATTGTGGCGATGGTGATGATCGTCAACATGATGATGGCGATGATGACGGTAGTGGTAATGGTGATGATGGTGATTATGATGACAATCATGATGATTACGATGAGGATTATTTGCCCTATTATCAAGTTCAAAAAGTGCATGGCCGCACGACGCGACAGCTCCTATAGCAGCAACAGGAATGATCTAGCCAGCGTTTCTCAGCTCTCTCCTATCTGGCTGGCTACCTGCGCGTCCATAACGCCTGCAGCGTCGTCATCACTCGAGCGGTGGCTTGTGGGGAGGGGGGGCGGAGGCGCCTCCACCGCTGCTGCTGCTGAGGCTCGCAAAGATTGCCTCGACCTTCATGGCCGATCGATCGCTGCACGCACTACCGATGCTGTATGTATGACCACCAAGACGCCAACAACGATGAAGAAAACAACGAAAACGACAACGACAAGAGCCACCGTGGTGGTCTCGTGGCCGCCCACTCGGTGCAGCGACGCGCTGAGTGAACTGTCTGCAGGACAAGGCCAATGGCCTGGCCGCCGCCAAAGGGTGGAGTTGTTGTTGTTGTTGCTGCTGCTGTTATTGTTGTTGCTGCTGTTGATGTTGATGTCGTTGTTATTGTTGTGGTTCTTCGTCATCTCGAGATCAATAGGTAGATCTTTGTACTCATTACAACAAGCAATTGGGATTCAGCATAGCACATGAATACGACTCACTTCATTGGTCCTGCGTTATTGCTGTTGGCTGTTGTTGGTGCTAATATTGTAATTAGTGATCCTATTGTGAGTACTGGTGTTGTTATTGTTGTTACCTTATGGCTATTGTTGTTGTTGCTGCTGCTGCTGCTACTGCCTCTCCGTTGATATTGCTTTTGACAGTTATCGCTATTATTCGTGTTCCTGTTAAGAAAATGTGGGATCATTGAGGTGTATTTCGTTTTTACAAAGCGAGTCCACATGATTTAAACTTAAGGACAGCTTAGTGGTTAATGAAAGCTTTTTGTCTACATGCTTGAGCCTACTGTATAATGGCGACTGCAATTAGACTCATCGTAGCGCAGCATTGCTGCATTGTAACAAAGCATACGAAATGGCCAATTTTGTGGCACAGCAGGGTCGAACGCTATCGAAGCATTCTCTCATTCAGCTGGTAGCTTCGTTCTCAGTCTTACTCTATCCCGAATTCACTCGAATGCTGTTTTGCATTGTCCCCTCTCCTCCGCCTTTGCCCATGCCTTTCGAGAAAAGGAAAAAAAAGAGTACATTTGACGGAAAAACAGAAGGAGGCATGACAATTGTTCATTCTTATAACTAGTATTGAAATTATGATTGTAAGTATCTGGATTTTGCTTAAACATAAGCATGAGCTCGCGGGATCTCTGTCTCTTGCTAACCTTAACCCGTTTCTGTTTAGAGACTGAAGAATTTCGGCGTTTCGACGACGAGCTCCAGCATCAAACGCTTTTTACGGGTAAGCAGAACAACAAACTTCAAGCAAATATGTGCCACTACTGCAATTCCCGGCGGAAAGATAGGTCGCGTGCTCGGCTGAGGCAAAGTGCGATAATCGTCGTGGAAACGAAAAGCTCATGTAAGCTATACGCCTTCGTGTGCTATATGCTTCGCGTGGTCGTGATAGCACCGAGTCGAACTTCCATTTCGCTTGCATTGTAAGAAGCTCGCTGGAAAGCTTAACTAGTTTGCAAGTTTGTGGCTTACGCCTGGACTATAGGCTGCATTTGGCTCCATATGTGGTCTCCACCCGGGCCAGGGCCGCCCAAATATGCACTGCAGCTAAATTGACTGAAGTCAACATGTGTCGGTAAACAAGCCAGCATAAGAAATCCTTATGACCCTAAAAGCTTTTTTAGCCTTTGAAACTGTGGCTAGTTTAGACCTCAAGACCCTATTGCCTACCTAGGTGCTGTGCCTTTCGCTTAGTGTTATTAAAATCTATTCGCATTGGACTCGGCCCCCGTACACTCGGCTAGCTGACTAAGAACAGCAGTGAATGATTTAAGGATAATAGAGGTAAAAACGTTAAATTAACTCTATCTTTTGTTTTGGGAAAAAGGGTACTTTTATAGTATCCTTATTATTATTAGTGTAGTGTTCACACATATTTGTGCATTTGCTCTAGCAGAGCATGCTGGTCTTCACCGATGTCCAATAGACCATTTTTCAATCCTGAAAAGTTGTAACCGGCATTCAATTATTTTACAGTATTATTTATTTCTTAATATTTATGAGCGACTTGCCCTATGAAAAATAAGAAAAAAAATATATATATATCGTGTTTTTAAGAAATTTGCTGGTAAATGCACTGTTGCGGTCCAAGTGTCATTGTAAAAGCCGCGCTATTGAGGAGCTCAAAAACTCCACCAAATAGCCAGTCGTCGAGGCTGGCCGCATTACTGTCTAATTAAGATAACGTTTCCTGGCTACTTGAATTTGCCCTTAAGGCTGCTCAAACCTGCGCGGTGGTTTCTTTACCTTCCAACACACACACATATATATATATATATATATATATATATATATATATATGTATATTCTGCGAATCTACTCGCCATAGAACTGACAGGTCAGGTCATATGTAGAAGATGGAGACTAAACTCAAACGGCAGAGCACATATATATATATATATATATATATATATATGTAGATAAATATAGATAGAAAATATTGTGATGATTTAATAATTATATATATATATATATATATATATATATATATATATATATATATATATATATATATATATATATATATATATATATATATACAGGGTCATTCATCTTGTTATGTACTTATTTTGAGGTTTGGTAGAACTCGGTAAGAAAATAATTTTTCCTTATGGAGGGAGGACGCGGAAACGTTTTGTTTGGGAGTGAGGATGAAATTTATAAAGTAGTTTTTCTGCCTTCTTTCTTCTACATAGTTTTGCAAAATCTACGTTTGCGGGAGAACCAGTCAACGGAAAATCGAACACCCAGATTAAGGACAGTCATGAAACGTAAATATTTTACGTTAACGCTTTTTCATGAAAAATCGGAAAATGTTTCCATTGCGACCAAAAATGTACGTCCACTTTCACGCAATAGCAAATTTATTGCCCATAATTTTCGTACCAAGGTGATGGTGCTGCGTTACGTAGTTGTTAAGTCACTAAGCGTTTTCGACAGTCATAGTTGTTATGTTTTACGTGCAAGTTTTCACGTTCAGAACCGTAAAAAAATGCCAAGACGTTTCCGCCCCTCCTTCCACTAGGAAAAATTATTCTCTTGCTAAGTTCTACCAAACCTCAAAATATGTGCCTAACTTTCTCGAAAAGCGTTAACGTAAAACATAACAACATATCGACTTTTTATGACTTTTCTCAACCTGTGTATTAGCTTTTTGCTACGCAAGCTAGTGAAGTGTCTTCCATTGTGCATAATTTTCCTCCGAACACGCCGGTGTAATCGGTTCCTTCATGCGTTAACTGGTTCTCCCGCAAACGTAGATTTCGCACAACTATGTAGGAGAAAAAAAGGCAGAATAACGACTTTTATCAATTTCATCCTCACTCCTAAACAAGACATTTCCGCGTCCTCCCTCCATAGGGAAAAAATATTTTCTTGCCGAGTTCTACCAAACCTCGAAATAAGTACATAACAAGATGAATGACCCTGTATATAAAGGGAGTTTGCGGTAGAAGAGACTCGCCCTTCTGCAGCGGCCGAGCCGAGTCGGAAATGCATGTGTAGTGGAATGGCAAAGATAAATAAACATGTAATTATACACACAACAAGTCAAAAAGTTATACATTTTCAATTTGTTTACTTTACCATAATCTTGGTAGTGGGAATACAATGGCTGAGCTTGACGACACATAGCTGATTCTTGTTGCTAAGGACGTTCCCGGAGTTTTCTTGCATACAAGAATGTTATGACATTTAATGTCACAGTGATCACAGAAGCTGCGTAGGCAATAATCTGCGCTAAAATAGTTTTGCTTCATACATGCGACGTGACTCGATTAATCAGGGTACCGTTATTTTGGTGGGCTTGTTTCCATTTTTCTGTGCGGAAGGCTGGGCCATCGTTGTAATTTTTGTCAAACAACAAGTTTCTATTTTCTCTTAACGCGCGATAGTCATACGCGTGCCTCGGGGCTAAACGGATTAGATCTTCAATCTTCAGCGTTCGCTTCTTACATAGTTCGGCTGCAAGCAAGTGTGGCTGAGGCGTTTTTTAGCAAGTCCAGCCCTAGTGTTTAATCAAATGCGACATTATTTCGTCCAAGCTTGAGACGTCAATGGGTGTCAGGTGGGCTGCAATCGTAGGCAGACAATATGTAACAATCGGCAATATTTGTAGGCATTATACAGGTAGTTCAATAAGTTCTTAGAAGGAAAACCGATAATTTTCCAAATCATGTTTTTAATTTTTTCTTATTCGATATACTCCCCGAGAAGCTCAATACACTTTTCTCACCGAGATTTCAGAGCTTTCATACCTCTTGAGTAGAATTCCGCGTCGTTAGACTGGAAATAGGCATTGACAGCAGCCTTAACCTCTTCATTGCTGGAAAAACGCTTTCCACCGAGACTATTCTTCAAATGTCCGAAGAGGAAATAATCAGAGGGGGCCAGGTCTGGAGAATAGGAGGGTTGTTCAATAAGTTCGAACCTCAGTTGGGCCAGTTTTGCCAATGCTTGCCGGGACTTGTGTGCAGGAGCATTGCCCTGGTGAAACGGGACAACCTTCTTCTGCAAAGCGGGCCGTTTCACGATGAGTTCTTGCTAACGGCAGTCCAACAGTCTTGCATAATATTCTCCTGTGATCGTTTTACAGCTCTCAAGATAGTCGACCAGCATTATTCTACGTTGGTCTTAAAAAACTGTAGCCATCACCTTTCCGGTCAATGCCGTTGTCCGCACCCTCTTCGGAGGTCCTTCATCAGGTGCACACCATTGGCAAGATGCTTCTTGCGTCTCGGGAGTGTAGTGATGAACCCGGCTTTCATCGACGTTCATGAATCTGCACCAAAAATCCGACAGATTGTTCGACATCTTGGCCAAATTTCGCTGTAAAGCCAAAACAGGCGCGTCTTTTTGGCCTTGGTTGAGCAAATGCGGCAGCCATTTTGCTCTAAGCTCTTTCATCTTCAAGTTTTCGTGTAGGATAAAATGCACACTGCCTAAACTAATCCCTAATGCCTCCGCTATTTCCTTAATGTTCATTCGCTTATCTGTGCCAAGAATTTTTCGCACTTTCTCTACGTTTTCCTCATCAGTTGCCGTTTTTTGGCCTCCTGGACGTCGTTCATCCTCGGTGCTCCTGCGACCTCTTTTTAACACATTAATCCAGTTGGAAACAGTGGCAAAACATGGCGCAGAGTCACTGTACGTCTCGTCTAACTCAATTTTTACTTGGGTCGCATTCCAACCTTTGAAATCAAAATGCTTGATAACCACTCGAAACTCTTTTTTCTCCATTTTTAAAAATCACGCCGATACGTTGCACGGGAAAAGCTATCAAACGAAATCGCAACGGCCAATCACCATAATATATTGAGTGCTAGCAGTCGAAAAGCTGCAGTTCCTATTAGCGGTAAAAGCGTGCCAAAATTCGAATTCTAAAAAGCTCATTCTAAGAACTTATTGAACTACCTGTATATTCGGAACCGTCTCTACATCTACGTCGCGCAGGCTACCTAGTAAGGATCTAATCGCTATTGCTTTTGTTCGTACTTGGCTTGTATGCGTACGGAAGGAGAGTCTTGAGGTCAGGGCAACTCCGAAGTAGATAGAGTGGTTTTCAGGACTCGGCAATTTATAATTAAGTGGTAATCCGCTAAAACGCCAAATTTTAGTTTTTTGACTGATTCTCAATTACTTACGCCGACAGAAGTCTGCCTGTTTCGTTTCGAAAAAGCTGCAGATAGTTTCTGTGTAGCAGCAAAGTAAAAGCAACTACTTTTTTTTATTTTCTATAATAGCACTAGGTCACTCCGATTAGCTGTATAACGCTGCCGCATGGCACGCTGCACGCTTTGTAATCTCCATTTTCGTTGAGTGGGCTCTACGAGAAGCAGCCGTTGGAAATCGCCAGGATCACGAAATAACGTGAAATAAATTAGACAGTGGGTCGCGTTTTTTAGTAGCAGCAGCAGCAGCAGCAAACGACTTGAATAAGAAACGGCCTCAGCGGCGTCGACGACTGCCGCAGCTGAAGCAGCGAGAGGCTGGCGAACTTCATTCGCCATCCTGAATGTCGATGAGTCGATGATATCGTCGATGATGTTTAACGAGTGAGACGAGGGGGCGGCCAAGGGCAGCAAACTCGAAAGAGGGCGAAGAAGATGAAACGCATCGCAAAAGGCGAAGCAGACAAAGTTGATGTACTCGGACGTAGTACGAACGGGCCGAGAGAGGCCTGAGTTTGCCCTCCGTGTCGTCGAGAGCAACAAGAGGGCAACCACAATACGGCTAAGCAGACGACAGCCGCAGCGACGGCGGCAATAACGACAACAACAACAACAACAACAACATTAACAACAACAACAACAACGACAACAACCAAGGAACTCCGGCAGACTAGCGAGCGTATTCGTTTGCTCATTACGCTCTTGCGCATCTGAACAACAGATGGAACACGAGTGAACTCTATCCTCCTCGCCGTCATCGAAACTCCCAACGTCGTCCGCCCGTGGACGAGTGGGGCATGACGATGCCAACGGCGGCGAAGGCGTCGAGGGTGCGCCGGGAAAAGAACGCGAATCGGATTCACCACCGTTCACCGACATGCAAGTGTCGAAGGACTCGACAGCACGCCATACGAACGAAACGCGGGCCGGTCGGTCGAAAGAGACATCATACCCACCTAGTAGTACCACGGGTGGGGAGAAAACGGGGGAGGGGAAAGAGATCAAAAGCGTGCGCGCGTCAGAGAGAGATAGAGAGGGCGGGGCGGGGCAGGGCAGGACAGGGAGAAAGGATAAACAAACAATGAGAGAGCTTTGCATGGTTGAACGACGACATGCAGACACACACTAGAGGCCCAGCAGTGTGTCCCTGCACAGTTACACACACTCACACAACCAGAGGAGTCTACCGCAGGAAGGCAGGCAGCATCGCTGCAGTGTTCAATGTGGAAAAGTCGAGCAGAGTTTATCGGTGGGAGCCGAGATCCTATATCGTCCTATAGACGATGTGTTGATTCCCGGCCCCGGTGAGCACGACGACGGGCGTTCGGTGGCACCCGACGCCCAGAAGTGCTCACTGCAGAAATCACTCACACAAACGCTTGGCCTTGATCTAATCGAACTTAGCACTGAGATTTGGGGCTGATACGTAACTGTCATCAAATTGGCTTTCATCGAAATCACAATAATAATAATAATAATAATAATCACAAACACTGTTCTGCGAAATTAGCGTCCGCGCAGAGATGGATTTCAGTACCGTGTAGTTCGATAGTAGAATTTGGCAACAATATTTGAAAGCACACACGTGTAGCGTATTTAGGAATGTTCGCAAAGACTGTGACGATGGTGAACTCCTGTGAGACTACAAATATATACAAAGTCTTCATACTACTGTACCGGGAATATCAGTGTGCGCAGTGTGTTTAGTGTTTAAAACCATATACAAAAATATCGTTTTGAGTCACTGCCCGAAAACGATACCGACAAAAGTAGATTCGTTTAATAGACCTAAAGTCTACTTTATTTGAAGAACGTTATCATAAACCAAGCTGGCTGCAAGTGTTCGGGTCGGCATGAATGCGCCGCGTGATCCACCATGCATATAGATTCTTCACGGGATCAGCCGTGACTAGATTTATTGATTCGGCGGGCAATTAATTATGCAAGTTATTATTTACAAAATGACGAAAAGGCGTCAAATTTGCAATTTATAGTGCCTGAAGGTAAAAACGTTGCTGCAGACAGCACGTAAAGGCATGGTCGGCGCATTACTGCCGTAAGTGGTGATTGTGCTGCTCGATGGCAAGTTCGACCACGGGCGTCTAGATTTTTGTATTCGAACATGTCGGGAGTATTGATATGAAACATTGGCAAAAAAGTGACGCACTTTAGTGGTGCCTGCTAAGTTCACGCTGTCACGAGAATTTGTTGACTGAATGAGTGAAACAAAATGAGTCCGCATAAATGCAACATTTCCGCCATGCCAGAGATGTTCAATAAACGTGTCAAAGACAGGGTGAGACCCAAGGGACGTTTTATATCGGCAAAGTCTAGAAAAATATCTTCTCTTGTTTTCTGTACTTGCCTAAGATGTAGTTCTTGGGGTTACACTCACTCACCGGGGAGGGTCCGACCGTGATTAGTTAGAACACAAAAGTGGTCTGGGGGGGCTAGAGCGTTAGTCATGGTTGTCATCTACTGGAATGTCGCTGGTTCGACCCCCGTTATTGGTCGGATTTTATTTGAGCCATGCTCATAGAGAACAGCTGAGACCGCTGAGAGTCAGCAAATATGCTGCCACAAGGAGTGTCGGGAAACCCTCAACTTCAACTTGTTCTGCCTTCGGTCCATATGCTTCCCGGCGAAGCAAATGTTCGCAAATATTGCTGCTATACAATCGAATGTACAACTCCATTTGACTTGTTAATTAGAAAAACGGCATTACCCGGTGGAGCTTGGAAAGCCTAGCTTGAGGTTTTGCTGGATTGTATTTAGATGTACGGCTCTACATTTCGTACGGTGTAGAGAGCAGAGAACCAAGTCCCAACGGGGTACATGGTTAGCGGTTTGTTCGGTGGACCGACCAATATATTCCATATTCATCCATCTAGCAGCACTATTTTGCTTAACCTCGCCGCGTAAGCTTTCCTGCTCGTTGACCGTTCCGTATATATATATATATATATATATATATATGTGTTTTTTCGAATTATTTTTTCTTTATTTTAGCATTCAAATGGTACCGCCGCCACATGCTAACATCATACCGTGGCCACCACCAATCAACGTTGGCCACAGATCCAACAGTTCGTCGTCGAAATCATCAGGCGATGTGAAGTTGTTGCACTGCCGAGTTCTGGACAGCTCTCTGTTGATATTTCCCATCGACGACAAATTTAAAAGCATTGTTCGTTTCTACCAGCAGCCGACTTGTTGTCTGTGTATCTTCTCGTTCGTCGTCGTTCTCCTCCTTCTCCTCCTCCTCCTCCCCCTTCGCCGCTCCCCTCGATCGAGATGTTCGAGTTCAAGCTTAAGGAAACTCGAAGTCGTTGACGCATTGATTCACACCTCCTACACAGCTATGCACATATGTAGATTCGTACATTCGCTATGATCACCACGTCGAAGGCGATGGCATCCGCACATCAGGCTGTTGTTGTCGTCGGGGTTGTTGTCGATGATGATGTTGTTGTTGTTGTCGTCGTCGAGATTGTCACCCTTACCGTTGTCATCGAGCTTTCGTTATAGCACTACTTAAATCCGCCACCAATCGACGGCCCGACGCCAAGACTGGCCAAGTGGGGCGGCGAGCCGGTCGGGCAGCCGCTGTCGGGGCGGGGGACGCTGTTGAGGTTCACTGCAGCGGAATCAAGTGACTAAAACTCAAGTAGCTTCTTTATCGCCTTCGTCCCCTCGTAGGTCATCATGGTCGTTGTCACCATTGACGTTGTCCTACGCTCACCCAGTGGCAGCCAGTCGCAATAGTGGCGACAACAAAAACGACGACAACAAAAGCACCAACAACAACAATAACAACATCAGCAACACCAACAACAACAACAACAACAAGAACCACAACAACAACAACAACAAGAACCAGAACAACAACAACAACTCCGTGTCACTCCAGAGAAGAGAACACCAACGTGGTTTTCTATACAGTGCGCTCGATCTAAAGTGAACCCGCGGGTTAACTTCAATCGACGGCTGTTGTTCGCTCTAGGGCCCTTAGATCCGCTCCTAGCACAGGGTTTTCGTTCGACCGGCGTCTCTCTAACCTGCGCTTTTCCACCCAATGTCCCGTCTGCGATGACAGCGCGCGTAGTTGAACAAAGATGCCCCTCTAATTCCCTTCAATAGACCTGCCCCGCTCTGTCTCCATCCAGCCAACTGAAGCCGTTTCTGCTCCTCGACGCAGAAGAAGTTGGCTCACTTTGGTTTCTTCGTTTTCGTCATCATTGCTCGTTTTCTTCTTCGCTTTCTTGCTCCTCCTCGTTCTCCTCGTCATTTTTTCATCATTGTCGTGAGATTCCTGCTCATTTTCTTCGCCGTCATCAGCATCGTCATCTCAGGCTGCTGCCAATGCAAGACCCAATCATAGTAAGCTGGTCAAGAGGGAGGTGAATGGCATATAACATCAGCGGCCGCCACCGCGGTTGGCCCTGCTGCCATCGCCGGCCTTCAATTGCTTTAAGGCGCGAGCCCGCTGTTGCACGAACGCTATTTAGCTCATAATCAAGTAGAGAGGTTCACTAAGAGCGTCGCAAGTTGATTGAGCCACGCACGCTCCAACACTTCAATCGGTTCCCTGCTCACCCCCTTCATGTCCTCATCTATGCCATCACAGACATCTCTCTTTCCATGTGTCCCTCTCTGCCTATCTATTTGATGAGGCGGATATCTTCTTAGCAGAACATCTTAGGCGACCTGCCTTCCTGTCTCGTTTCCTTTCCAGATAGGCACGATTACAAGCGTTCCGCCGGGCGCCGCAACCACGATCGACCTCTGCCCCATCGTATGTACACAGAACGGTCGTGTCTCTCCGGCCAACATCGATAATATATGTATATATATATTAAGGCGAGCACTGCCGAGTGTGCAGATGTATTGTAAATAATTAATAAATAATCGCAATAGTTTATATATATATATATATATATATATATATATATATATATATATATATATATGTGTACCTGAAACGAATTTGAATTTTTGCTTCTCGCCCTGCAGAACGGCGCAGGGTGAGGTGGGGAGAATTATGTGCCATCCACATAATTCCTTATTTGGATAGCAACATACACAAATTGCACTGTACTTCTGCATAATAAATAATATTGTTAAAATGGCATGCTAAGTGGTTGGTTGAACAGGGTCGCTCTTCCTGCCAAGCACTATCGAGGAAGCTATAAGTGTTTTCCCTTTAATTAAAGGCGTACATGTCCGCATATTATTTTAAATGTTCTTAAATTAAATACATGTTAAAGAGTAATGCTAAGAGAGTTAAAGATTAATTTATTAGGGATAGTAGTAGTAGTAGTAGTAGTAGTAGAAGAAAAACCCTAGTTAAATTCCATCGTAGTAGAAGGTATTTATAGTCGGTCAGAGTAGAAGTTAGTTATTATAGCCCATCGAAGTTAGTTCATCAAGGAAGAGGTTTTCTATAGTTCAGTTCTAGTTGGTAATAGTTCTAGTTAGAGGCGCATAGTTAGCTAGGTGGTAGAAGAACAAGCTAGCAGCACCCAGAAGCAGCGATCGTCAATAGCGGCGGCGGCGTCGTCGTCCGAAGTCGAGGTCGTTAGAAGGCAGGCTGTGGCTGTCGTTGCAACCACAACCTTGCCAGTTGTTGCACCCTTTTCGGCGCTACAAAGTCCGCGCCCGCCCCGAAAACACAATGATAATGATGACGTCGTCGTATCTATCGTGTCCGGCACGATTTGTCACGTCTTTTGTTGTTCGTGTGCGCTCGATGATTGTTTGTCTTGTTTTATGTGTAGTCTTCACTCCGGATGACATTCGTCGCCTGTTTCGTCTTTTTGGATCTTCCCCCCTCTCTCTCCCCTCCTATCTCTCTCTCTCTCTGTCTCTCTACCAGCTCTACCAGGACTTCTGCTGGCTTCACCGGCCGGCAAACTGGGTGGGTGGCCAGCCATATACCTGCGTATAGCATACATGCATACATGTGTGTACAGCGAGTTGACCGGCTCGATGTAGCGTGGTGTCGTCTGTAATCCGTTAGGTCAACTTCCCATCACTTACACTTAGGACTGGCCGGCACGGATAGGACATCAGCGCACATCGCGCACACAAGAACAAGACGAAGACGCCGGGAAACGAAACGGACAAGACAAATAGAAAGAAGAAGGGAAAGAACAACAACAACAACAACAAATCATCATTTGCTGCTGCCGCTACTGCTGATGACATTACCGATGATGGTGGTGATGATGATGATGATGATGGTGACGGAAAGGGAAAAGCAGTCAACCTAGTTGACTCTATCAGCATACTCAGAATATGCAAGGTATATATGCTAACCACTAGATTTTTTACTAGACTGGCGCAGTGTTCTTATAGGTCTTCTACGTCGTAACAGCAGCGATCTCTGAGATTTCAGAAACATGCTTTTATGTCTGTTGTTGTTGTTATTCGTCGCCAAATAAAACGAAATATTCGACCTCATTCTGCAAGCAAATAATGTGCTTCTAGGTACTCTGACGGTTGTGAAAACGATATGCTATCAATGGAAATGTTTGTAATAATGTATATATATATATATATATATATATATATATATATATATATATATATATATATAGCAAACACAAGTCGTTAAGATAGGGTAGATACTAATCAAATAGCATCAAAGTGGCCAAACCTTGGTTCTCGACACAGATAAATAAATTCACCAAAATCGGCTGACTCTGATAAAATCTAAATCTGAATGCTCGCGTAAGCCTGATAATTTCCATCAAAGCAAACCACCATCATTAGCAGTTTTGTTATCTAACGGCGATGGACAGTCCCGTGAATGTAAAACAAATCCGCGCTTTCTATAAAGGAAGAAATATATATATATCGTCGTTTTGTATATAGAGTATAACAGAAAAAGGTGTCCTGCAAACTCTTGGTGTAAGCCAAAGAATACTCCATTCTTGCCAACGGTAGCCATGGAAGCAGGCTGACCATGCGCAAAACGCCTCTTGACTTTGCACCAGATCGGTACAAAGTTCAACCAACAACAAAGTCCCAACCACACAAATCACAATTGACTACGATCTACTCACACAGTCTAGGCAATCTTTTGGCGCAAATGAAAATTGTTAGATTCAATGGTTTAACGTTGGAAAGTTTTTAAGAAACATGTTGACGGGGAAAACACCAGAGCTACGACTACTTCTCCCACAAAACGGTACAAGATCGTTTGCGGCGTACCCATGTCGAAACCGAAGCGTTTATACACCCCAAAGTAGAAACCAACACTTTGCGTGATGTTCAAATACGTGACACGCATCAGTTTCCTGAAGGTGGGAGTTTCAATAACGCTGTTACCAATCTGTAATACGCGTATGATAGCCAGGCGACAATGTACCAAATACCGGTGTAGGGTTAAAATAAGTCAGCACACACTAATTGCTGTCGAGCCCGGTGGCGTAGTGGATTAAGTCTCCGCCTCGCAACCGGAGGAGACACATAAGTGCGCGGGTTCGAACCCCACCGCTGCACATTTGTATTTATGGGGGTCCGTCTATGAAGCAATGTGAAAAACAGTTCCGTGGACGTTAAATCTTGGCTGAGGGTCAGCCCGAAAATTTTACACTAATTGCTAGCAAGCAAAGCCTTCAGGAGCGCCCCAAAAATAGTATCCGACACCAGCGTATGCATGTATGGTAAACTGTTTAAGACAGCTGGGTGCATTTTGTACAAGTTTGTTGGGAGACAAAAGCAGTTGATAGCTATTAGAACTTTTTTTTTTTTTTTTTTTTTTAATGCAAATGCATAAGTATTGTATTTATTTAGATTCTTTAGATGCACATACAATTCTTGACGCCGATTTGGTTCGGCTACGGCAGAAAAGGGAGTCCCTTGCCCGTGGGCAATGAACCGATTATGGACGCGGCGTTTCCGCGTTGAATTTCAACTGATATTCTTTGTAGCAAAAACTGCCATGACCTTCTATCACCGGTTGATGCAGCAACTCTAGATCCCAGCTCCGCCAGAAAGCTCCTTGTGATTTTTCCCATTGGGCCTAAAGTCTCGAAGGCAATTGGTTGAACGATAAAGTTTTGTTCCAGTTCACGATATTTTGCCAACTTGCGATCTTCGGCAAGGTGAGCGGCTGCTCCGACCTCCCTGCTGGTATGGCGAGCATAAGAAGCGGCCAACGTGCAAGACACGGTGACGTCGTACACAAGGCAGCGACCTTCACTCCATGGAACTAGAGTCAGGCCGTCCGGACGCAGTTGGCTGTTGGCTGACAGTCCGACCGGCTCCTTGACTGCCGGTATGTGGGCAGACTGCATTGCTCGGTGTATTACGTCGATTAAAGCTGAATGTCTTGAGAACCTACCGGCGCTCCTCTTGCAAGCGAGAGCATGCTCACCCGTAGAAGACACCGGTAGGTCACATCTTGCACAGTTATGTGCGAAGCAGACTGATTCCCCCAGGCGCAGGCCGGAGACGATGCGGAGTGTGGTATTGTCCAGCATCGTCCCCAGCTGCGGTGAGGGAATGGCCTGAAGCCACTTTCCGCTCATCGGATCTATCACGGCTTTCAATCGCGCCTGCTCTTTAACGTTGTTTGCCTGGGTCATTAACCGCTCCTGGATCGACTTAACTACTTGCAAGTCTAAAGTCGATTGTGAAATGCGTTCGGGCAATGGACCCCACATTTCTGCGTAGTAGCGGCGAGCTTGTTCAAGTTGAGCGATAAAGCTGGTGTAGGCATCCGGTGGTGTGATCCCTGACACTAAAGTCTCAGTGTTTTTTAGAGACCCGAGGTGAGCAGACAAGGCAACTTGCGAAGCCATGCGAATCCCCATTCCTCCTGCGGAAGTTGGAAGCGAAGCTTGTAACCACGAGGTTTGCCTAAGCTGAACGTTTAAGATACCCTGAAGGGTACTTCGCAAGGTTTCGTCGAACGATTGAAGCAGTTCTGGTTCAGCATAGGCTTGTGAGCATCGTAAGAGGTACATCAGCCTCGGCGTTGACAAACTCGCGCGAAGCAGGTAGAGGGCTGGGTGAGCGTCCAATAGTCGCAGTCTAGAGCACCAGCGAACAAGGTCGGAGCCTTTTTTGGCTAAAGATAAGCCAATCGATTCGGTCAGAATTGGCGCTCCTAGAAGCTCGAATTCGTTATCGGGAATTAACCTCGCAGCTGGCAGAAGATCGCGGACCATTTGAAGCATGGAGCCGAGTTGAGGGTCCTGTTGAAAGGGGAAAAATATTTCGCACTTGGCGTCGTTCAGCTTGAGCCCCGAGACCGCCTCGAAGTCTTTTACCTGGGCAATGTCTCTCTGGACCGCCGAGACGTCTCCAGCGAGAGTGCCGTCGTCCAGAAACCAAGGTCGGAGTTCGGAAGTAAGGCGCGTTTGAAGTTCGTGAATAGCAATGCAAAATAAAGCGGGGCCACAGGGGTCACCTTGCTGGACGCCGGAGCACGACTCAATAAACTCTCCCTGCCAAATTAACTTGCTCGGAAGTCTATACATCTGGTATACCAGCGGGTAAAGTTGGGGAAGGTGAGTGCGAACAGCTTTAAGCAGGTGGTCTCGTCTGAGCGTGTTAAAGGCATTTTTGAAATCTAACTTGACGAGAACCTTCTCTGGGGCACTCCTGTTATGGTCTACAAACGCCCGTGTTGCATGCACGGCCGCTTCCGCACCTCCTCTGATTCCGCAGCCGAGCTGATGCGGAGAGACCATTGCGACGATGACCGGCATGCTCTTCCTGGTTATGATCTTTCCGACTAAGCGGCGCAGAGTCAGGCCAACGGCAATGGGTCTAATGCCACCATCTTTTTTGCGCAAAGCAATAAGCGAGGCGCCGTAGAAGACAGGGAGCACGAAATCAGGCAACTTTCCATTAATAGCAAGGTTTACAAAGCGTACTAGACTTAAGAGCAGTCGATTCTCCTCGCCGTCTCTGCCGATAAGGTCCTTCAGATGACGTGGTCGTAGACCATCAGGGCCGCCGCCTGAGCTGTTGGCAAAGCTCCGGATGGCGTTGATGACATCCATTGCAGACACGGTGATCTCATGGGTCTCTCCGGCAGACACAGGCGGCGGAGAAAAGGATAGATCAGGTGGAGTAGGCGGATGTTTGCCCAGGAGCGCCAGTTTTGTTTCGGCAGACAGCGGCGCTACTGTGTCGGTGGATAAAAGAACCCTTGCCGCAGAGGAAACGTCGCCGAGAGCGAGTTTCCCCTGAACAACACGAATCATCGCAGAGTTGTTGCGCGACGAACTTTCTTGCCGACTAGATAATGATGAACCATATGGGTTCGTTTCAGGACCGTTTCCCGCCCGGAATCGGTTAAGATTCTCGCGTAGTACCGATGTGAGGGTTCGGCCGCGTTCCTTTTGGGATGGTATGCAGAATACTGCAGTTGGAAATTGCAGTAGTCTTTTATATGAATCTCTGCTTGCTGTTGAGCAGACCTCATTGATCAGAGTTGCAAGCTCCGAAGACATGCTGTCGCGAATACCCCGGGGTAAACAGGAAATCATCTTAGATGCGCTCTTGATTTTCGACGTTTCGAGGATAACGTCTTGCAGTGAGACCTGCGCCGGTGTACTTGTTACAGAACTTGCATGGAGTGCGTCTCTCGTGGACCGACTCAGACCGTTGCTTTCCATACTGTTGACAGAGGGAACAGCCCACCTGCGAATGTCTTGTTGTGACATCATTGCGAGGCCGGAGGAGACTTCAGAGCGGTGTCGCACGCGACAACAGGGGAGGCAGCTGTCATCGTGGGATCTGTTTCGGGCGGACGCAGACCAGCCAAACTTAAAGTTACAGATGTCAGCAAAGCGTCTTTAAGCTGATCGCGCAGGCCAACAGTGAGGTTGTTTGGGGACCCGATAGCGGGCCCAGCAGAAGCGACTTGTAAAGGCGCGCCGGGGAGAATGCATGAGAATGCCTTCTCGATAGCGCTGCTGATGTGTGTTACAATAGTGTCGATAACGGACGGTATGATCTTTTCAGTGATGGCGAGCATTATCCTGTCGAGCCAGTCCCCTTGCGGTGGAGCGATAACATTCGGGATGGGCTCCTTAACATCATCCTCCGCCTTTTGAGTCTGATCTGCCGGACGTGAAGGGACTTTAACAAGAATTAGAACTATATGCAAGTAAAGGTATTATGTGACTAGAGACGTGAACTACAAACTGGCAAATAGATTCATCTGCACTTACGTCATTCTATGCTTCGACTACAGGGTGAGAGGAAGCCCTTGAAACGTAGTTTACATACAGTATGTTATATCCCAAGTCAATAAGAGAAAGGGCGATACCCGTCATCATAGAGTACGACTACGGAGAAAAACTAGAGCATTACCGGTGACGAAGTCGGAAAACGAAAGCATCATCAGATGAAACTCGATTCATGCTTATCAGAGCAGGCAAGCGACTAAGTATCTAAACCACATAATAATAATAATAATAATAATAATAATAATAATAATAATAATAATAATAATAATAATAATAATAATAATAATAATAATAATAATAATAATAATAATAATAATAATATAATAATAATAATTAGATGATATATCAATTGCACGACGAATACAATAAAGTCCAGTATTTCAACGCAGACGGGTGTTTAGGGCTTAGCAAGCTCAACGTAAACGTACCCAACTAGGGCAGAGGCGCTCAACTCAGGCAAGGTGCGAAGGAGACGGATACTGAATGCCCTGCGTAAATCTTGTTGTCTCACGCTCGCTGTAGGCGACCGCAGCGTGCATATGTACATATACTCGCGTATGCGCGTAATGTGCGTGTGAAACAAAGTCGATATTGCAGCACAGCTAATGTAAGCAGCGGTCATTAAGAAATTCGATTCTAAATACAATGGTGTCTTCTTCTGGTCGACCACCAGACCAACCGGACACCGAGAGATTCGTACTCTGCTCCTGTCGACGTAACGAGGGCCCATTCACTGCGTAGCGTTCGGCGTTATGCGCAAGTGAAGATTTCCACTTGCGCCACGGTCAACACGGGTGAATGTAGGAGACAAATCAGTCGACTGCGACTTCTCGTGCTTCTTCTCGATCGCATCTGCGTTGTGGACACATTTCCTTCCGGTAGCCAGCGGTGGGAAGGCCGGTTTGTGACGTCGTTGTCATCGTCGTCGTCTTATACTGGCAACCCGATGTGGGTGGGTGCACATTGAACCTCCCACGACCTGATCCCCTTGCGACAAAGAATGCGAACCATAATCACATCTCTCTCTTGCGCGCTCGGTCCGTATCTGTATATTTATCTATCTGTCCATCTCTTTATCGAACTATCTGTCTATCAATGTTTTCTTCCCTCACTCTCTCTTTTGAACAGTTATTCACCCCCAACGTAGAGCTACCATTAGCATTGTAAAGTAGGTAAGGCCACAATGCAACAACAACAACAACAACAACAACAACAAATGCCTCAGCGATCACTGTTTGAACTACAATTGCGGCTGCCCGATTATGCAACGTTTTCCGAATTATTCGTGCGGCGTCTTCGTCTTTCACAGAGTCAATGTATATTCGAAGTTGAAACACTGTGGCCACTTGAACGGTGAACGGGACTCCGTCGATATACGACGACACCCTTTCCATTCGAATCAAATACGAACTTTTGCTAGCCTTCACATGTCTCGTTTCGGTCAACAGTGTTGAATGCACGCATATGCATATATGAACAGGTAGATACATCTAATCACGTATAGGTGTATATATATATATACAAAGACCTGTGAATGAATGTATGTCTGTATATCGATGTAGCTGGCCGGAGATTACTTCACAAAACGTTGCCTGCAGAAGTTTGCCAAGTACCACGCAGTGGAATGCACAGCGCTGGACCGAAAATCGTTGCACTACTTCTCTCGTCGGAAGCGTGAAGAAGATAGAGCTTCATAAAGAAACATTTTTGAAATGTATATCATACTCAATTTGAGTGAAATAAACATAATTGTAATTGAAACTTCACAAAACGTGTACTTGCAAGTGAGCGAAATGTTCAATGGGAAAATGGAACAATTCACCGCGTTTTAAAGAAATGTTCATAAAAAAAGCAGAATTGTATTCGTTTCGTGTAAAATATATCTAACGTGTCTAACGAAAAAAGTATAGTCGTATTGAGAACAGTTTACAAAAATACAGATCCTGGCATGCCGCGTGTAGTGGCTCGATTTGAAATTCGAACTGATTATCGTTAACCGCTTCACAAGACCAAAAAAGTTTGCTCACCGTGCACCACTTAGTTGATAGGCCAGACAAGCCTTAAAAGTGTCACACGTTAAGAATCTAGAGTAGCATTTTCTAACGCACATTCAGTAGTGACGGCTGACTGTCCCGATGGACCCATGTAGCCATGCGCCGGACAAAAGGGTGTGCTCGGCTTTTATTTAAAATTTCTCGTGTATATTTTCATTCGAAAAACGCTGAGGGAGGTAACTACCTAACATCAGAAAGGATGCTGACCGCACGTAGATTACTTTAGTTAGTCTTCCCTTGATGAAACTAAGCGGATGTGAACGTCGTAGCCATAGAAAACAAGCTCTTTAATTGAGCAAGTCTTGAAAACCGCACCTAAAAATACAAAATAAGAAGAAGAATGTACTAAGCCTTGTAAGTCCTCAAATAACGTGCTTTTAAGGCCAAGTCAAAAGCTGGCTCGTATACATTCAAAAGATTGTGATGCTTATTCTGAAACTGCAATCGTTGAGTCTGGCTTTGTCACGTGCAGCCATTGATATCGTCATCGATGGCTGAACAAGATTTAAGTTGTCAAACTTCAAGGAGAATGCCGTACAATTTACGTTGTACCACTTGTTGTCATCGCCTTGCTAAAATTGCTTTTGTCTATTAAATATTTATATATATATATATATATATATAATTTTTTTTTCGTAAGGTCTGTGTACGATTTTTTCATGTCATGGCTGATGTTTAATCCACTCCGGCATTTACCTTGTCTAAATTGGAAACCATGCAAACTAATTTAAATATGGCCGGTCTGGGTCTCGAACCCAGGCCTCCCGAATGCAAGGCAAAGGCTTTTGCCACTAAGCCATCTTGCTTGGTATATATATATATATCTATATAAAATATATAGAAAAAGAGAGCGAGAGAGAGGACAGCGACCTGTACCCACATGGGAAAGCACTCAGCCAAACGTAATCTGGCCGCAGATTAAAATAAACGGCGGCGACGACTCGGTCCATTAAACGCGTTACTCTTATAGCTTCAACTTTTCTCTGAATTAACCTCACTCTCTCACTGTGTCTCCATGACTACTACTGAGGCTACTCGCTTTGGATCTATTTATTTCTCCTTTCTGTCTGTGTAGCTATCCCACCCGACTATGGCTGACAATTCATTCGAATCGATGTTTAGCTTCTATAATACGTAACCCGCCTTACGACCAGCCTGCTAACCTCAATCGAAACAAACGCACTCGAAACCGCATGTCCACTCCCTTTTACTATCCCCGCTGCTCTGCCACTCTCTATCTCTCTCTCCCCATTCCCTTACTTGAGATCTATTCAGATACATGCCACCCCCAAGCTGCACCGAAACTTCGGCGGCTTAATCTCCAACCTGTTCATTCATGCTCAAGTTTTTGCTGCAGGTACCCAGGAGTAGCAATTTGACAATCAAAGCAGCATCGCTTCTACAGTTGTTGTTTCGGTTGCTATTACTGTATTGCTATTATGGTTAAGCTTGTTGTTGTTGCTGTTGTTGTTGCTGTTGTTGTTACTGCTTTTGTTGCCGTTAGTTACCTGCTGCTTCTGAAGGTACGGCGGTGCGGTGAGGTACCAGTACCAGGCCCCACGGTTCATGCAGGTCATCAAATCTTCGACTCGTTCCGGGATTCCCACATCCGGTGTGGCTTCGCCATTCGGCTATGTGGCTACCGGCTACATTTAAGCTACGTTACATCACATCGGTGTCTTCTTCACCGCCGGACGTCGGCCGAGCACTGCGTTCGACTGCGGCATCCTCAGCAAGCAAACTCTCCCTTCGTTTCGGGTGCAGGGCTCGACCGTCCGTAATGAAACGCATATAAGATACCATCTGGATACGAGAGGCGACCGTGCTCTCAAGCTGTGCGCGGCTATAACTGTGTGTTTAGAGAGGGTCTACTCGGATTCGATTATAATTTAAGAGTCTTCGGCAGCTTGATATTCACAGCCTATGTCACAGCGGTTCGACAGGTCTTCACCATTTGCCGCCGAAGAGAGTAAATGACATGATAATGGCCTCCCTCTCGCAGAACGTGAAAACTGACCAGCCATCTATCTTTGTTAATATTCGTATTTGTCACTGAATTCACTGGTCGTTTCTCTCTACTAGTTGTAACCAACCGCAAGTGAGTACCAGAGTAGATGTTTCCGTCTCTAAAAGAAACATATATAAGTATACACATATATTTCCTTCTCACGCCATCCATATATATATATATATATATATATATGGATTCACAGATAAGCCATTCTCACAGGTAGCCCCGCTGTATCTATCGTGGGACAAATGCAGGGTGCGGTGGCACGATAACATAGATTAAGCTTGCGTTTCCTTTTGTATTATGCAAAGATGTTTTGCGAGATATAGAGATCTGCCACATAACTGGTACTCTTGATGTTCGTTTCTAAGGGTGTGAGGGAAAACATGCTTTTACGCACATCTTGGAGGACGAGTATTGTAAGACTCGATGCGGATGTTGTTGGCATAATAAAATTCATAGAAACCTTTTTTACTTAAGGCGAGTAGGTGGTATCGCCCTCCTGAATGTTACTTCCATACATCCCCCCAACCTTTTGTTCTTGGGTTGCGTGGGCAGCGCGCACATTGCGGACTGTGCCAACGCTTTCGTTTGATGGTAATCGCAACCAAGTCCGCAACCAATGATGCTCCAGCTTGAATAGTTGTGGTTCAATAGTGTCACGCATAACTTGTTTGCACGTACAGGAAAATCGCGTTTAAAAAGTCACGGCTATTGTGGCCTATTCGCGGTAAATGCCGTGCAGGTTTCGAACGTAGGCTTGACGTCGTCTTCGTTCCTGAGCTACTATGACTTCTACAACTGAAGACGCTACGTTACGCGATACTACAGATAAAACGACGGTTGAATCGACTGTCTCGGGTGCGAGACACTGCGTTAGTGTTCTTTGTGTTGAACACAGGCGCTTGAGGCGTCTCATAGTGCTGCTTGGTTGTTCTTTCACAACGCTAGCCATGTTTATGACGCTACGAATCCTATATATATATATATATATATACTGAAGTTCCTTTATCTCGCATTAAATGTCTCATTATAGTATCACGTGTATGGCTCTAACACGAATTGCCATACGCTAGAACAGCGCCCGCTTGCAAACGACATTTTATGATCCCGTACAGGATCTGGTTTTGGAAACATTCTTCGACACAGTTCAGCTTGTGCATACTATATATATATATATATATATATATACATATATATATATATATATATATATATATATATATATATATATATATATATATGCTTATGAAGTTCAGAATATTTTTTTTATTTAAATGCGTTTTATTCCTGATATCTTATGTGTGCTACAACATTATAGTCGCATAGTTCGTGAGGCTAAAAGCCTGTGTACGCAGCACTGAAAGCCTAAAACATAACGGAAAGACATACAAATTACTCGTAACTACCAATGATATGGTGAATAAACTGAATGATACTGATAACGGAAAGACTATTTAGATTTGAGTATACGATATATATAAATATATATACAGTCGCTGAAAAAATATAGAGCCACCCATTTTTGCCACATTTCACGCATTTATTATAACCAATCGTGTATGGATCACAGTGACACATGCTCACATAGTAACAGCGAAGACTTTCATCGACATTTGGGGTCTCGGATTACTTTGCACCACGAGATTTCCACATTTGGCACAGCTACACCGCGAAAAAGTTATAATGCTACTAGCAAGCTGTCTTAACGAATTAAGCGGATTAACGGCGTTTGGGCTCATTACGGCTCGACAGAAATAAAAGCAGACCTCCCACCAGAAGTTTTTTCTTTGTTGAAACGATAGGCTTAGGCTGGTCATTAAAAGTTTTTCAACACGATAGCGCCCTGATTCACACCACCAGGCTGATTGGAATCTGGTTCGACCAACGCCACATTGAGGTCCTACGCTGGCCTGCGGTCTCACATAATCGTAATGTCATCCAGAATGTATGGAGCTGGCTCGCACGATAAGTTTACACCGACGAAAAACAATTTTTGAGGCTTGAGACGAACTCCTGAGGACGTCATCTAAAATTTGTTCAACACTATACCAAACCGCATTTGTGAGGTTATCCGATTTAACGGGAAATTCACTAAGTATTAAGTATAGTTGTTGGGTGTCGTGGAATGAGCCCAAACGCCGTTAATCCTTTTAATTCACTCGTTAAGACATGTATCTTGCTAGTGAAATTAGAATATTTTGCGGTGTAGCTGTACCAAATGTGGACATCTTCTGGTTCAAAGTATTCCGAGACCCTAAATGTCAATGAAAGTCTTCGCTGTTACTCTGTGAGCATATATCACTGTGATCTTTACAGGATTGGTTATAATAAATGCGTGAAATTATGGTAGTAGTGGCAAAAATGGGTGGTCCTATATTTTTTAGGGACTGTATATACTCGTATATATATATATATATATATATATATATATATGTACAAAGAAAGAATTGCAAATATATGTCACAACAACGCCTCTACCTCGACATTGGTCACTTTCCATAAGCCTTTTGTCGATTTCATGTGTATAGCCGCTCCTCAATCAAAAGTGATGTGATGTTGTGACTGCTGCTTTGTCGTTGCTGTTATCGTTACTGCGGCTTTGATTGTCGCTGTCACCGCCGTCGTTAATATTGCTTCGCTTCATCACCGCCACCACCACCATCATCATTATTATCACCGCCGCCTTCTTCTTCTGTTTTTTTTCTATTTTTCTATCGTTTGCACATTATTCCGAGCTCACTATTGCGACTCGATCGTTGCGGTTGTGTGTGCGTTCGCTAACGCGCTCAAAGACGTTTCTGTACACCACCCTCCGCCATTTTCAGCAGTCGATCTCGGTTCGGACAGCCCGTCTTTAAATATATATATATATATATATATTTGATGATGCATATTTCATAAGCACGTAACTGGACACCGAATCGTATAGGCCGGCGGTTAAGCTTTCTATCTTTATGGTAAAAACAGACCGGCGATGTGCGCGCCGTTCGTCACCCGCCCGTCCACCAGTAGAACTGACGGGGGTATTCGGCAGACTGCCCGCAGACTGGGGTCGACCTATTCGGCAGCAGTCTGCGAAATCTTCATTGTCGTTGTCCTCATCATCCCCATCAGCATCATCATCCTCACCATCACCACCCGATGTACGGTCTTCAGGCTCTGTATCAATCTATCTACCTGTACGTCCACACCAATACCATCATACTCGCACCAATACCTCGTTGGAGAACTGGTGCCGTCATTCGTTAGGAACGTCGTAAGTCTAGTTAGTTGCGTCGTTGTCATTCTCTGCCTCCAATGGCCACAACAACAACAGCAGCAACAACAACGACGACGACACCAACAACAACAACAACAATGACACAACAACAACAGCATAGATGTTGATCATGATGTTGATAGCGATCTTCCTCTCATGGTTCATCTCGTCATGATCACCGACCTCAGCTCCCGCTACCCCCCCCCCCGACAGCATCTCACTATCACCATCATCATGGACATCGCCCCGCATCTCCATACTACTCATCTACTTCACTCACGGCCCATTAGTAACCGATGGCGATCCGAAAAGCGCATAAGCAACGCCGTTATCCTGAAGAAGAAGAATACCAGTTCATTTGTCGGGTTTGGCTGTGCGTAGTAGGTGCTGCTGCTGCTGATTGGTTGCTCTCTCAGCTGTGGTCAGATTCCTTTCCGGAGGACGATACACGCACAAACTACCGCTAACGCTTAGGTCATAC
Organism: Dermanyssus gallinae; assembly: GCA_003439945.1. Taxonomy (NCBI): domain Eukaryota; kingdom Metazoa; phylum Arthropoda; class Arachnida; order Mesostigmata; family Dermanyssidae; genus Dermanyssus; species Dermanyssus gallinae. Next base: position 850,380 of record QVRM01001309.1, on the reverse strand, counting down.
TGGTCCTTTGCGTTGCTGCATTAGCTAAGATGTTTATTTATATATATATATATATATATATATATATATATATATATATATATATATATGCAGGTTGCATTGGCGTACAATGGCGCAGCGACAAACAGAAACCTGTTGTTGGCTCAAGCTCTTGTTAGAAAGGAATGATTTGACTCGTTTGCATAACAAACATCACAGATCCTATAGACGGTGCCGTATACGAATAATTACGTTTCCCCTTCGACTGAATCCGAGGCTAAGGTTTTGTCGTGAGTTCAATGCTTTTCTTAGTTGCGATAAGCGGTGTGGTGATACGGCGCGTAACAGAACATGAGAGTCGTTCGGCAGGCGGGCACATCGAAGCCATATCAGGTTGTCGAGAATGCAGGAAGCATTGTCATAGTGCTATCGTGAAGGTTGAACTATTCCGTCCGTCATGTTTCTCTGTTTAGAAGGCTAGTAGCACAAACTTAAACGTCTTCTCCATTTTCGTCAAATCAGTATTTAACTTAAATTGTTATTTGAAAGGGAGTAACTTAATATTAAATTCCTACTGCTTAGAAAAATTATTATTTATGTGATGCTATATTTTACTCATTATTATTATTATTATTATTACTATTATTATTATTATTATTTGTTTTTTCTAATTTTTTATATTTCATCAACAGCTATTAAAGAACAAAAATGGAGCTGCAATTGTCTCCCGAGAACGTGTGCACAAGCAATATTACTCTATCTCGTATAGAGTGGGCTGGGACCACTTCAGCAGCGTGCCCCAGACGGATGCTGCGTTCCCGCGTTGGACGTCAAGGTCAAGGCGCTGTCTCAAGAAAGCCGCAGATCTTTTGTCTCCAGTTGCAAGGTTCAGCTGCTCGCCGACTTTATGGAGGAGCTTGCGAGTCAAGTTGCCAGGACCGCCCAAGGTTTCGAACGCTAGCGGTTGAAACTCATGTGGATAACCTATTGAATCGTATTTTGCGAGCTTCCTTGCCTCGGATAGATTACGAGCGTGGCCTGCTGAGATCGCCCCGCCACCGACCATTGAAGGTGCTAATGAGTCGGTGACAGTGGCGTCTCAGACGAGCATCCTGCCCCTACTAAATGGGGTAAGAGTCATCCCATCCGGGCGCTTAACATCGTCGGTGGAGAGGCCTTGGGGCTCTAGAATGCAGGGGAATCCACTTGATCGAAGCGCTCGGCCGAAGGTGTCGTTAGGTGTCGTTAATACCGGCATGTCTGGCACGCCTTCCCGCACTCATGATGCACGATAACCCGTGATGAGCGATTTGTGGTCACATTTACATTGATGAGGGGACACAAGGTCACAGCCGAGACGAAACCCTGCCCCGATTCGAGTCGTCTCGTTGTCCAGGAAGGTGCCTAGTGGGGCACTTGGAAGCACATGCAACCAAGCCCCGGATCCTTTAGCAGCGACCGCTTGAAGGCGAGCCCTTGTGGTGTCATCGACAGCGCTCGCTAGTAAGCCACGATATACTTCGTCATATAAGAATGTGCTCCAGTCATGTTGGCTTATCCGGAGCGCCTCTGCAAACGGTCTTTAACTCCTTGTACAGGCGTCTCTTGAGCTCATTAAACTGAGAAATGCCGGCTTCGTCTAGTAGTGCGATTGCATTGTTCTCTTCTCTTTTCCGATCTGAGACTATCGCTGGCCCAGCAGAGACTAGCGGGTCAGGGATCCCCCGACCCCCCTTGGAGATCGGTAGTTGTGCCTGCTTTCGAGCGGAAGGCGCCAGCGATAGATTAAGAAGAGACTCGAGGGCGTTTAGAGTCAACTCGTTTAACGGACGCAGATCGTCTATCCGCCCTGTTAGATCAGCTCCGCGAAGAAGGTGGGTGACTCTCGTAGCAATTATTATTATTATTATTATTATTATTATTATTATTATTATTATTATTATTATTATTATTATTATTATTATTATTATTATTATTATTATTATTATTATTATTATTATTATTTTTATTATTATCATAATTATTATTTATTTGTGATTTTTAAATAATAAACAAATAGTAAAACAGGTAAAATGAAGTTGCAAATGTGCGCCTACTAGCCTAGTATGTATCGACCGACACCAAAACTTACGTACATATATACAGGTAGTTTAACAGGTTCTTAAAATGAGCTTTTCAGAATTCGAATTTTGGCGCGCTTTCACCGCTATTGGAAACGGCAACTTTTCGACTGATAGCAGTCAAAATATTATGGTGATTGGCCGTTGCGATTTCGTTTGATTGCTTTTCTCGTGCAACGTATCGGCGTGATTTTAAAAAATTGAGAAAAAAGAGTTTCGAGTGGTTATCAAGCATTTTTATTTCAAAGGTTGGAATGCAATCCAAGTGAAAACGGAGTTAGACGAGGTGTACGGTGACTCTGCGCCATGTTTTGCCACTGTTTCCAACTGGATTAATGAGTTAAAAAGAGGTCGCAAGAGCACCGAGGATGAACTACGTTCAGGACGCCCAAAAACGGCAACTGATGAGGAAAACGTGGAAAAAGTGCGGAAAAATCATTGCCCCAGATAAGCGAGTGAACATTAGGGAGATAGCGGAGGCCTTGGGGATCAGTTTGGGCAGTGTGCATTTCATCCTGCACGAGAACTTGAAGATGAAAAAGCTCAGAGCTTCACAGCAAAATTTGGCCAAGATGTCAAAAAATCAGTCGGATTTTTCGCGCAGATTCGTGACCGCCGATGAAAGCTGAATCCATCACTACACTCCCGAGACCCAAGAAGCATCTCGCCAATGGTGTGCACCTGGTGAAGGACCTCCGAAGAGGGTGCGGACAACGGTATCGGCCGAAAATATGATGGCTACGGTTTTTTGGGACCAACGTGGAATAATTCTGGTCGACTACCTTGAGGGCGGTAAAACGATCACGAGAGAATATTATGAAAGACTGTTGGACTGCCTGAAGCAAGAACTCATCGTGAAACGGCCCGCTTTGCAGAAGAAGGTTGTCCTGTTTCACCAGGACAATGCTCCTGCACACAAGTCGCGGCAAGCATCGGCAGAACTGGCCCAATTGTGGTTCGAACTTATTGAACAACCTTTCTATTCTCCAGACCTGGCCCCCTCTGATTATTTCCTCTTTGGACATTTGAAGAATAGTCCCGGTGGTAAGCGTTTTTCCAGCAATGAAGAGGTTAAGGCTGCTGTCAATGCCTATTTTCAGTCTAAAGACGCGGAATTCTACTCAAGAGGTAGAAATGCTCCTGAAATCTCGGTGGGAAAAGTGTATTGAGCTTCTCGGGGAGTATATCGAATACGAAAAAATTAAAAACAAGATTTGGAAAATGTTTGGTTTCCATTTTAAGAATTTGTTGAATTACCTGTGTATATATATATATATATATAAGAGCGATGCGGCCATATAGGTACTCGACGCGTTAGGCGCGTCTTGCCGACGAAATGCCTCCAAGAGAAGACGTTTTCATTACGAAATCGTTATTTGAATTGTTAATATGGCGTTTCTAATTTCCTTTATTGCATTTACCATCTGTAATACTATCGAAGAGGAGCTCCGCCAAAGAAATCCTTTCGTCTTGAAGGAGCTGTATTGTTCTGTCTATATATTAGACAATAATTTATATATATATATATATATATATATATATATAATGGTATTTTAGTATGGTGGTAGATTCAAGTATGTTAACGCTTTACGTATCTCAGCGTGACTTAAACTCCGAGCTCTAAGGCGTTTGACGTGCAGAGAGAACAAAGGCTTTGCAAGGTGCTGGTTAGACAGCAGCCATAGTAGAAACTTTGTCTCACAACAACGCTCACTGTTTTGTTCGACATTAAGGTCGCACAGACGTCAGCCGTATGGCATTACGCTGTTGTCACTGACAAATGAATAGCCCGTTCTTTGTGAAACAACTTGGGTGACAATACAATTCACCCGATACATCAGCGCACTGTCAATTTATCTGATACTGTGAGATACAATGGAACAACCGAAATTGACCCACAATTGCATTCTATTAGCGCAACTCAATCAATTTTGTTTAGTTCACTTAACTTGATTATAATAAATACTCTTTATGGCGAAGATTGCCGACTAAAGCACTGACATGTAGGCATCAGAGTCAAATAACGTTTTTGTAGAATAAACTGACATATAAGATATTTAGAATTTTAGTTTTTGTAGAAAAACTGACATATAGAATAACTAGGTGTGCCATGCATGGACTAACCACCATGCTGTATGTAAGACTGAGAGGAGGTATCATAAACCACGCGGGACATGTGTTTGAAAACATTGCGGTTTGCTATGCAGAAGATACTATGTCGACACATGTGCAAAAGTGAGCACATAAACGAAATTGACAATGACAAAATATATAAGAATATAACAATGTATGGCAATGAAGTAAAAAAAACTTGACCTTATATATTCACTTACAACAACTTTATTGAATCTATACATGTATAGAAGGAAGTTGATAAAGCCAAAATCAAGAATCTGGTAGTTACAGATATATATCTAGAAAGGACAATATGGGCAGTTATGGGGAATTGGGGAATATTGCGATAAGGGACGGGCGATATATCTGGGCGATTGGAATGCACATATCGAACAGCTGTATGGATGAGAAGACAGAGCGTGGAAGAGAGTGATACTAATAGCAGAGTCGAGCGGGGTCCAAATGTTAAATTTGGGCCCGCGGGTAAATGGAGATATACGTACAAACAGGGAGATGTAAAGTCGTGCGTACACTTAGTACTCACGAAGGATAAAATTGATAACCGGGTAGAGGAAATCAGGATAGATAAAGAGCATCGGACCAATTACCAGGAGGCTAAGAAGAGAGCTCAAATGTCCATACAAGATGCAATTAAAATGCAAACGAGAGGACAGGATTTTAGGAGGGCAATTAGCCCTTTTTTAACAGGGGCAACTCGCTCTCTTGCAGGGAATCTGTGAATGGTCATAAGGTTATGATATTGAGGTATTGAACGTAAACGCTAATAAACCTTTATTTTCTGCAAATTCTCTCCTAAACGACTATGCCGCATCTTCTGGACGGCATTATAAATTTCTCAGAAAAGATAGAATTTTATCACAAACACGACGATGTGCTTAGTTTCTGTATAGAACTGGTGGTCTTCCAATTGTACTATTTGTGCTCCTAAATCGGGCAACAACACCAGTCTCACGGATTTCAGAAAAATCACTCTCACAAGATTTCTCAGAGACCATGTTGCATTGGAAAAATGTAGCGAACGAAACTTTAACGAACGCTGCAATTCGCTATGTCGCTTATCAAATCTCATCGTCATCAGTCGTACTATTGACGTGCTCTTTTAAAGGCAATCTGTCACAATTTTTGTTATTATATATTTATATCGGATGTCCGACAAATACATATATATATATACATCTGGCTGTTTCATTCACTGTACGTCTTTCTCATCTCGCCTCTTGCTTGCCTCGTATTTGGTTTCATATAGAACTAGAAGCTTTTTAGTATTGCTACGGGGTGAGCGGGCGATGGCTCGCATAGCTAGACTATCCGTGGTTCGAGCCGCGCCAAGGTTCGCGAGTAGCCGCAAGCATCAGCAAAGGTCCTTCCCTTTGCTAGGATTCTCCGCTAGAGCTCGGCTAGCGTAACGCCCGCCCTGCGCTTTTTAGCATCGTACACTATCGTTATGACAAAGCAGCAGCGGCGGCTGGCACAATTGCGACAATGACAATTATTTCAATATGGCACAAGCGCCTTCGTCTTGCATCATGTTCACTATTCTTATTTTCAACATAATCGTCATCATCATCATCACAGGCGTCTTTGACTCCCATCGCTGTCCGCTCTGAATGTGTCCTCTGATCTTCATCATGACGATGTTCATCTTCATTGCTCTCTAGACGTTCGTTATGCTTCTAACCAGTGGCAGCAGCAGCAGAAGAAGAAGAAGATTACTATGACGATGGAGTGTGCGTATGTGTCTTGTCGAGAGGTAAGCAAGGTTCATCTTTGCGCACAGACGTTTCCATCCAGCTCTTTCGCAGCCGAACAGCCGAAGACAGCCAGCACGCACCTCTCAAATCAAATCGCACTGACACATCATCGTGCGGTCGTCTCGCTCTGAGCTTTGTTGCGACGGAACTTAGTTCGCGGAACTCAGTTTGCAGCCCGAAGAACTTCACTTCACTTCGCCTCACTTCTACACCAGCACCTCACTCGGCCAGGCCGCCGGGACAAGAGAGCGGGGGGTGACGAGACTTGATGTGTTGTGCAACCTGACGCTTCGCGGTCACCAACGCGACGCTAGGACGCCGGCTACGACCTTGACACTGAAGATTCTTGTGCGCACAGATTTTCGACCCGGACAGTGATTGCGCAAGGAGGCCAGACAATACGATTGTACTTCAATTAATGTGGGCGATCGCCTCTAGCTGGGTCGGTTGGCATGCGGTGTGTTGTGCTGCTTTGTACAGTAATGACAACAACAGCAGCAGCAACAACAAGGGCAACAACGACGACAACAACAACAGCAGCAACAACGGTGACAACAAAACAGATGTCACATATTCGTCGGCCTCATTTGTTGAAGTACCCACTCTTCCTAGCTGTCGCCGCCCACGAGGCTAGCGCTAAAGAAGTGTCAACCACGCCTACTATAATGCAATTAGTATTTTTATCATCTATTGGTTTTATCATCAATTGTTGTGACTCATCATGTGAATTATAACAATTCGTATTAATACCGGAATAGCCTTTTAAATAGCCATATTGGTTAATAATAATGGCTAGGGTTTGACGTTTAGGCAGTCCTTGCTTAGCTGGGGTTGTTGTTAGAATTAAAAACATTTTAAGGAGGTTGTTAGTTAATTATTATCGACTATCCTCGCTGCCCCACGGGCTGGGAACTCATTCTGAGGCATTTCTTCAATGCATCGCGGGGCGGACATGTGGTTGTTACTGTCGATTCGTATTGGCGACTTTCTGCCACTATGTACGAATACATCACTCTGTTTTCATTGAATACGAACGTCTTTTCGACGACTGGACACTAGGTTAGTTCGACCTGTTATTAAGGCCTGCTACCTATTCTTACCCAGGCACTGTTGTTCTGCGGAAATCGCAAACAAATACCGCTATCCTAGTAAGATGTTGCAGATTGGCTACAGATCAGTACATTTCAGTCTACGACAAAATAAATGGTTAATCGAATACGCAAATGTTCGTGTTGCTACTTCTATTGCATGTATATTGTATTAAACTAAAATTAAAGGGTGTTAATAAATAAATAATAATATTGTATTAAACTACACATATATATATATATATATATATACAGGGTGTTGCAGGAAATTTGAAGCGCGATATGTGGAATTGTAGAGCTCGTTAAAACAGATGTTTTTTTCCAATAGAACATGGTCTCTGAGAAGTCTTGTTTCGGAGTGAGAGTGAAATTACTACAATTTGTGACACTGGTGTTTTGCCCGACATAGGGCACAAAATGTGCAGTCCTCCTAGACAGAAACTAAGCACACCTTCGTGTTCGTGATAAAATTCTGCTTCATCTGAAGAATATGCAAGGCCGCTCAGAAGACGCAACATGGTCGCTTAGAAGAGAATTCGTCAAAAATGAAGTTCTTTATTAGCGTTCACGCCAAATACTTCAGAATTATAGCCCTACAACCACTCAAAGCGGTTCATGGCGATCATTTTGGTACCAAACATGCTTCAATGCGAGCTGTGGTTGCGGAGTAATTACGATTTTTCGGAGGGCATGTCCAGATTAAGTGCATGTAACTACTACTACTAGTAGTACAACCATTCTAACTAGAACTATCACTGTCCTCTTGTACTAATAGTTAAAGAAATACTTATAATTTGTACTAATAGTAAGAAAAAAAACTCTACAAAAGCCAATGGCCTTTACGGTTATTGATACCTTTATTTGGCTTGTTCGGTGACTGCTGCGTCCGCTACTGTTGCCCGACTAGCCGCTTGGTGCCGACGCTGAACAGATAGATCATCGTTGAGCATCGTTAACGGGGTTTGGCTGACGATGATTGAAGACCTTTCTCGCCGCTTTCGTTTGTGTTGTTGTTGTTGTTGTTGTCGTCGTCATCATCATCTGCTCGACCAACAGACCTCGCGCCTATTCAGCGCACACGCCCTTACATCGCATATATATATATATATATATATGGAGAGAAATAGCGAGAAATATCAAAACCTTCAATCGATCTCCGAGGTGAAGAGATGAGCAGCGCTGCCAGTAGCAGCAGCAGCAGCAGCGACAGCAGTAGCAATGCCGTCATAATAACAATCATAAATCATCGATCGTCTCGACACTCGGTATTGTGGCAACTTTCTCTCTCACCCTGACTTTATATCACCCTTCTGTGACTCTTCCTCCCTCTTCCCCACGCTTTCACTCTCCCCCTCCATCTCTCGCTCTCTCTCTCTATATATATATACATATATCTTTGGCGCTTTCTCTATATCTCTTTGTTCATGTAGATGTTCGGTAGCCCGTTTGTATGTGGAGTGTGCGCAAAGAGTAGCAAACAACAACAACAACAACTCTTCGATGCTCTCTCGTCTGGCCGCTGCCCAGATCGGCCACTGGCCTCGTCATGTGATCGAGCTGGTTAGGACTCCTCCGCCAGTCCGGCGGCTGGTGGGCGATCCGCGCCGCCGGATCCGACCCCGCCGCCGGATCGATGACGTCTCGAGCAGAAGTCTGGCGGCTTCTGCAGCACTCGCGCCCACGCTCGCCTCCTAGTTCATTACTCACGCCGGTGGCGCTCACACGCGCGTCGTTCGACAAATATGACGCTGCCAGTTAGACTACTCGATTATGTAATTGATATATATATATATATAGACTCATTAAAACTCGACACTTCTTTTCATTTTGCACATATATACACGTATATATATATATATATATCTATATATATATATATATATATATATATATATATATATATATATATATATATATATATATATAAAGTCTCCCAGAATTCATCCAACAAACTTTGAAATCTAGTACAATTCGGCAAAAAAAAATTCGAATGTAACAAGGGCCGGAAACACTTCTTCTAAAATCGGTTATTGAGCTCGGAAGCCAAAATATAAAAATTGCAAAGAATTTGATTCGTATTCCTCTATTGTTCGCCACAGCCTCACTCCCCCGTACCATTGACCTGCCACCTATCAATTTCTATGGAAAATAATTCTGGTTTCTGCATCTCGAGAAGTGTTTCTATGTGTGTGTTTTACAGCTTCTGATGAAATTAAGTTTTTCCCTGTACATACTTCTGCAGCCATCGGAATAGGTGGTAGTTCAACGGCGCGGTATCCACCAATGTGTACTGTAAACACAGACAATTTTCCAATTGAAGTTTGCCACCTTACGGAAGCTAGGCTGACTCACATGCGGCCTCGCGTTGTCTTAGTGGAATTTAACGCCCTTTCTATACAAGAAACTGTGTCTCTTGCTTTGGAGGTTGACAAGAACTCGGTCGAGTCGACCAAGTAGATATTTGTGTCTATTATCTGGCCACTAGGAAGAAATACGTGGATTGGTATCTTTGCCGTTTTCAGTGTAGGTTGTAGACCTGTAGCGCATCATGATCGTCAACGTTTTACATTATCACAAAATACCTATTTTTCGTCACAGGTAGCAATTCGATTTAAGAACGGAGATTCGTTGTGCTTGGCAAGCCACTAAGAGCCACTATTTTCTAGACGTTCGAGTGTGTTGTGCTCGTTAAAGAAACTTTGCGGGCTGCCCTTAGCCAAGATTTAAAGTCCACGGGACCGCTTTTCGCATTGTTTTATAGACAGACCCTCATAAATACAAATGTGCAACGGAGGGGCTAGAACCCGCGCACCTATGTGTCTGCTCCGGTCCGAGGCACAGGCGAACGCCGGGCCATGCCACCGGGCTCGTGCAGAGCATGAGGTACCCATTGGTTCAACCTTATGTGAACGCATGGGCGCAAAGGCAAAGGCCGATGGTTGTGTGACATGTCCCAAAGTCCATAGCTAATTCACGCATGCAGTCAGACGGGGATTCTCTTCCACAGTTTCGCGCAAGCGATTTCTCTTGAGCTTAAAGCACCTTATTTGCTAAAATGTTATCATAAATAAAAAAATATGACGTAAATTGCTTTGAAATAGTATGTGTGTCGCCACAATTGAACCCGCGACTATATTTGCGTCAGCGTCGTCGGTCATCACCTCTACTCCGTCTCCTACAAACAAAGATATATATATATATATATATATATATATTAATCATATTCACAGCAATCATTTGCCCTCCGTCAGCCCATGCTTTAAATATTCAAGTATAAACTGTCGAAGTTTTGTTGACCATCAAATATATATATATATAGAAAAAGCTGATAGTTTCTTCGAAGCACAACAGGACGGGCAGTCGAATACTAGATCTAGGCCAAAGTGAATCGAACGTCAAAATCTTCACGCAGTGGCGTACCGCCCCACTGGCTGGGAACAAGCACACAAACACACACGGCGTTGTGTGACCCAGAGTGTACGGCACCGAGTGGCGATGACCTTCGATGATGAGTTGATGAGCTAGAATTGCCTCATTGGTCTTCTAATGCAAAAGCGGCCACTGCAGCGAGAGTTTTGCGTTCTCATTCTCTTCCTCACTTGCCGTTCGTTCGTCTGTCGGTCTGCCGTGGCTTCTAGATAGAAGTACGAGACGACGAAACCAACGGAGCTAACGCTAAACGATCAAATCGAACGCGCAAACAAAGCAGACAAACAGTGGTCAGTCTGGATGTCCGTGACCTGTCTCGACGTCTGGAAGCTATAAATATTGGCGGGCGCTGCTGCTGCCGGCGGCCGCTGCTGACACCGCATCCACGTCGTCTGCTTCCAGACAACCGCCCAGTTGAACCCAAACGCCGCGCGGGAACAAGGGGGTGCGGGGGGGGGGGGGGTAGCGCAAAGGCCATGCACCCCGTCGGCATACGTGTGTCTATCCGCCTGCATGTGTTCCTTTTCTCTTTGAACGGGCACGTTATTCTGCTAATTCTAAACTCGCCCATTCACTCAGACGTTGTTGGCTCGATGCCCGAGCGAAGCACACAGCAAACTGGTAGGTGACACATTCAATCAAGTCTTTAATGGTATACAACAGGTGGCAGCTTCAGCAGCAATAAGAGCAACAGCAACAACAACAAAAACAACCACCACATCAGCAGCAACAGCAGCAGCAACAACAACAACAACAACAACAACTACCACATCAGCAACAGCAGCAACAACAACAACAATAACAATCTACTTATCTGTGTGCCCTGTCTGCAGTTAGATACATATCATTAGTGTGACAACGAATTGTAGTGTCAGTGTCGAGCCAACTGACAACTGACTCTGAGGTGAGAGAGAGCGGTGACGCTACGGACTGATTCGCCGCCGACAAGTCTTTGGAGATTGACAGCTGTGGTAGCCGTAACAAGAGCAGCAATAGCATCAGCAGCGGCGGCGGCGACGGCAGCGATATATGAACCCCATTCACGGCCTCGGCGGTTGTGACTCTTCTAGAGAATAGTCTTCTTCGGCGAAATGCCGCCAAAAGCCACAAGAGACACCAATCGAGTTAGAGGCGATAATAGCAGCAGCAGCATCAACACCACCAGCATCAGCACCAGCAACCGACCGGCTTGACAACGGACGTATGTAATCTATTGCGGGCGTCGATCTCTGCTCATCGATAGCTAGCGGTGTGAAGAAGAGAAAACGCAGTTATTGTTTTGCTGCTGCTCTTGTTGTTGCTACTGTTGTTGTTGTTGTTGCTACTTTTGTTGTTGTTGTTTTTGTTGTTGTTGTTATTGTTGTTGTTGTCATGGCCGTCTGACTAGCAACAGTAGGAGAAGTAGGTGATGTCGTCAATGATTTTAACGCTACCGGCCCTGATCATCATTGGCCACCATCGGTGTCACACTACCACCACCACTCCGCCACTACCTACGCCACTACCACCGCATCCAATGAATGACCGAATAGTCGAATGAATGAGGGATATCATAAAACAATAAATACTCACTCGGATTCACTCGAGGACTCCCGTTTCCACCCCGCCGCCGGTAGCAGCCAGCCATCAGGTAGAAGCCAGAAGCCATAGAGCCCGCCGCCCGCCTCACTCAGCGAGCAGTCTGCCGCTTTCTACGGACGGTTCGTTTGACCGCTCTTGACGCAAGTAGACTAAAGTAAAGGTAGACGACTACTATTACTACTACAACTACTACTACTACTACTACTACGCCCTACTGCTCCTCAATCCGGAGAGAAGAGCTCCGCGCACACGGAGAGCAATCTGGCACTCCGCCGCCGTGTTCAACGCTCGATCGCGTGGAGCCTCTGGGAAGAGGATGACCTCCACTAGTTAGTAGTACTAATGGTGGTGCTTCGAGCTTTCGAACCATTATTTGTGCTGCCTGCCGCCATCAGACTAGTAGTCGTAGTACTTCAACTACCCCCGCTTGTACTACGAGAAGAACTTCGACTCCCACTACTACAGCAACTACGGAACTGCTAAGGTTACTATCACTACTGTTACGGTTACTAGTACTACGAACTACCGAAGTACGTGGTATACTACCCCACCACTACTGGAGCACAAAACCACCAGTAACCGTGGGGCTCATGGGAACTCCACCGCCGCCACCCGATACAATTAATAATGCTCGGTCGCTGTAAACACGTCGTTGACACATCAGAACCTAGTATGCCGACGCACGCATGTGGCACCAACTCGACGACGAATCGGATTCGGATTGCTCTTGCTAAAGAGAATTTTCCCGCCCGTCCTATATTTTAACTCCGCTCCAACACGAAGTTTTCAACAAGTCCGGACAAGCTTACCTTCGATCTTCGAGAGCACTATTACTGCGCCAAACGACCAGAATGGGCGGGCTCAGCTTCGGTCTGGCGCTAACAATGTGGGTCGCCGTTTCTCTCTCTCTGTCTTACTCTCCCTTCCCCTTCACTTAAGTTTTACAGCTGTAACGTCACGTGCAGAAGCACGATACGGCGGGGGCTCTCTTGGGGCGCCACCGAGAAAGGTTCGCTTCCAATCCGCCCATAAGCAGAACACAATAAGCACTTGCCATCGTCCTGGCTTAACAATGCGTGTGCCTTTGCGCGTCGTCTTTATCGATGTCCTATGCTCGCTATGCTGTATGCAACCTGCATGCTTCCGTGTGTGTATAGGTAACAGATAATGCCAAAATGCCCCTTTGAGCCTAGGTTCTTGATTGAATTTTCTTTGAGCGATGCTCATTGAGAATGGGTGATAAACCATACCGCTGAGAGTCAGCGGCCATGCTGCCACAAGGACTGTTAGAGAAACCCTAGATATCTAAACGTGTCCGACCCTCGGTGCATTGAAGATATACCACACAGTGAGTTCCAAACCCGTGGGGCGGAGGATAGTCTAGAATTAAAAACAACTTCCTAAACAAGTGCTTTCAACTCTGATTGCGTAGGATCTCAAGGTCCACAGTATACACTGCCCTCTCTGACGCCTATCGTGAGAGCAACCGAACGCTGATAAGTAACACGTATAAAAGCATAACTACTGTGGAGCCAGACGTTCCTTCTTCTTGTTCTTCTCTTAACCTCTTGCTTTCTCTCTCCCTGGCGTTCTTGACCTTTCTGAGGATTAGAGATAATTTTATATTAGTCTTCAAAACATGAACATAGCTTTTTCAAATATCGGAACATAGTCATTGGAACGCTTATGCTCATTACCTCTTCTCATTGTATTAATGCTTCAATGCGACTTTTTTTTCAAGGAGTACACTACTCGTGGCGGGTGTGTCCCTTCGGCAAACATGGAAACGGGAAGCGGCGCCTTAGGGGGTTTTCTCTTGGAGTATAGAGGCTTTGAGAATTTCAGATATTGCTGTCCAGCAGAAGAGCGTTTCTACATTTTTTTTCTGCAGAGGTCATGTAACTTAAAAGCCGATGTATTTATCAAAAGCGGTAGAAGTGCGCGCCACGATTGTCAATTACTACCGCTATTTCTACTGCGGGAATCAACAACGACTGCCGATTGGAACAATGACCAACATTTCCACTGACCAATACCCCGACGACAGGGAGCACTATTGAGTATTGTTGATTGTCGATTTTCGTCTAATTGCGCTCTGATATCACCACAGAGTGTTCTCCAGTCGCAGAAAGGTGTCTTGGCGTGCTTGCAGACAGCAGCAAGAAAAACACAGGATCTAGCGGATAAATGGGTTATTGTGTAACTAACAGAAATAAATGAATGAATGAAGGATTAATGAAGGAACGAATGGGTGGACGCTCTATTGCAGAACGTCAACCGGATAACAGGCAACAGGGGTGCCATCGCTGTCCTCATATCAATCGTTGTTTCCTCATCCTCATCATGGCTATGGCCGTCTCCGTAGACGGTTCTCTTCTCCGGTATATAGTGGATACGTTTACCCGAAGTCTCGGCCATTCGAATCTTCACCCAGCTTCACCCAGAGCTTCACCGAGCACGACTGCGGGATCATTTACGAAGCTCTTCTTCGAGCGGATGTACCCTCGGCTTAACTCTTCCGCTATGGTTGTCTACTTCTACTACTACTCCTACTGCTACTACTTCTGCCAATACTGCTACAAATGGTCGATTGGTCTGGTTAACTTTTGCACGCGGCACGTTGTCTCCCTGTCCGTCGCCCTCTGTTTACTGTTGACTGATCTGTCTCACCGTCTACCCCTCTCTTATTACACTTGTATGTATGTATGTATATATATGTATGTATGTATGTATGTATGTATATATATATATATATATATATATATATATATATATATATATGTATATATATACAAGCGTGCGTGTCCGTGTCGCAGTCGCATGACAACATTACGGATGAATTGTGTGTTGCTCGCATCAGAGCTCATTTAGCTGGCATATCTAACCGGTCGGCTGGTTGGCCGGCGGCGTGTTGGGGGTGTCGGAGAGACTCTGACTCCAGGCCTCGTTTCGCCTATCCCACGGCTACGAGAAGAAAGCAGAAGAATTCGCCGACGACACGGACGAGGACGACGACGACGAAATCAACGATGGCCGAGGTAGTGTCCTGGTGGTGTGGCAGAGCGGCCATATTGGATACAGAAGCGGTTTAGCCAGCGTCAGAGGTTAATCGGCAAATGGCCGATACATCCGATTCCATTAAATCATGACGCCGCCGGCGACGTTGTCTATGGCGGCAGCAGCAGCAACAGCAGTAGCAACACAGCAGTTGGAGCAGATACCACGGTACCACCAGATCCACAGGATGAGGAAAACGCAACGAAAACCTGCTAGTGATTCGTCCGTGGCGTCGTTATTATTGTTATTATGATTGTATGTATCATTGTTCGTCCGTGGCCAACCCGGGCCACTAACTAGTCTACGATCAGCCAGTAGCAACAAAATCAACAGCAGCAGCAGAAACAGGAGCGATGGCGACTGAAGCCTTTACAAAGGCCGCAAGAGCAAACACTACCGTCAATTTCATTATTCGGAAGCCGATGCCTTCGTGAGACGTTGAGCAACCCACGTTTATATATATATATATATATATATATATATATATATATATATATACATACAAAGTGTATATATGCTTCCAAAAACGAACATGCACATCTCTAGGATAAGTTGTTGAGAGCATTTGTACAAACAACACATTTGGAGCATGTCGAGGGTCCACCTCGTAATCTATTGTTCACGGTGTTAAAAACCAGTCAACTTCACTAGTAGAGAAGATACTTTTATTACCTCGATTGCTAGCTTTTCTGCATACAATTACTATACGTGGTATTGCAATAGCACCACAAGCAATGTTTCAGTGTTTGCTAACAAGCCTTTGTAAATCTACTACATATTTTAATACGTTATATAGTTTTATAGAAATTAGAGTTTCTCACCGTTAGAATTATGTAGAACGACTTCAAACAAAGGTGCGGCACACTTAAGGATAAATAGCACCATGCCGTTGCTTACAGCCTACAGCAAAAGCTCTATAGCTTTTATATAGGTATTATCAAATGCTCAAGAATAGTCAAAATTAATAGAGTGAAAATTATCACTAAACATGCGTGCGCTATGCTTCATTTTTGCATAGCATCTTCTGCTCACTAACTAAAGCATTGCGGCATTGGGATTTCCTTTGTCGGGGTTTGCTGATTGTCCTAGCTTTCTTACATCATTCAGCGTTTTGCGGTTGATAGCAGCGCTTGGTCTGTGACTAGTATTCCATGACAATATGTTCGTTTGAAATACGGCAAACCTATTTTTCCCCTGAGCAAAACTGTGAACGTCTGGAACGAAATGTTCCTTAGTCTACCGCTAGGACGGACACAGAAATAGCGCAAGTGATACTTTTGTAGTGGGTTTGCGAGTTCCACACTTGCTGCTGCTAGCTACCAGGCGGATGTGCATTATGCACTTCCGAGATCTTCCAACAAAATTACGAACATTTTAAAACAAAGTCGTTGATCGGACGCAAAAGTAGACAGAAATGTCCTCTATGCGTTTGTACCTGGCAGTTCGTTCGAGAAGGTTTCTAAACGCAAACCATAAAGACGAGGCTCTCTTGTATGTCAGCCCACGGCTTGTATGAGGTGGTGGCATGCCATATGGACACCAAACTGTTTCTGTCGTGACAACCGTGCTTAAAAAATGCGCTTGCACTTACAAGTTGCCTTCTTCAATTGCCAAAGCGTAAAAAAAAAGTTTTTGTTTAGCTTTGCGCAGAATATTTTTGCAAACCTGCTCATTTAGTCACTTGATTCAAAATGCAGAATTGATTCGAAAAGTACAATATATATATATATATATATATATATATATATATATATATATATATATATATATATATATATAATGTGTACGTATAAATGGAAATGCTTTATTCACGCAGCAGTATTCATTGTGTATATTAGCTTCTTGTATCTTTAAGGACGGTTATTCACATTGCAATATAGCATTTTGCATTCCATTTTACTTTTGGTCACTACTTTGGGCAATACTTTCCTAGATAGAGAACCTTGTCTTTGCAGAATTTTCTGGTCCCGCTTATATATGAAGATACACACACATACTACCAAAATAAATTATTTTAGGTTGTAAGTATTAGTTAGCGCATGCAGAAATTACTATCGATATCTTATAAATGTACAGACTTGTTATTTTAGGAAGCCTACCCCTAAATTTTGAATGCCAGAAATCGCACGGAGAGCAATTTTAACTGCAGCAACGCTACCGGTAGCACTAGTATGCGTCTAACCAGAAAATGCGTTTCTATTTTCGGTCAGTAGCGATTTTACATAACACTAAGCAATATATGTACGCGCGAAACTCTGTGTATGGCAAACGTGGACCCTCACAGATAGTCCCGGCAAAGGTTTTATACACAAACAGATATTGCAGTAGACGGCGTTCCCGCAGACGTTACACATATACAGTGTCTTAGTGTACAACCGCTAGTGGCCGTGTTGCACCATATATATATATATATATATATATGCACACATACGCATTGTGTTTATACACTCGGTGTTTGACTTTGTAAAACATAATAACATCAGAATAATGTACCGGTAGTTTTTCTAATAGTTTGTTTTACATTCACTTTTTAATTTACCCAATACATAGTTTTGAGTTCCAATCATTTAAGGTGCTTGCTGTACTGTCGTCCTATTTCGTGGACACCTGATGTCTATCTCTGAGAGTTTTAATTTAATGTGGCATTTTTACGACTATTTTTTAAGCGGTGTTCCCGGCATCTATGTGTATCTAGTATCGTAATACGACGGAACGTCGACGGAGAGCACGGAGATAAAAATATTGTTAGGTCTGTCTACCTATTTACACATATTTAGAACGATTGCAACTATAATAAAAAAGCGACCAAGTTAAAGTTCCTTAGCCACTTCGATCTCCTCTCTCATGTGCCGCAATCGACCATACAGCATTTACAAGTTTTGACAAATTTGTAGCCTCCGGCCCGAGCCGCCCGAGTAGGCATTTTCAAATATTTACAGTAATTTCATGTCAATGGCCCATACATAATAATTTTCGTATACAGAGCAATGACACTTATGTGGCTGATCTCTTACATATATAATTGTGCCGTAAAATTAACCGTTCTTGTTGTTTCAGTTGAACAGTAATAGGCAAATTGACTAAACATGACTTTTCACATTTGCACCATATTGAATGAACCCTTTTACGGGCTGTGACTGTTGAGTGACATCTGCGCTTAGGTAGGAAACCGAATTCGAAGACGTTGGAGTCTGCTCTATATATATATACATATATACACAAATATATATACTTTGCGTGCGCGTGTGGGAGATAGAGAGAGGGGGGGATATAATAGAAAGCATAGGCAAATAGTAACTATGTCATCTCACGAAAGCTTACGAGATAAGCAAGACCTCTATGACATGCTCGGAGGCTTGCTTTCTTTCTCTCGATGCTGTTCCTCAATCGCCCGCTCGATCTTCAAAGATCACCACTCATATATCCCACTGTTGAGTTTGGCCGAGGCGCACACAACTCACTTGCAATGAATGGCCTTCTGCTCGCCTGCATGGTGGTCAACGTTCTTTTGGCGTGCAAAGTCAACAACCTCGTGCACACTGTCGCTGCCGCCTTTGCACCCGTGCCTTCCGACGTCAACTACCCTTCTTCAAATGGCGTTTTCGCTATCCGAAGTCTCATTGGGCCTGCACAGCCAACCACCTCAACTCGCTGAAGTGCTTGCTGATCTCGACCAAGCGTACTCGACCATGACCACATCACGACGAACAGGACAGCCGAAGAACTGGAAAGACGGAACAATGACGAAATGACGAGGGAAGATCATATCTTGACTCGGTAGGCAGGCACTCATTCATAGGCATGTATGGCGCATAGTTCAGAGAGCGCGCGCGACAGAGACACAGATATATCATATCTCATCGTAATCATATAGAGAAAGAAGGGCGTGCTTGCGAAACCCTTCGCCCTCGACGAGACGAGGCCGGGCCGGGCCGCGTATAGACAGAGGACAGTTGAGGGAGCGGCGCTGAAGAGAGGTGCTTCGTCTGACGTCTCTACTCAAGAAGAGGACGAGATGGACAACACTAGGAGCAATAGCAGCAGTAGCCGCAGCAGTACCAAAACAGCAACAGCGTTTGCAATCACAGCTTCTGATTTATTGCCTCTGATCATATCTCGAGATATAGATGGGGAGGCGGGATATGGAGTATACGTTAAGTCTTCGTGAATACGCATACAATACTGCGGATGGATCGTTGGCTAGCCTGGCTGCTTGCGTTGTTATATTTAGACTGAGTCAAAGTAGCAGTTGTTTTCGTAGTAGTAGTAGTAGTAGTAGTATTACTTGCCGACGCTACCGGTGGGTTGTACAGACAGATACGACGCATAAGACACATAGAAAGACATGCATACCCTCGTACGGCGCTGGTACAAACACACGATCGTCGAGCTAAAAGGCCGTGGCCAGTAGTGACCCGTTGATGATCTAGTGTTGTTGTATCCGTGCGTATGGTGAGTCTGTATATAAATATATACACGACATTTGTGTGCGAGGTTAGCCAGGTTAGGTATGCAAAAATATACACAATCCGAGTCCTTCCGTGTATTCAATCTAAACTGAACTCAGAGGGAGGGAGTGAGGAAAAATTAACGTTGTTCTTTTGCAGTCTCGTTGATGGACAATTTAACCATAAACAGCCAAATAATGCCAATGTCCATTACGCATTCCTAAAACCTCAAAAACAAAGAAATACGGCGTTGTTCCATTACTTTGGCGGGTTTACTTTAGCCTACAGGTATATGACGTATGCATATCGCTAAGCAAATACGATAAACCTTGGCCAGACAATTTAATTCACTGAATTTCAAGCGCCAGCCTTAGCCAAAAACAACCTTAAGCAAATCCCAAAGTATCAAAGAAGGAAGTTAGTAAAAACCAGTTATCTAAATGTGTGTAGTCGAAACTTCACTGATCCTGTTAAGTGATTAACTAAAAGACTAGCTAACAACAGTTTCGAATTTAGACGTTAGACTGTATGGAACCACTTGCATGCAATAGTGCCTTTGCATGGCTTACGCATATATATATATATATATATATATATATATATATATATATATATATATATATATATATACAGGTAGTTCAATAAGTTCTTAGAATGAAAACCAATAATTTTCCAAATCATGTTTTTAAATTTACCTTATTCGATATACTCCCCGAGATGCTCAATACACTTTTCCCACCAAGATTTCAGAGCTTTTATACCTCTTAAGTAGAATTCCGCGTCTTTAGACTGAAAATAGGCATTGACAGCAGCCTTAACCTCTTCATTGCTGGAAAAACGCTTTCCACCGAGACTATTCAACTGTCCGAAGAGGAAATAACCAGAGGGGGCCAAGTCTGGAGAATAGGAAGGTTGTTCAATAAGTTCGAACCTCAGTTGGGCCAGTTTTGCCGATGCTTGCCGGGACTTGTGTGCAGGATCATTGTCCTGGTGAAACAGGACAACCTTCTTCTGCAAAGCGGGCCGTTTCACGATGAATTCTTGCTAAAGGCAGTCTAACAGTCTTGCCTAATATTCTCCTGTGATCGTTTTACCGCTCTCAAGGTAGTCGACCAGCATTATTCTACGTTGGTCTTAAAAAACTGTAGCCATCACCTTTCCGGTCAATGCCGTTGTCCGCACCCTCTTTGGAGGTACTTTATCAGGTGCACACCATTGGCAAGATGCTTCTTGGGTCTCGGGAGTGTAGTGATGGACCCAGCTTTCATCGACGGTCATGAATCTGCGCCAAAAATCCGACGGATTGTTCGACATCTTGGCCAAATTTCGCTGTGAAGCGAAAACAGGCGCGTTTTTTGGCCTTGGTTGAGCAAATGCGGCAGCCATTTTTCTCTGAGCTCTTTCATCTTCAAGTTTTCGTGCAGGATGAAATGCACACTACCCAAACTGATCCCCAAGGCCTCCGCTATCTCCCTAATGTTCACTCGCTTATCTGCGGCAACGATTTTCCGCACCTTTTCCACGTTTTCTTAATCAGTTGCCGTTTTTGGGCGTTTTGAACGTAGTTCATCCCGGTGCTCCTGCGACCTCTTTTTAACTCAATAATCCAGTTGGAAACAGTGGCAAAACATGGCGCAGAGTCACCGTACACCTCGTCTAACTCAGTTTTCACTTGGGTCGCATTCCAACCTTTGAAATAAAATGCTTGATAACCACTCGAAACTCTTTTTTCTCCAATTTTCAAAATCACGCCGATACGTTGCACGGGAAAAGCGATCAAACGAAATCGCAACGGCCAATCACCATAATATTTTGACTGCTGGCAGTCGAAAAGTTGCAGTTCCTAATAGCGGTGGAAACGCGCCAAAATTCGAATTCTAAAAAGCGCATTCTAAGAACTTATTGAACTACCTGTATATACATCATTACTACGCTTGCAATTGAGCTGGCGTTAGGCTGCCTACTACATGGACAGCAGTGTGACGTGATCGTATACCGATCACCGCGCTACCGGAAAATGGCACCAGCAGAATTTAGAGGTTTGGTGGACTAAAATAGCGCTATGGCGGATTCGAGCAGGACGGCCCACTGCTACTTTCAGTCAGCGTTTGGCCAGTAAGCAGCACGGCCGTTTAATGCTTGAAATAGTACATTCGGAGGTTACTGGTTGCAACATAAAAGAAACCTCAGAAACACATCTGAAAAACATTTGGTTTTTCCTAAAGAGGCCAACTGGCCAAGTCAAGTTTGCAGGAATACAAATCTTATACAATATGGACAATAATTAAAGTTTACTATGTTCATATTCCATATTCCCTGTTTGCGAAAACCCTAGTTTTTTTTCTATATATATATATATATATATACTGCAGAAGAGCGTGAGCGTGTGACGAAGAGAGAGAGAGAGAGAGGGGATATAATAGAAAACATAGGCAAATAGTAACTATGTCATCTCACTCGGAGGCTTGCTTTCTTTCTCGATGCTGTTCATCAATCGCCCAATAGCGGCCATACGGTTCTCTCGGGTCCCACCGGGTTGCTAAAGCCCGGGGCGTTAACCGACCATATGCAGAGTTCCGTATGCAGCACATTTTCCCCGTATATTTAAAGTAGCCTTAACAGCCCTCGAATGGACCACGACAAAATGACAATATGGATTCGTTGCCACTTAATCGATATCGTATGCCTTGCTTCCCGCGCCAACAAAAGTGACCTCGGGAAAGTTAGTATCGGGAGTTTGTACATTCTGGCCAACTTTCTATTGGCGCGTGAAGGTCCCCGCAGCACGCGTAACTCGCGCGCCAGCGGACCAACGTTGGAAAGAGAGTCATAGTTACTCCCTCAAAAAACAACTTTAAATTCACTAAATCGCTTCTCATATCCAGTCTAACATGATTTACATCATACTGTTTAACCTGCACCCAACTACTCGAGAGGACCCAAAACTGAACAAGGCTAATAAACACCAATGGGTCGTTTTACTGCTGCCACTCTGATAAGAATGGCGTTTCTGGGAAGTTAACCCACTTTTCTTCCACAAAGATCGTATTTAAATCGTGGACGGTTGTAAGTTAAACTGAACCTTACCCTGAATAAACATCTTCCTGCCCGGTATACTACTGGGCTCTCTCATATTTTATATAATCTCAGTCCTATATATTCACAAATACATGCCACATGAGATTATCTTGAAAGTTAACAACCTAAAGCTATATCACACAGATTATTCCCATGACTCGCAGGCCGTGCCGCAGTTTGCGGTTGATAGCATTGCCCGCTGATGTGCAGATAACAGTGTACTGCTCTTTACAGTCTGTCGTGCTTAAGTATGGGGCTCCCGCATTTGACTACAAAATATATGGAACCATTTTACTGGAAGCTAACCTGATGCGAGATCTGGAACTCCACATCAACGCGGACTTTGATTTTAGTCACTGTATGGCTCAGCTAGCTAATGAACTTGTATATGCTCTAAACACAAATGTTTGTCGTTTTCCCATCATTGGCTTCGGGATTTATATGCGTTCATATAGAGACCCTGTATTGTTCAATCGTATCTGTTGCTTCCAATTCTGAAAGCTCTAGCTGAGAATATGAAGTAAACCCGTTGAGAGAGTGCAGCCTAGATTTTTTTTAAACGATTTCTGGAGATCTTTTTTTCGGCACGTCTATTAAACTGAATACTTTATAAACTATTTGTCACCTTTTTAGTGAATTATTGTGTAATATTATACAACAGTACACATATTGCTTTATGCCATAATCAATTTATATTTAATTCAACAATAGGCAACTCCTCGACTGCATACTAAGCATCGAAATGTGATTAATTTCTACTCTTTTTATCGAATGAGACGTTGTAAGGAAGGTATGCATTGGTGCTGTGTGCAAAAACTCACTCTACGTTCTATAGAAATTTGTGGTACATTAAGTGCATTACAATATCAGCTTATTGAAGAATTGTCTGTCAATAACCTCATAGCCATACGTCGAACAGCAGTAGCAGAAGTCGAAATAGAAGGATTGTTTCTGTTCGCAGCTGTCTCACTGCCACGACAGTACCCGTCATATATGATGCTATGCTGCTGTTGAGACGCTTGAGGCATAGTCAATAAGTTAGGTAGTCAGTTATGCAGACGTCCTCAGCAGTGAAGTCACAGCTACGTTCTCCGTAGTAGTAGTAGTAGTAGTCGGCTGCGCAAGGGTTGCGAGTTCGTCTCTCGCGGAACGGCGGCTAGAAGTGGTATTTATTAATAAGAGTGATATTTATGGCTTCCGTCAGGCGCAACTGTAGCACTGTAGCGCCAACCATCCGGCCGAAGCGACAGCAGCAACAGCAACAGCAACAACAACGGCGACAACAACGGCAACAACAACAGCAACAACAACAGCAACAACAACAGCAACAACAACAACAACAGTATCCGAATATTGAACAGGAGGAACGTCAGCAGCAAGCAGCTAGCAATACAGCCTCATGTAGGTCTGTCTCAGTCACCGGAGTCCAGCTCGAAGGAGAAGCGCTTGCGAAAATGAGCGAACGAGAATGAAAAGCAGCCTTCGTTGATTTCAGCTGCCGCTGCGGGTGTTGTTGTTGTCGTTGTTGTTGTTGCTGTTGTTGGTATTGTTGTTGTTGTTGTTGCTGTTGTGGCTATTGAAGTTGTTGTTGGTGATCACGGTATGAAGTTACAAATGAGCTGGGTGTCAGCTAGAAGACTGGCAGAAATAGATAGCGCGTGCAAGCGAGAGAGAGGCACGGGTCTCGCTTTGCAGGCGGGCCATTCGAAGTTAAAGAAAAAGGGTTGCTTGCACCAAATATAGCGACAAACACCTAACAACGGCTGCCGGCGCGGCATCATCACCAGCATCATCATTATCATCATCATCATCATCATCATTATCACCATCATCACTATTATCATCATCATTATCATCATTATCACCATCATCATCATCATTATCATTATCATCATTATCACCATCATCATCATCATCATCACGATCACCATCATCATCATCATCGGACACCGTCTTCAGGACACGCTGAATTGGAGTGAAGGTGGAAGTGTTAGAGGTGCGGGCTTTACCAGCATGGTTGTGGCAGCGCTCGAAGTCGCTCGTTGTCGTTGTAGAGCCGCAGCGGTAGCAGCAGCAGCATTTGCAACCTTTGCTGAGAGAGACCAGGACCCCGGATGCAAAGAACCCCGGATGACCCGGGGTGCCACCGACAAGACGTTTTCCGACTCGATCGATGAGGCTACAGATGCATCGGCACCACCATCGTCGTCGTAGCCGCCGTTGTTGTTGTTGTCATTTTCTTTTTGTTGTTCTTCGTCTTCTTCAACTTCTTTTTCTATTTCTTCGCCTTTGCCTTTCTCGCCTCACCTCACCTACACACCACCTCCCCCACCACCCTGTCTCTCTCTGTCTGGTGAGAACTGGTCGGCTGGCTGTCTGGCTGAATCCGCTAACCGGTTCATTTCTGCACCCCTGCATCGACGACGACAGTTTTGCAGCACACAACAACAACAACGACGACGAGAAGACTCACTGAAGAACGGTGAAGTTTACAAAGAATCATCGTCCTTGGCTGGCTCATGGCAGAAGTGAGAGTAAGCACTCTTCTTTAGCGAGGGTGTCCTCGTCCTCGCTGTCATTATCGCCCCCCCCCCCCTCATCATGAGAATCATCATTAGCAACATCTTCTTCACTTCTTCAGCAGCAGCATCGTTGCCGACGTCATCAATACTATGAGTAATTAATCAGCGCAGTGTCGACGCGTAAGGTTAATTAGCGCCGGCGATCTACGACCGTCGGTGTTTCTGGTGTTGTTGTCATTCTTGCTGTCATTGTTGTTGCTGTTGTTTTCTTGCTGTTGTTGTTCGACTTTTTCCTCCTGCTGTTGTTGTTCTTTCTGATGTTGTTGTTGCTGCTCTTGTTATACCGGCCAATGCTATTCGTGCTGTATTGTATATTTAGCAGGGACAACAACAACAATAATAACAACAACAACAACAACAACAACGACACCAGCACCAACAAGAGCCGCCATGAGCTCGTGTATGGCGAATTGCTTGTTGTTGCTGGTAATACTACTATGACTACTAGTACTGCTGCTGCTACAGCTACACTAGGACTAGTACCAGCGGTGGTGGTGGCAGCATCGCAGCTCTGTTGGTGGCTGTTACTGATGCTGGTAGAAAGTAGGACGCACCAGCCGTCGTCGCACTCCTCAAAGGGCCTGTTATCTACCTACCTGCATATATATATATATATATACGTCTATCTATTTATCTGTCAGCCTTCCCGTCGGTTGGTGTCCGTTCCTGGTTTGGCTAGGTTTCTAGCAATGAGTTCGTAATGTAGTGCGCTCACCAGTTCGGCCAGGGTGCACATAAAGGTTGCGCGCCGTCCGCCGTCGAAGGGGTGCCCAACAACTCCCCACAACAACAAAGACAACAACAACAACAAGAGAAGCAGCAACAACGGCGACGACGACGACGGCGACGGCGACGGCGACGACGATGATAGCGACACTTATAGCGGGCGGCCGGTGTTGTGGCTGCATACGGCCGACCTCGACTATGCCATAGCCGCCCACGACGGACGCACGAACGGACGGGGGTGACAGGGTGAGTGGCCGCTGTTTCATCGACATCAACCCGATGAACGCCGCCGTGCCGCCAGCGTAAGCGCAAGATGAATCAAATGGCACGTTGTTGTTGTTGTTGTCGTCGTCGTCGTCGTCGTCGTTGTTGTTGTTGTTGTTGTTGTTGTTGTTGTTGTTGTTGTTGTTGTTGTTGTTGTTGTTGTTGTTGTTGTTGTTGTTGTTGTTGTTGTTATTGTTGTTGTTGTTGTTGTTGTTGTTGTTGTTGCTATTGCTGTTGTTGTTGTTGCTACTGCTATCTCCGTTGCAGTTCCCATTGTTGTTGTTGTCGTTGTTGTCACTTTCTTCGTCGTGAAGGAGGCGAAAAGCGACAACTAACGCCAACGACTAATCGACCTCCCATAGCGTCGGACCAGGCTTTGGTTCTCCTCATCGTAGTCCGGCAAAGCAGAGAAAACCCATCCTCTTCTCTTGGGGTCGTGGATCCCTCAAGCTGGGCGCGACTTCACAATACTAGTTAGTCGTAGTCATTGTTGCAGTGAAAGCTGAGAAGATGAGCTGCTTCTCTATCAAACTTCTCAATGCTAGCAGGCTGGCAGAGCCGTGCTTGTTGGCAGTCGTTGAAGTTGTTGTTGTTGTTGCTGTTGTTGTTGTTGCCTGCGTTGTCGTTGTCGTCGTCGTCGTCGCCGTAGAAGAAGTTGCACCGCCAGCAGCCACAGTTCCTGGCAGCAGTACCAAAAGCGTTCCTCGCTGGTATTGCGGTGCATTTCTGAACAGCCAGGGGTGAAAGTTTCATTCTTCACCTCACTCGGCGTAATTGATCGGTTGGGTGGGCGCGACAACTGTGTCTAGTTAAACAACAAAAACACAATATTGACAACAATAGCAGCAGCACCAACAACAACACTAACAACAACAACGACAACAACAACAAAAACAACAACAACAACAACAAGAAAAACAGGCTTGTGTGCTAGTAACATTTTTACCCCTTAATGCTGGCAAAATGCTTCTTGAAGGTATGGCCGGCTGTCCAGTTAGCATCGATCTCGCATTGCCGACAGACTCCGACGACAAAGGTAACTGGGGCAACAATTCTACCTGTAACAACTCGACCGTGGTCATATATATATATATATATATATATGTATATTTAATTAAGGAGTAGTCAATATACATATCAGTACATGATACCTATCCATGATTATATACCGTTTGTTCAAAAAGTATCGCGGGGGGAAAAATTTTCGCGGGTTACGTATATTCGAATTTCGATTTTTTTGTGGCGTTAGGTTGTTACTCATGTCTCTCACTTATGCCGACAAGCTCGGCCATTTTGAATGTTCACTTAATTGTTGACAGCTGCTTTGCTTGCACGTGTTTTGGATCGTCTTCGATTTTTACCTATTCAAAAAAATGGATCAAAGAACCTGTATCAAATTTTGTGTGAAAAACGAAATTAAGTGCGCGGATGCATTCCGAATGTTGACTGTGGCATACGGAGAAGCTACCTTGGACCGAAGCAACGTTTATCGGTGGTACAAAATGTTCTCAGAAGGCCGAGAAGATGTGAACGACGAAGAGCGTGCCGGACGCCCGAGCACTTCAACAACAGACGAAAAAATTAATGAAGTGGAGAAAATGGTATTGGCCAATCGTCGAATCACCGTTAGAGAAGTTGCTGAGGACCTAAACATGTCGATTGGCTCGTGCCATTCGATTTTTATCAATGATTTGGGCATGAGACGGGTCGCCGCGAAATTCGTACCAAAATTGCTCAATTGCGACCAAAAACAGCATCGCATGAACATTGCTAATGAGATGTTGGACTCTGTCCGCGACGACCCAAATTTGCTCCAGAGGGTCATAACTGGTGACGAATCGTGGGTTTATGGTTATGACGTGGAAACCAAAGCTCAATCATCTCAATGGAAGCTGCCGCACGAACCAAGACCGAAAAAAGCGCGCCAAGTTCGGTCGAATGTGAAAGTTTTGCTGACAGTTTTCTTCGATTGCAGGGGCGTGGTGCATCATGAGTTCTTGCCACAGGGTAGAACGGTCAATGAGGAATATTACCTGCAAGTTATGCGCAATTTGCGCGAAGCAATCCGCCAGAAACGCCCGGATTTGTGGAAGAACAAAAATTGGTTTTTGCACCACGATAACGCCCCTGCTCACACATCGTTGCTTGTGCGCGAGTTTTTGGCCAAAAACAACACACTAATGATGCCGCAGCCACCGTATTCCCCAGATCTGGCCCCCTGTGACATTTTCTTGTTCCCTAAACTGAAGAGGCCCATGAAAGGACGACGTTACGCTACGCTTGACGAGATAAAGACGGCATCGAAGGAGGAGCTGAACAAAGTTAAAAAAAATGGTTTTTTGAAGTGCTTCGAAGATTGGAAAAACCGTTGGCACAAGTGTATAATATCTCATGGGGATTACTTTAAAGGGGACAAAATAGATATTCATGAATAAATGAATAATTTTTGAAAAAAACACAACAGTCGCGATACGGTTTGAACAGCATATGTATATATATATATATATATATATATATATAAGGAGTAGTCAATATACATATCAATACATGTTACCTATCCATGATCATTTGTCCGCATAACTCGCACACACAATCAGCCAAGTTGAAACAGTTTTCTCTCAGACAGATGTTGTGATAAAGACGCCACGTTAACCTACACAATGCCGACGGGTTCATCTGAAAGGCTTTCTTTCACTGGTCTGTCTAAAATACCGGGCCGTCAGTATATGTGCCCGTTACAAAATGCAGCAGTCATTGTTTACGTCAGGTAACATATCCTCGCATAATTTTCTGTTTAAATTAAGCATGAAAAGTTCGTTGCGTTCAAGATGGCATCTATTTAGAATCAGCTCTTCGATTAGCTTCGTCAGTTCTTCGACGAGCTCGTGTACAATAACTGCTCAAGCGTGTCTTGGGGTCCAATTTCTTCACAATTGAGATTTTCGTACACTTGGAGTATGACACGAAGTTATGCCATGCCATAGAGAGACAATGCGTCCAATTTAAATACGGAATATGATGAGAGCAGTCTGCTTGTCTGCTTCCTGAATGTTTCTTATAAGTATCGTAGCGGACGCTGCGTTAACCCTTTTCTCGTGAAGTTGCTTCGCGTGAAAAGCTGAGCTTGCGTGGAAGGATGACTCTAAGGTATGCAGAGTGAGACACGAGTCCAGTTTATATTGAAATTTTTATTAATCTTCTAAAAGCTGATTCCACAATGTTTTGAGGGAAGCCAAACTAATGTACCGCTTTATAATTAGTGGTTTTATTGACGCGAAATGCACCCAGAGGCAATCTCGTGCCTCATTTACGTAATTATTATTCATTACTAATAATAGTAATTTATAAAAAAAAAACGGAAATGTTAGACAACATTTAGTGCTTTAACGACATAAATTGCATCTTTATTGCACTCCTGATACATCTTAGCTTTAGAGCGATTTAAGGATATTTAAACATTTATCCGATATGTACTACGAGGATATATATACTTGTAGCTGTTTTATCTATCTATATAATATATTATATATAAATATAGATATATATATTATATATATTATATATAATAGTAGGTCCGTCGTCCTTCTCTAAACAACGTCTGGATTTGAACTCACAACGTGAAAACGCTGCTTCCGTTTAAAGCACACTTCTGAAGTGGACTTAGCATGGCCTAAACAAACGGACACGTGATAGTCACCTTACACGGCCCGTTAGGACACATTAGCTTAGCGAATATTTCGTGATGTGTGTAACATATACATAATCTATTATACGGAAGATATATATATTATATATATATATATATATATATAGCTCTGCTTCTAGCTGGAGAGGCGTCCGAGGAATATGAACACACCCACAAACCCAGAACACACATTCCCTATGTGTCGGGTTTGCATAGAGATCAGAACCGTGGCAACTAGACAGATTCGTGAGAGATGGTCCAAAGCGGGAATGACCCATTTTCGAAGTTTGGGACCCCCACGGGATCTTATACGTAAATTCGTGGAGTACATCCTAGGGTCGACCCGGGCATGCAAGGAGAGGCAAAGGTTTTTCGAGGCCGACGCAGCTGAAGAAAACGCAATTCTGAGTTAAACGGGTAAGAGCTGGGACAAGTGGGGGAACCCGTGAGTGGTCCCAGCCAAATGATCCGATAATGATAATTTGCCAGCAAAGCACTTGCCACTTCTCCTGATGACCCATACTAATATTCTATGGAGATCTGGGCCATCAGAGAGTGAAGCTTACGGGGGAGGTTCGTTTAACTGATATCTCAGCAGATTCTCTACTCGCAGCGGTAGTGTGTTAGTAGTGTTTCCGCGTTTAACCCTCCTCCACAAAAAGGTATATATATCTTAGGAGGTGAGGTTATCTGCCCTGGCTATCCCTGGCTATTTGGCTTAAAATAAATTATAGCTTTCATTTTGAATCATAAATATATATATATATATATATATATATATATATATACATCTATCTCCCAGGAAATCTAATCTTCGAATCGTGACCATCCTGATTAAATGAGTGTTCATTGGCCATATCCCAATGTGCGACATAACCGGTAATAGTCCGTCACGCCTACGCAATATGGCAGATTGTACGTAATAGCACAGAAGTATACGTATGTTTTAGAAACAAGAAAAAATGAGAAAATTATATTTCTATTGAGGATAACGTTTTTCGCCTATTTAAGGATATTGTGCAGAAAAAAAAGAGAGAAACGCCGTAAGGAGGAAGAATATATATATATATATATATATATATACATCTTCAGTTTAATAGTGT
Organism: Dermanyssus gallinae; assembly: GCA_003439945.1. Classification (NCBI taxonomy): domain Eukaryota; kingdom Metazoa; phylum Arthropoda; class Arachnida; order Mesostigmata; family Dermanyssidae; genus Dermanyssus; species Dermanyssus gallinae. The sequence continues at coordinate 819,353 of QVRM01001309.1, read as the reverse complement.
TAGCCGTAAATTGAATCCTTAACGTAAAAGTTTCAATCGTTCATTTAGTAGCGTAATGCTTTAGTTAAAACTACAATCGATAACTGCTACAACTTAGTCAATCGTCCATTTTCATAAGACATTTTCTATAGCATGCAACGAGTAATAGTCAGCCCCATAAGAAAACACTGGGGATCATATCCATTGTCAGGCCTTAATCATGGCCTGATTAAGCCCTGATCGTCTTAATCAGGCCATGATTAGGACTCCAAAGATATCCTAATCATAGCCTGATATTAATAGTAACTAATAACTTTTAACGCGCTTTGTGTGTCTCATGTCAGGCTGCCCACCGGCTGCTGAAACAATCCGGCTAAGGCTGAAGACGCTGCGTACAGTACCTTACGAATGTTTTATTTCGGAGTGGGAAGCTAAAGCCGAACAGGCCAGACGGGAGGTCGGTTGTTTTCAATGCCTTGCACCTTTGGTCTGGTCTTGCATGTGACAATCGCCACGTATACACCAGGTACATAGTGCATGGTTATCACTGCCTGGTATGTTTAAACGCAGTCTTTTACGAGGAGTACGAGTTGTGCATCTGCCGGTTCTGCCTGCAGAGGTGTGCCAAGTACCATGCAGTGGAATGCACAGCGCTGGACCAAAAATCGTTGCACTACTTGTCTCGTCGGAAGCGTGAAAAATATAGAGCTTCATGAAGAAACATTTTGAAATGTATATTATACTCAATTTGAGTAAAACAAACATAATTGTAATGAATAACTTTTAACGTAAAAACGTTTTCTGAAGGAAATTCGACGAAGATGGTCTACAAAGATCTGAGAGTGGGCCACCCGTACGACGTTTTGAAACGTTCTTTTTCGAAGTGCCCTACACGACCAAAGGACCTGGATATTTTTAGCGATCGCCAGGGCCGATTTCAAGATAATCCTAATAAGAATGATTTAAGCAATATTAATTTGCCTTTCTAGACAAGCTTGTCAGGAGAGTCCGGTAGAGAAAGGGCAAGGCGAATACAACTAAAGCGATAGGATAAAAAATACAATCTTAAATGTTCTAAAAATGGGTAAAAGCATGGACTTTATTGGACACTCCGTCAATAACGCCATACGAATGACCTTGCACTCTGCTTACACGCCCTGCAGAGGAAAAACCGTCCGGGTAGTTACCATGATTTGACATACATTGTCGGGAAGTTTCACAATGGGATTTATATATATATATATATATTTCTGCGATCATATACATGCAAATAGATGTATGCATGAATACACCGTATGCATAGGCATCTATGTATATGCCTGAAGAAACAGTTATGCTCTGAGACATTACCCTGAAGTATTTCAACCGGGTGTTTCAGTCTCGTGGGTGTGTGTAGTCTCGTGAAGGGGGTGTCTCATAAAATCATATCTGCCTGTGACAAATGTATCAGTGTCAGTTTAGGCTTCACTCGCCTGCTTTTCTCTCTCCCTCTCTTCCTCCCTCTGACACTACGCCACCCCCACCCCCATCGCCCCACACCTCGCTTGTGCACACAACACATTCGCTGCGTTTCTGTACGTCTTTCTCCATCTCTCTGTCCTGACTTCAATCATTGGTTGTTCACCTTCACCTAACAAACAAATCGCCGCGCTTCGTTCGATCTCAGCCAGCCCTGCACGAACGCACTCACGCGCCCGCCCGCTCGCGAAGTGTATCCGTCAAGCTTGAGGACAGTTCGTCAGGTACTGCCGGCTGGTTCAGCATCTCTTTTTCCTTTAACATCCTCCCTCTTTCTCCCCCCTCTCTCTCTCTCTCTCTCTCTCTCTCTATATATATATATATATATATATATATATATATATATAAATATATATATATATATATATGTATATATATATATATATATATATGTTCGTCCAGAATTTGGTAGCAGACCGGCAGACGACCTAACTAGACCGCCCGTGAAAGGGTTGACAGCATCGAAAGTGTTGTCGTATGAACGGCCAGCAGCACCAGCAATAATAATAACAACAACAACAAGAGCGCAATACTCCCCGCCTAGCCCGCTGCAGTAGCAGTCCAGGCAATCCCACACCTTCCTCGATATCAGCGCCTGGCTTTCGGCCAGGAGCTACGGCGGGGAGCTACCGTCACTGCCGATCCGATCGAAATCTGAATGAAGGCAGAAACACGGTCTCAGATCGAGCGAGCGAGCGACTTCAATGCAACAGCGACAAACGTCAAGGATCGACTCTCGCGAGCGACAAAGACGTGCGTGACATTAAACCAAAATCAAGCAAATAAAGCCATAAGCAAATAGCTTTGGACATACATCAACAACAACAACAGCGACAGCAGCAGCAGCAGCAACAGCCACGCCAGCCGCTACTCCCACAATAAAAGCGACCCGTACACAATGACACATTGGCCCTATCAGTGAACGCGCGCATTGTCCGGAATAGCGGGCATCATCACAGACAAGCTTTAGATAGATAGAAAACACACCGAACGGCTAGCGAAGCAACGGCGGAGCTGACAGCGCTAATATTATATATGTGTATGTATGTATATACACCATATATACGGTTAACCCGGTGCACGGGCGGCTGGGTGTACATGACGTGAGATCGACTTTTATTTGACGAATGCGCGAGAGTTTACGCTAGGTCAATCACACAACGATCGCAAAAGATGATGGACACATCATGCAGAAACGGCTGACGTCTATGCCGCTCTTCTGTGCTTTTGTCTCTTGTCATATATATATATACTATATTATATATACTATATATATATTAGATATATATATATATATATATATATATGTGTTGTGTATGTCCATATAATGTATTGACATTGTATGTGCGTAGATACTTATATATATATATATATACTAGGTATTTCTAAATTAAATCCACGCAATGAAGAAGTAGTAGAACTTATTTAAAAAATAGTTTTTTCACAATGGAATGGGCGAAAAACGCAGGTAGGAAAATGTCGTGTTTGGACGTAAATAAAACGACTTACATCTGTTATACTGATGTGGATAGTCGGATCTCACTTCACATGCGCGTTACGACGAAGTATGACCTCTCTGAAAAACAGCGCGCGTTTTTGAGCCGCCCTGTAAATCGTCTCAATAAGAATTCAAAGTCAAACGACGGCTGAAGGTCATAATTAAAGCTTTCATGATCGTAAGTAAAATTGACCCCAAAAAAATCGTCGAAAAGAGGATTCTCCTGAGGTCAAATTGGTGTAATTGTAGTATTCATAATTGAAAGTAAACAAATAAATAGACTTCGCATTGTCGCGAGAGGAGGTCGTCAGCTTGACTGCTTCTGAAGCTAAAAAGATGTTACATAGTTTACATAGTGCTACATGTTGTTAGTTTATCGATACGCCTGTCTTACGTATCGATCTCGTAGACGTACGATAAGCGGCTAGCGTAGTGACCCCCCTGACTCATTCAGTCAATGCGTGAGAGCGCGTAGTGTCCGAAACAGTAAACGCATATCTTCATTGGCTCATAGTTCCGCTTCTGGCTACATGATCATCTGCCAGGGACGCATGTGCATTATGCATTCCAAAACCTTCTATAAAAACAAAATTAATATGCAAACGTACGATAAAATTGAACTTTACTTAGTCGTTTCTTATAGAAACATACATGCTTGTTAATTAAATGTGTTGCTTATGTCCTCTAGAGTGTTCCAGCTACCAATCTATGCCTTTCCAGCTTAGGTTGGCTTGTCGCACCGCTTTGTTGCACGTGTGTTATGTTTGCCTGCAAAAAACAAATACGCAATCTCATGCATAAGACTGCACATCTTTTAGCTTACCATAGTAAGCAGACAAGCGGTATCAGTGAATGAATACAGAAAATAACGTACGTGCTATAATCTATGTCTAGATTCATGATAGTGTGCTTAAAATTCTTAAAATGCAGAATAAATACACTTCTCTGTGGCGCTTTACTTTTGTTGCCACTGCCAATATTTGCAGTGATTTATGGCTAACATTCAGCAGGAGAAAGTTCGGAGTATAGACAACAAAATCAAACGTCCGCATTCCAGTACTAACCTGCTGCTGGAAGCTGTCTACCCTATGTTAGCACATGCAAGAACTACACACACCCGCTTTATCATATACATATCGAAATGCATTCTATCCATTCTGGTACTCGAAATATGCCAAACATTTTGATCAACACTCTCAGAGCTTCGGAGGTTACAGAGGCGCTGTTGTTCTTTGTTCAATTCGGGCCGCACACAGTTACTGCATTACAGGATTGCAATTCGCTTGTTCTTGTGATACTACTAGTTATTATGCCTCATTTGCCCCTACTCCCACTACATTACATGCAGTAACGACTTGGAAAAATAAATCGGTGACACTTTATGTTCAAGTAGATGTGCGTGAGTAAGATCAGTGACGCTGCCATCGAAAGACCGTATTTTCTGTGTTATGTTCCAGCCTACGCCGGAATTCATTCGTCAAGCCTTTCACTGTCTCGAAGCTAGGAGGCATAGCTGCCACCTAATAGTAGCTGGCATAACCTGGGGCCGGTGATAAAATCGAAAAATTCATAGAAAGAACAATCATTATTTATTGTTTATCTCGCACTAAGTTTTCATTTTAATATGGTACAATTAAAAATACATTTATAAACATAAATACATCCAATTTGAACACTTCAGCGACCGTCCCGCCGGACTAAAAGTGCAGAGACGGCCAATGCGTCTGGCAGCTCGTTGCATTATATTTAGCGCACGTCTGCAAGCAGAACCGGCAACGGCATTAATCGCAAACTTAGCGAAATCTTTGGATCGAACATACCAAGTGATGGTTGCCATGCACAATGTACCTTATGTGTGCAGGGAACAATGTCGCTGGACCTAACGCTTCCCAGCAAACAAGGGCAGACGCATGGGATCACGCATTTAGCTAGGTAAGCTGGAATTAATATGCGCATCAGAAAATGTACTATTCCCAGCGCGCAGGAGCTTGGCCAGAGATACAGAGGCAGCAACAATTCTGACTGATTTTAAATACAAAATACAGCTATCACATGTTAGTCTTCGCGACCAAGGCAATGGGATGAGCAAATTTGGTCTCACGGTCTTCTATTTAAAGGGCGCCCAGAATTTAAAACAGCCCACACCAAAAATGCGTAGCGTACCCAGTAGGTTCATCTCAGAAGCAGTGCCTTAGTGTAGTGCTGGTTTTAGCGTACATTTTGTCAATGTTAAGTTTGCGACAGTAAACAATACAATGACCGCGCGGCGTTGTAGATAATTCCGGAATAAGGTGGCTGTACCAAGCATTTGGTACATCGAAATGCTCGGTATAGCGTCTCTAAATAATAATAATAATAATATTAATAATAAAACAGGCCTACGTAAAGCGCTCACTACTGGAAGCGTCAAAGAGTAACGGTTGCGGAGACTGTGCAGTTGCAAGCCTCTCATGCGTAGATAAAATTAAAGTAGCAAAGAAATACAATCGGAATGAATAATATTCATAATCAGAGGCGTACTCCAGTCGGTTAGCGACAACGAAATAACCTCGAGTAAAATATTCAGAATATATACACCAAAATACTCGTCTACGGCGCATATGACCTAAATGTTGCTATGACATCTATTTCTTCTGTTTCTTCTTGTTCTGGCGTGAATGAGTGAAAACAGGTATCAATAACGTGCGGTAGCCGCAAACTTTATTTTTTTTTCATTCAAAAAATCCATGCTGATCTAATATTGAATGTACTGCACCAAACTGGTCATCAAGAAATTGTAGACACTTTAGCAAAGTTTTGCATACGAAGCTGTTTTTGGCCGTTCAGAACGTGGTGCATCCTAGGTGCTCACATTACCTCGTTTAAATTGAATAACGGTACTGCACGCCGGTGCATTCGTTTGTAAACTGCAATAAATTTGACTTTAATTTCCATTATAGTTAAGCTTTTAAAAAATGCTTAATCACAACACGGAATTCGTCGTTTTGCTGCATTGTCACTAAAAAGTTTAAAATGGTACAGCTGCGAGAGTAACTGCTATAAGAAATTCGGCGAGAGAGCAATTCGAAACCAATCCGCATGATCCTTATTTTTGTTGCTCCCAAAGAATGTCTCTACCGGGCGCTGTAGTCAGCATTAGCTTTTTGAAATTGTAGACAGACGATGGTAGGAACTTTTTAATATATATATATATATATATATATATATATATATATATATATATATATATATATATATATATATATATATATATATATTATATATATATATATATAATGAGAAAGAGTATGTGGAAAAGAGCCAGTCATGACGACTAAAATGTCGTCCTCTTGTTAGTGGCAATTGTGCGCTAGAGCGCAAGAAGATTCCGCGGGGCGGACAAACTAGTTAGTGAGTTAGACGAGCAACAGATGCTACTGACTTTATCTATCTATCTGTTACATTTACAGCAGCATACACATGCCAACTGTGGCGCGGTAAGCGGCAGGACAGGAGTCCTAAATCTCGTCATAAGTTGTGGCCTGGCGCACAAGCCAACTAGGCCTGGCTTCGACAGGCCTACTGCGATCAGGGAGGCCGTCGACCATCGTCGGTCAGTCGGCGGCTCGATCTAGGCCGGTATCAGTCTAAGCAGACTCGTCGGGTAAAAGCTGTGACGAATCCGATTGACAACGCTTCCTTCCGCGCGAAGCACCTCACGAAGTTCGACGCAACGGCGACGCTAACAACAACAGCAGCTATCCACAACAAGCTATCACAACAACAACAACGGTGGCACGACGAGGATGCGTTGACGAACTGTTGACCGCCAGTGACGGCCGACGAAGAAATTGAAGACAACCCGAGGCGTTGCAAGGTTCGACGAACAAGATGCACCAAGTGCGCACTGTTGCCGACCTCTCATCGTCTCCTTCTCTTGTTGGGCATTTTCGGTTGTTACAAGAGGTCCTAAAGGTCCGTCCGACGACGGAGGCTGCATTTCGACAGCGAACTCACCGGCAACTCACCAATCGGCCAGCAGCAGCAGCAGCAGCAGCTAGAAGTCATCAGATCAGTGAAGGACTCGGCTTGAGTTGACTGGCTAAAGACTCACTGTCTCACTCCTGTCTGGGTCGCGTCGATCGAGAGTGGAGCCAGATTCAAAGGGTGCCGCTCGAACGGCGGGCTTCTCCAGGCGCGCCAGGCGTCGCTTCTCGACGGCGACTGTTTTGTACCACTGACGGTGGTTTGGTTGGCTGTGTCACACACGTCCGTCACACGTCACGCTGTCTACCGCTGTCGAACTTCACACACACACAAGAGTACTACTCTTCCGACGAAGAAGCGTAGCTGCAATGCAGCGCCAAGTAGACGTAGTAGTAGTAGTAGAAGGAGTTAGTAGTAGTAGTTAGTAGTAGTTAGTAGTAGTGAGTAGTAGAGTAGTAGTAGTATTATTAGTAAGCAGTACTTGCAGTACTAAACGTACGCATAGTGCTCGCTTGGAGCTCTGACTTGTCCGAGCCTACAACTTACAAACAACTACTACTTCAGCGCGCAAGGAGGACGAGCCACTCGAATCCGCCACGCGCCATCGACGCATCAGCAGCCGCAGCAGCAGCAGCAACTGAAGTTGAAGCGGCGATGAAGAACACGCCGCCGTGCTCATCCGCGGACGAGGCCCAACTCACTCAAAGGGTACCGAGAGGATCGAAGCTGATCATCAACAGCTTGTCAGTGTCACCGAAGACTATGTGATAACAATGATAACAATAATAACAGCAGCAGCAACAACAACAACAACACGATTTATCCTCATTTCGATGGTTTTGTGGAAGAGAGAAGCCAAGGGCGGAAGCGCAAACGAGATCTTTGACAGAAATGTGCTACTATGTACGTCGCGTTCGTGTCGGCAGAAGATGCGCGATTTGAGCTCATTGAGTCTACAGGGTGCGATGTATATATGTATATATATATATATATATATAGAGAGAGAGAGAGAGAGAGACAGACCAAACCGATTGCATTGTCCGGCCATCGTCTTAGACGTCAAAAGCACGTTCACCTCTTTTCAATATGCTTTCGTCGGACGCCATAGACAATCAATTGTAAACAAAAGCGTTATTGCAATCACAGCCGAGTTCCCTAAGGGTTGGTACTGGGAATACCACTGTAGAATAAAACCTACGATGGAGTGTTTAGGTTTCCACACATCCCCCGAGATGTGGGAGTTCATTCTGTCGCCTACGCAGACAGTCTGGCATTGACCGTTACCGGCCGTGACGAGGATCTGCTCAAAGAAGAGCCAATGAAGCCTTGGCGGATATATGAACAATATCCGGTACCTAGATTCACACGCTAGGTCTCGAATTGGCTTCACAAAAACAGAGGCAATGCTTTTGAACGGCCTGAAGCGTCCTTCACAGAATCTGGATAGGCACCCAGTAACACCCACGCCCGTGGTCAGGTAGCTGGGCTTGATTCTGGATGGGGCTCTCACTGAAACACTTGTCGTGTGCTGTGCACCAAACTAAAACTGCCATATCCTCAGCAGAGCTGCAGAAAATTTTTCCGCAAGCCAGAGGAGCAGCCGACTCTTGGCACCGTATCTTAGCATAAATAATATATAGCATCATGCTATATGCCACATCCAAATGGAAGCATATGACTACTAGAGTAACAACAGGCCGCCTCCTCAACAAGACCCAATAACCTATAGCGCTCAACGTCGCACAGGCAAGTCGCACGGCTTTCACAGCAGCCATGTTCTCTCTAGAGTGATTCCCTGTGGCCTAGAAGTTAAAGAAAAACGAACAAAATACCAATATCGCATCGGTAAAACTGACTCCCCTTTATGCCGTATCCGTAACGCTCCTCAAAGATTACGAATCCCGGAATATGTTACAAAGATTCGCAGAATTTGTCTCCGAGTGAAAATACCTGCCGCACAAAGTCGAGCAGATTTAATAACAAGATAAAGTGGTCAGGTAAGGTAACCTCGAAAGGATTTTTTTGTAACAAGGTAATTTAGCTATTATATACACATTTTACAACGGTATGTTGTTTCATATATTTACAAATATTTGCAAGGAGTCTATAGCAATTTAAACCTACTACAGTTACCATTGTGTTGGTAAAACGTTGCAGCCGGAAAATACTACGATCAGCTTCGATTGCTTTGTTTGAAAAGGACCCAACGCTGGCTAGGAGAAGCGAAATAATCGCGTTGAGGAACCGGAAAAAAATAGAAATCCTGTGATGCCGCACGTTTGAAATTTCGCGTTCGATACATTGAATTGTTACTAATAATGCTAGGAAATAAACACATGTAGGAGTATGTGCATGAAAATAATTATTTATATAACGGAGATGATGATCTAAGCACGTGGCTATCCTAAAAAATATATGAGATAAATCTCTACGAATATACACATATGCCAAAAAAGAAAGGTTAGTGAAAATGAAAAATAAAATTTGGTGAAACCACCATTTTATTTTACCTTGACTGTTCTACACCTAAGCAGCAACTGTCGTGACCCATTTAAAAATATCGAATCAACCATATAAACTTTTAGAAAATTCGGCCTTATTTTCAATGCTTCTAATTCTTCTTTACAGTGTGCTCTCTTTATCTGCTCTGTGGTACGCATTCTCGTATTTTTTTCTCGGGAGCTTCAATCAGCAATATCCGACAAATATGCAGGCTGCTTTGCGTATACGTGCTGCAAAGAAACTACCAAATTATGTAAAAGGGCTTCAGTTGTACTCATCCTAGTGGTTATTGTACCATTCATATGCATTCTGATACTGCAATAATACTATAAATAAGTATGCATCTTCCCGGGAACCTAAGCATTTAAATATTGCATTTTAGTAACCATATACAGTAACTAGTTTGACTTAAGCTGTTGTTTTTGCCTTTTGTAGTAATATTATTTTTTTATATTTTTGTTGGCGTTGTTGTTATTCTTGTTGCTGTTATTGCTTCTGTTGTTGTTGTTGTTGTTATTGATGTTGACGCTGTTGTTCTCCAAAGCTGGCCGCCTGTCCAACCGTTCCTGGACTGACGATTGTGTAATCCATCTTCCAGATAGAGACATATGGACAGCGACAATGAAACGAAGAGAGAATATAGCAGGAGAACACGGTAACCTCATCGTCGTCGTCGTCGTCACCGTCGGCGCCGTCTAAGTTCTCCGCGCGGCTCTGTGTGTGGAGAGCATTGAGCGACCGACCGACCGCAACGTGTTTCCTTTTCGCTTGATCGTCTGGACTCGACGCTGGCCGCCGGACCAGCGCCGTATTAGCGCAACGCACGCAAGCAAGCTAGCTCCACCTGACCCCGGACTACTCTGGAGACTCACTGGCGCAACAAACCAGCTATTCTTGCCCGAACGAACGAACTGCTGCGGCTTCGATTGACGAGTAGCATTTACTCTAGATGTGTGCTAAACATGAGAGAGACGATGTCCAACATAAAGCTCTCTGACAGACTCCCACCGAAGCGCGACAGCCACAGAAGCAACCGATCACCACAACATGTTTGGTTTACGGTCATGTCGCTCGTGGTATTGTTGTTCTTGTCGCAGTCGTTGTTGTTCTTGTCGTTTTTATTGTTGTTGTTGTTATTGTCGTTCTTATTGTTGTTGTTGTTGTTTTTGTTGCTAGCCGTCATGTTGTTGTTGTTGTTGATGATGATAATGTAGGACAACATGGCTGTGTTGCCGGCGTTACTGCTGCTGTTGAAATCTTAACTTCTGAACTGAAACAGTAGTTAGTATTTGATGACCTCCACTCGTCGTCGAACGAAGGAAAAACAGACAAAGAGAGCCAGCGAGAGTTGAGGGAGAATTCACCGCCGATGCTGCTGCCGCCGCCGACATAAGAAATCACCGCTCTATCACCGGCACCACACACACACACACAGGCGAGCAAGGAAGCATTCTTTTCGGCCGTGTCGGACAACGTGTCGGACAGAGACGGCGACAACGACATGACCACTCGATCATGTTAGATCATCACGCGGCCGTTCGAATGTAAACTACTGCATCATCAACACCGACAACCCCAGTGCCCCACCGGCATGCTTACTACGAGCACCAGCAGCAGCAGCAACAACAAGCGACCAACGGCCGGCTATGGAGCAGCCAGTGCTTTTGACCGTCGTAGCTTTTCGGCTTTTCGGTCACCCATCAGCGCCATCTCATCAGTGAGCGATTAACCATAACTGGCGCGATATTGTGTGGTATTCATGGGGGCAGCGGGGGTAGTCGCAATAACAGTAGCCGAAGTAGTAGTCGGAGTATTAGTCTTAGTAGCAAGAGAAAATGCTGGTTTTGTTGCTACTGTTGCTGTGGCTGCTGCTGCTGTTGTTGTCGCTGTTGCTGCAACTGATGTAGTAGCAATAGTAGTAGCTATTGTTATTGTTGTTGCTGTTATTGTTGCTGCTGCTGCTGCCGCCACAGTTACTTCTATGTGTGCCTGCGTGTATACATATGTGAACTACTGTCTACTCGCCGGCTACTTCCTGCACAACAACGTGAGCAAGCACCATCAGTATTGTTTGGTCGTCGCCCGTTTTCATCAGGCTACGTATGTACACACATCATCAGCATAGATCAAGTAGTCGCGGCTATTGGCCGCAATACGTAGTATTAATACTGGTATTGCTGTTGTTGATGTTGTGTATACGTTTGTTATTATTGCCGTTGTAACTGTTGCTGTTGTCGTTGTTGTTGTTGTTGTTGTTGCTGCTGTTGCTGTTGCTGGTGTGGTCTGTCACCCATAGACAAGCGAAGGATCACCAACGAAACCATGGCCAGCGAGGAGGCCATGTTATCGATGCCGATGTTCAATCATGATCAGCTTGCGGTTACGCCAAAAGTTCGCTCGAGCGCTTCGAACGTTTTAAAGTCTATGGCTATGCTATTCTCCTTTTCTCTTATTCCACGTCTCCCTCTAGGGGTCCGTCTCTGTCCATCTCGATCTGTGTTGCATTTCTGGACATCGTTGTTGTCTCCTCCACCCGTGTCGTGTCTACGTTGTGTCTCGGCCGACCTCGCCTTCATCATACATCGTTGTTGAAGTCCTCCACTCGTCGATGACCTGTTTGTTTGTCGACATGTTTGTGTCTTCCTGACGACGGTGCCTGCCTCCTCCCGCTAGCCGGTCCGTCAATACAATATCTCAAGTCGATTATTCGTTTTGAAGCATTAGCAGCGTACTTTTTTGTCATAATTTATTCATTCACCCATTCATTTCGTCTAGACTCACCAGTCTGTACGTTTTGTCTGCTAGCCCGTTTTCACCCTGCATTTGTAGTAGGTGTTGTTTCTATTGTTATTGTTGTTGTTGTTGTTGTTGTTGCGGTTGCTGTTATTGTTGTTATTATTATTGTTGCGGTTGTTGTTGTTATTATTGTTGTTCCGGTCGCTGTTGTTGTTGCAGTCGCTGTTGTTAATGTTGCTGCTGCTGCTGATTCGGCTGCTACTTTGGCTGCTTCTGTTAAATGCTTAACTTTGACTGAAAATGGATCACTAAACGTCGACAATTTTTTCTCGATCCGCCGTTCTTCGTTTGCTCTATCAATGTCTTGTAAGACGCGTTCACTCAGGGTCATCGCTGCATAAGCGCAGCGTCTGCAACCGCAAACTAATAGCAGCAAGAGCCGCAGCAGCAGCAGCTTCGGCGGCTGCAACAACGACGCCCAGCGAATCGCGACAAATCGCCCTTCCTGTGCTGCATGCATATATGTATCAGCCTGTGTGTAGGTCACTTTTTACGTGTTTATTTCTCTCTCGATGCGTGATGCGAGCGTGTATGTCCGTATGCGGCGAATAAATGTCTACGAACATATGTATGTATGTAGGTATGTGAGATTGTACGATTTGTGTATACTACACACACTATTTGTTGTTTCTGGAAACCGAATATCCGGCCCGCCTATAGATACGAAAGACGGGCCAGCGATGATGATCGAGTGGTGCTAAGCGCCAATTGCTAATGCTAACAACGCTGTGGGTCGCCATGTCGCCGCGCCGCCACCATCGCACCCGCCGCCGTCAAGGCCCACCTTGAAAAGCCACCCACTGCACCATCATTACGTCGCTATAGGCATTGGCTATTTGTTGTCTGTGTCACGTGTCTTCATCCTTCCTTACTACGTATATATATATAAATATATATATATATATATATATATATATATATATATATATATATATATATATATATATTGATAGAACAATCGTGGTGAAAAAGCGTAAAATTGCCTTGGTTACTGTTGCAACTCTTCATCGTGCCTAATGAATCGTATGCATGATCGGTGCGAATATGAAGTATAGCCCTAATTACACTCGCAACAAAAGTCGTTGCTTTTTCAAATAGTCGTTACATTTTCCTCGTAAAAGTACATGAAAAGCAGCGGATGTTGTGGTCTGTAAGTAATAGTATTCATAATAGTACCAAATCTAAAGTTACTTACCCAGCCATATTTAAACGATATACTATGTACGCTAAAGCCAATTACCAGCTCAGCGCCATTACGCTATCCTGGTGCATAGCAATATGAATTAAATTATTATTATAACATGTGTATGTATACTAACACAACTTTTACAACGTGATTAATAAAGGTGATAATAAACGTCATATTGTTTATTAAATAAATGTTTCCTACGCAATCTAATACTTAAATAACCTTAGTTGACCTCCACAAACATACACAGCCCGACAAAGGAAATAATCCTTCGTCGGACGGCTTTAACAAACGTCTCCGCAAGATATGTACGCGCCATTCATTATGCGCACATTGTATAATATCTATGCGAGAATGTTAACCTGATAATTTAAATACAGCACTTTGTCATAGATGTCCTCTAATTTACCGTGAAACGGTGAGCCAATCCTTAATGTTAAAAAAATTGGGTTTATTTGCTAATGGTGGCTGATTATAGTTGGCCGCTTCCGATGTGGAAAATCGCTTTTGTCAACAAGCACGCAATTGTGTATGATAAGCAACGTATGGTGTGCGTAACGCACAGACGCTAGCGTTTGAAAAGCACGGCTTTGCTGTCAAATACCGTGCAGTCGACTGAATGGCAAGAGCAGTGCTAATCTCTCGTTTAAGCGTCGTCTAACCAACCTCTTTTCTCCACTTCTTGAGGTTAACAAGCTCCGTCTTTATGACCCTTTGTACATAAATACGTTTCTCTCTATTTCATAATTGGCAGCGTGCCTCTGCTACTAACCAGAAATAAAGAAAAAACGATGTCCGATGTATGTAAATATTGCGACAGTTAAAAAAAACATCATTTGATCTCTCAGCTTCTAGATCATCTTTAATACAATCTCAAGGATTCACGTGTTATTCAATTTATTACAATCTTTTATACAAAAATCATACCTCAATGCGTTATCTCGCGTTTGAAACATCCGCTAGTTCATTAGGGGCTGAAATATGCATTTAAGGTGTGTGCAAAACTTCTAACTGCCGCTCGGTGCTTATCTAAATGAGTTACTTTCTGCCAACCACGTTCAGACCCCCTGCGGTATGTGTGACCCATTATGATTGCATATTGAGTAATTACTCACTATAAAAAGCCAGAGAAGAAATTCTTCCAGATATTTATTATATAGGAATTTTACGCTATTTTTTCAGGGCCCAAAAGGTTGTATACATTTTTAGACTTTCTTGAAACTTGTCCGGCTTTTCCGTTAATGTAACGTTTTACCGTGGATTTTTTGAACATCAAATTAATATTTTTTTTCTAATGCATCAAAAATACATTCCAGAACACAAAAACGAAACCGCACATCTGAGCTCAAATCTGCGATTGAGCACACCAGAAGTTCGTATGTTCCGGTAATTCCACTATACCTGAATTACCAGAACATATGAACTTAGTTTTAGAGCGATTATACTTATTATTAGGCTCAATGTGTGAGATTTAGAGGAAATGGTAGAGTTCGACGAAAACCACATTTGGGGTCGCGTAGTAAACGACAACTTGGTTTCCTTTTCAACAAGTTTCTAGTTATGTTTGTAGCTTATAAGAGCCGTTAGCAGTAAAATACCTTTTTGTTTTCCGATTTGTTAGGGGGGGATGATACAAATGACGGCTTTGATAATTTACCAACAATGCAACATGCCTTTAGATATCCGTATGCTTGTGTTGATATGGAAGCTTTTTATGATTTTCTTGCACTTAGCTTTCTCATCTTGCTTATGGACCTCGTATACGAGACTTTTCTCGCCGAAATTAACAATTTGTCTAAAAACGAGGTTTGGTGTAGCGTAGTGTATAAGCAATGAAACCCCTGAAACGACACGGTCAGGCAGCGGAATTTGTTGATCATACTTGACTACCGAGTTTGTAGAAGAAGTGATCCCATCGATACTGCGTCTAGCAGAGGAACCTTGTTATCTTCTATTTATCTGGATGTTTGAGAGTGTGTTGACGTGTGGTCTCTCAACGACTGTCGAGGGGAGTAAGGGAGCGTGTTCTGAACTTCCGCGTAGCTCGTGATTTGTAGCTAAACCCTTCAGCGTGTACGAAGCGCTCTCAAACTCTAAGCACTAGACTTTAGTACGAGCATAGCATATGTTCGTTCGTTCGTTACGGAAGGGTTTCGTGACGCGCTCGAGGAACTGGCCCTCTAAACCCGTAGCTGACGTCACGTTCTCCAGCGCATCACAGTGCCCAATGTGGCCATTAAGCCATTGCCTGTCCATTGCCATTGATGTCCAGATGTCCATTGGAGTGAATTACCAGAGAGATAGATCGACTCCCAGTTCCTAATACTGGTGCGTACCAGTGTATTTGCAAGCCTTGCTTCTGAAAATGTTAACGATGGCGACGATGTTAATGACGATGATTATGATGATGATGATGAGGACGATCATGATTTTTTTTAGTATCAATTGTATCAGTCCTCGTAGTAGTAGTAGTAGCACTGCGGTTGTTTCCGTCGCTAGCGGTTCGCTTCTAGGCAACGAATGTGGGCCATCAACACGCGTCCGGCTTGTTGAGCTGCGGGGCGAATACTTTTCTGTGCGTCTGCTTTCCTGAACGACAGGAAGGACGCTCATACGACGTGACGAGCCTTTCTGGCTGTCCGCCGCGAGCGTCGTTTCGTTTTGATGTCGATGAGAACAATGTTGCTGTTGCTGTTGTTGCTGATGGTGATGATAATGATGATGATGATGTGGTTTTTTTACGACTGCACGCAAATAAACGCCATGTTAATCTGTTTTTAAACAGACGCATGCGCATCCATCCAAACGCGCACGCATGGCGGCAGCGGAAAACAGCCGCATGAGATGGTGCAGCGCCCTCTGGCGGGCTGGCGGCAAGGGTGGTGCCACCGAGTTGGGGTTGGTTCGCGCGCAATCAGTGTGACGACACAGCATTACAAGGTCTGGAAAGAAGAGGACAAAGAGGAAAGATTAGTAAAGATAAACGGTGCGGGGGAGAGGTGGTACAGAGATTACATCATCGTAATCCTCGCTGACCCGAATCGCAACAACAAGAGCAGAAGCAGCAATGTGAACAACAACAATAACTGCAGCAGTAGCAACGACAACAACCACAGCAACAACAACGACAACAACAATTGTAGCAACAAACGCAATAACAACCACAACCGCACGTTTACAGAAGGGCTCTTGCTTAGAACCTTCACCGCGTACCTGTCGTCTGTGGCAACGTCGGCGGCGACGGTGGGTGATGATAGTACGGGAGCATTCCTTTCCATGTTGACAGCGGAGGAAACCGACCGCAGGGAAGGTTAATGACCTCATCGCTGTGACCGTTGTTTCTATCTTCACTGTCGGTGGCGTTACTGCTTAAGCTGAAGCTGCTGCTGCCGTTAATATTGTTGTTATTCTTGTTAGTACCGTTGGCAGTGCTCTTCTCTGATTCATCGCCGACGCTGTTTTTGTCGTCATGTGGCTGTTGCTGTCGTTGTTAATTGTTGTTGTTGTTGTTGTTGCTGTCGTTGTCGTTGTTGTTGTTGCTGTCGTCGTTGTTTTGTTGTTGTTGTGTTGTGTTGTTGTTGTTGTTGTTGTTGTTGTTGTTGTTGTTGTTGTTGTTGTTGTTGTTGTGTTGTTGTTGTTGTTGTTGTTGTTGTTGTTGTTGTTGTTGTTGTTGTTGTTGTTGTTGTTGTTGTTGTTGTTGTTGTTGTTGTTGTTGTTGTTGTTGTTGTTGTGTTGTTGTTGTTGTTGTTGTTGTTGTTGTTGTTGTTGTTGTTGTTGTGTTGTTGTTGTTGTTGTTGTTGTTGTTGTTGTTGTTGTTGTTGTTGTTGTTGTTGTTGTTGTTGTTGTTGTTGTTGTTGTTGTTGTTGTTGTTGTTGTTGTTGTTGTGTTGTTGTTGTTGTTGTTGTTGTTGTTGTTGTTGTTGTCGTCGCTGTTGTTGTTGTTGTTGCTGTCGTTGTTATGTTAATTGTAGTTGTAGTTGTTGTCGTCGTCGTTGTTGTTGTTGCTATTGTTTCTATAGTATTTGCCAGCCGACCTGTATTATTTGTCTCGTAGCTAATATAGATCATCACCAAACGTACGTACAACAAACTGGTATTTCTACAAG
Source organism: Dermanyssus gallinae (assembly GCA_003439945.1). NCBI lineage: Eukaryota > Metazoa > Arthropoda > Arachnida > Mesostigmata > Dermanyssidae > Dermanyssus > Dermanyssus gallinae. The sequence goes on along the minus strand of QVRM01001309.1, from coordinate 801,800 downwards.
TGCTGCCGCTTTTTACGACGTGCTATTTTTTTTGGCAGTTACTTAAGTCGGTGCTCGCCAGTGACATAGTAAGTACGTTGTTTTGATCGTTGTTTTGCTATTTTCGGTGGCTTTCCTTTTAGCTATGTGTTTTAAATAAAGTATAAAAGCAGAATAAAATTATAATACATTGTACAAGCTGCTTTATTTAGCACCGGTCAAAAACTACACAATTTTATTGCACTGTGCCTACGTAGATCAAGAGTGAAAGCGAAATAATAGTATACTTATGGCGTCAGGTCGGCGTTCTTTGTTTCGTCATTAACGTTAAGTCTCTCTTTGAGCCGGTAGATCGAACCGTGGAGCTGGCATAGCGGCTAGATTAAGTATAAACGAGTTATTCATTTCGTTATCATAAAAGAGTCTTTGCGCCGCCCGTATTTAGTACGACAGCTGTGATAAGTAAACATAACGCACAAGGCAGGTATGCGCACCTAAATAACCTCTTTAAGCTGTTTGAAGTAACAATGGCGGCTCTTCGTTGTCTAGCAATTTTATAAGGGTTGAAATAATTACTTTATTTCAGAATTCACCTATGCACAAATCTGTTGTTTGGATAAGTTTTTATTTTGCACGTACGACACATGTACACACACCGCTGATATATAGGATGCTAATGAGCGAATAAGCCCTTAAAACGTATCTATTTACTAATTCATAATGTGTATCCTCTCGAATGCTTAGTCTCAAATACTTGTCGTGTTCAAATCAAACTTATAACTAATTATAGTTTGTATTACATTTAATCAGAGACATAAATCGCAGTTAACTCCTTGCAACTGCGTGTTTGCTAACAGAAGTAATAAGTTAAAAAATAAATTTAGAAATCATGTATAACACATCTGTTATCTTCAGCATCTTTGTTCGTTCAAATGTCTATAGAAATTGTGGCGATTATTGACCGAACAGACATGTCGCAAACGAATACTACAAAACACACTACATGCAATATTAGAAAGCTAGGCACAAGGTAGGTGCTGTGGCTTCGACAGCAAAAAAATAGTTTAGGTTTCGGTTTATTTTCTGGTGTACGTATAGGTGTATCAGCGAGTTGAAGCCGGTGACTCTAAGACAAGAAGTCCTGCGTTAGACTCCGGCGCAACACATGCCCATGTTTGATGCAGTCTTTCTTAAGTTCGGAGATTAGGGATAAAATAGTGCAAATCTACATAGCACTATAATTTAAAAAAAAACATTTTTAGGACGCTGTTTGTAACTCTAGACTAGTATCCGTCTCCTAAGGACTTGTAATCCTTGTGAGGTATATCTTCAATGCACCGAGCGCTGGACATATTGAGGTATGTGGAGCTTGCCCGGTAGTGCTTGTGGCAGCATTGACCGCTACTTTATTTCAGCGGTCTTTTGTTACAAATATTCCCAATGAGTATGGCTCACAAAAAAAATTAGTCAACAACAGGTTCAGCCGGCGGTGAACGGAAGAAGTTTTAGCGACTTTAATTGTTAGTTTCGCATGGAGTGAGGCATGTTAAAGTATTTAATAGATCATGTTCGTGCTAATGCACATTTTAAATATTTTTATCTACAATAACTTAAGCATTGTGAAGTTGCGGTTCCGTGAATAAACCTCAAATTTATTATTGAAAATGGAAAAATTGGCAACACCCCGATGACAACCATGGCTAGCACCCTAGACCACGCCACAGCAATACACATACTACTGCGCAGAATTTTTTAAAAACAAACTAAACACCTATTTTAAGAACAGATAACATGTATATATGCCTCAGTACATACTATTCGTGTACATACAAATGCCTATGCCCAGACTTCCTTTTGAGCCAAAAATTAACCCCGTAAACTGTGGCAGACTTATTATCTTTTTACAAAACCTGCGTAAGATGTGCATAAGATGTGAAGCATACCCGGGCATGGCACAGATCACCTTGGAATACAACGATTTTACTTTACGGAAGACCAGCTGCTAGCAGTCCCAAATGTCAAACAGGAAAGCCGTCTAGCATGCATACTTCAACCGAACTACGTTATTCTTAGAGCTTTGGAGGAAGCAACTCAATAAATCTGCTAAGTTCTCCTAGCCTTTGAAATGGGAGGGTGACTTCATTATCAAGATAAAAAATAACCGTAGCAATATATATATATATATATATATATATATATATATATATATATACTTCAACCGAACTACGAAATCCTCAGAGCTTTGGAGGAAGCAACTCAATAAATCTGCTAAGTTCTCCTAGCCTTTGAAATGGGAGGGTGACTTAATTATCAAGATAAACAAAATAACCGTAACAATAAATATATACAAGGAACATATTATTGGCATGCGCACTATATATATATATATATATATATATATATATATATATATATATATATATATACAAGGAACATATTATTGGCATGCGCACTATATATATATATATATCCCATTCTTGACCATAGACAATGATATCTCTGGTCTGTGCCTCCTAAACTCTCCTCTTGTGCATAGCTTCATTTGATCTCCCCTTGCACCATGTGTTCTGTTTGAACATAGGGCCATGAAGCCCGTCTCTAACTGTATCTTTCTTATTAGCGCTCTCGCCGTCTCTATGACCATTAAATGAGCGGGCGGTCTCATATAGATGCTGATCAACGGCGCTAAATGCGTGTCGCGCTCATTGTAAGATATGTTAGACGCGTTCCCACAGGTGCTGCTATTGCTGCTGCTCTTACTACGACTACTTATACTAATGTTACATGATTACTACGGCGATGAATGCGCTCTTGGAGGAGAACCGCGGTCACCAACCTGTTCATTGAGGCGACGAAGAAGACGACGACGACGACAACAACGACGAGAACAGTAACGTCAACAGCAACGAAACAACAACAACGGCAGCAGATGCAACAACAAGAATAAGAATTACGGCAGCAACAACACAAATGAGAACCACAGCAGCAACAACGACAACAACAATGGCAGAAACAATAGTAACAACATCAAAAACAACAACAACAACAACTACAGAAACAATAGAAACAACAACAGCAACAACTATGCGATTCCAGCAACAAAAAACTTTTTCGGGCTGACCCTCAGCCAACATTTACCGTCCACAGGACGATGCTTTCGCATTACTTCGTACGATGGACCCCATCAAAACAAATGTGCAACGATGGGGCTCGAACCCGTGCAGCACCAATGTGTCTCTTCCGGTCGCGAGGCGCACGCGAATGCACCCACCACCCACGCCACCACCGGGCTCGACGATTTCAGCAACAACGGCAAGATAACCTCATCTCGATGAGGATCACAATGGTGATGATGGTGGTGACGACGGCGACGACTCAGTATTAGCTGCATCGATCCTTGAGCAGGGCAAGTTAGCCAGAAAGCAGATGACGTCGGCCAGAAGCAGACGCGGGAGGAGAGACAAACGACTCCCAACGAGAACGATAAGGAGAAGAGAACCGATGTGAGGGCGATGACGCGTGAGGGCGGCAGCGTGGCGGTGACGCTGCTGCATTCGTCAACGATGTACGCGATTGTCGTGGCTGTCAAAGATTGTAGTTTAGTTACCTAGCCCGTGCGCGGTGACCCTCAACGTGCGCGGTGGTCGGTGTGTTGTTGTTGCTGCCGTTTTTGTTGTTGCTATTGTTGTTGTTGTTGTTGTTATTGTTGCTTGTTGCTATTGTTGTTGTGGTTGTTGTTGCTTGTTGCTATTGTTGTTGTTGTTGCTGTCGTCGTTGTTGTTGCTGTTCCTGTTGCTGTCGTCGTTGTTGTTGCTGTTCCTGTTGCTGTCGTCGTTGAGGCATGGTATGTGTTTTGTGTGTAGCGACGGCATCGAGGTGACAAACAATTCGCGTTTACTGTCCGTCCGTACAGACGTACGGATGACGGTTCATTCAATTTTCTTGTTTTGCTCATTATTCATTTGCTGCTGTTGACGCCTAATCCGTCACCCAATCGTCACACTGGCCGTGCAATAACGTAATAATAACAAGCCACAACGAATGTAGCAAGCTTACGTTTATTTTTCGCTTGTTTGCCTTCTCCCCCCTTGTTTTCGATGTATATATATATACAGTTAGATAGATTGATAGGTAGATAGATTTGAGCTAGCGCTAAAGCATTTGCACAACGAGGTAACGTTGCGTGTAGCGAACGATTGGTATGCTAACATTGACCGAACCGACAATCGAGTTGAACTTAGCCGCCTCGAGATCGTTGCCAGCAGTCCCCGATGTCATTGTTGCCACGCATTGTTAATGTCTTGATCTGTGGCAAAGAGAGGGAGTGCAAATTGAGAAATAGAGAGAAAGAGAGGCCAGTCCCGCCGTGACTTGGCGCAATAGAGAAAAGCTACAGAACGGTCGAGTGCTGTCTAACCCGCTCGCAAGCGCGCTGGAGCAACGATGCCCTGCTCTTGCTTACATCCTTTAAGCTTTATCGATCCGTCTAGTTTCGTTAATTGCCTGACGACATGTAAAATGTATGTATATGTATATAGATATATATATATATATACATACACATCGGTTCATGTGTTGTTCCAGGCACTGTTCCTGGAATACACTCCCCTGACGCAATTCTTGGTAGCCGTAATTCATTCCATTCGGCATACGTTCTCACGGCAAATGGCGGGAGGCGAAAAGCATCTGCCGAAGTTGATGTCACCGTCACACTCGCCTGGACATACCACGATGATGAAACGGTCGCTATACAGGTTCGCCAAACATAGATATCGTAGTAATGTAACATAGTACAAGACTCGATTCGTACAAGGTAGTACATACTCTAAAGTCCTATAACCGCAATAGAAAAAAACGAACTAACAACTAATGATCTGAAACTTTTTCAGATCAAAATCTGATGTATTCTCAGAAAGTTCAGATTTACTTGATAATTATTTGATAATAACTCGGTAAAAGCAACTGTTAGCCCGATCATTCAACTGTGGTGCCATCTTGAATAACAACAGGATTGGAGAACTACATTGGTGAGTGATCATGTTTGGATTGAATCTATTATTAGATAGAATGCAATCTAGATACAGCTAAAGCGCGCATATATTTTTTTTGTGGAGGAGGGTTAAATGCAGTTACGCACTACTGCTACGAGAAGAAGTTTCCATCTCGAGCTGTGTGGGACTCGACCCCAGCGGATGGATGTTACGCCACTGAGACCCATACCCACTAAACGCACCTCCCCTTCTTAAGCTTCACTCTCTGATGGCCCAGGTCTCCATAGAACAGTGCTATGGGCCATCAGGAGAAGTGGCGAGTGCCCTATCGGATCAATTGGCCGGCGTCGCTCACGGGTTCTCCCACCTGTCAGGCGCACTGTGTCTCAGCCCTTGCGAACTCGTTTGATTCAAAGTTGCGCTTTCTTCGGCCGTGCTGGCCTCAAAAGGATTCTGCCTTTCCATGCGTCTTCTGTGCTTTGTCTTTAGCACCTCCTGTGCTATTTCCGCTCCCAATGCCCATGCTTGGGCCGAACCCAGGATGTACTCCACGAAACATTTCAAACAGTTTCGCGGAGGGTCTTGAACTTCAGGGTGGGTTATTCCCGCTCTGGACCATTTCTCGCGAATGTGTCTGGTCACCCCGGTTCTAGGCTCTTCCCATGCCTGGAAGAAGTGTGTGTTCTGGACTGTCCTCCAGGGCATCTTCGCAGATTAGACATATTTCTGATGGGGCCTTCCCAACTCGGTGGAGGTATGATTGCCATGCCCCGTGGTAAGCGCGTAAAGCGCGCATATAGTATGCGTACGAGTAGATAACATTTTCTAAGTAAAAACTGTGCTTGGAAAACGCCTCAGTCTAGATTTTAAGCTGGATTGCACTACTCTTATTATTATGCTCCACATGGTACAGATTGCCAATGCCCATTCACTTTCTGTTATGATACCTAAAACCATTTTGCTTTGGCTGTGCCGGTTTTGCTCAACAAATGAAGTACGCGATATGATGCACACGGTCTCCAGACGGCGGGCAGTTTTCCGGTATGAAGGCATCTATTGGCGAGTGCCGTACACTGAGGCGTTGCTTCTATTGCTTCTGCCTGCTGGAGGTCCCAGAACGCTGCAGATGTTGATCGGTCTGGACGCTTTGTTTCTCTAGGGTCGTCGTATGACCTCAGCCAGTCCCTGACCAGTGAGGGCCAGCGTGGCCACAGCATGTTCGCCTCCGGCTGTCGGCAAAGTCTTTGGGATCGTATCACGTATACTAAGAATGGTTCGGAACTGAGCGTCGAGTCACTCGCGGTCTACTGGACATGACGACATACTTGTGAGATAAAGGCGCTTCTTATGCAATTTTATTTCCATATTGTATTGGAAACAGATCATAAAACACACAATATTAGCAATGACATAACTCACACAATAGAACTCAAATACATTTGCAAACACATGCATAAACAAGGCATTATGTCACTACGTAGGCTCATTAACTCTAGTGCAAAGTTCATGCTATATGGGCTACATACAGTTCTGTCCGCCTTTCTTTCCTGGGCTAGCTATGCGTGATGAATGCACTGTACCAGCCAGCTAAGACTGATTTTTGTCCTCCGCCATGCAAGCAGGTTTGATTGTAGGCCTAGTTTTGCCCGTTTAGGGTCGCATGGAATCGATTGAATCATATACGAAGAGATGGCAAAACGTATACAACGGATGATCGTATTGCATAATGATTGCAGAAAAACAGTAAACGAACTGCAGCATCTGTAATAATAATAATAATAATCTTATTAGTGCTTTTTGGAGGTGTCACTGTCCTGGGTAACAACAAAACAAGCAAAAAATACAAAACGGGTTTGCAAACTTGTCGCAACAACAACAGCCCGTGTGATCTATATCACCTTTAGCGTTGCAAATCAGCAATTCCGTTGTCTTAACTCTAAAAATGTGATGCTTATGATGTATATATGAAAACCAATCGTTGGTTAATAAAACTAGTTGTTTAAAGACTAACAAGATATATATATATATATATATATATATATATATATATATATATATATTTGTTCGTTTATTTGTTTGAAATTCTTTTGATTTATCTCCCAACGGTCCTCCAACCACAGTCACAACAACACGCCGGATGCAAGGAGGCATACTTAATAAGATTGAAAGGAAACGGAGCATTGCTACCAGAGCAGTGTGAAAGTGCTTTTTTTGGGGAAGGAAAACAATAACGCATTTTGCTTTATTTGTGTTTTCGACGCCAGCATTCGTGGCATTCTAGCAGCGCAAAACCGGTTTATGTGTCATCGAAATGTGTGCGCAGACTTATGCGACGTCTCTTTGCGACGTTCCGGCTAAAGCGGTCAACCTGTCAGTTTGTGTGATTTAAACGCTACGACAGTCCAAGCAATCGGGCAATGTGAACTAGAGACAGTATGGAAGCATATCACCGCCACAGCGGCAGAGAGCTCATTAATCACTTGACGATAACTATGCAGTTATCCAGATTCGGCTAGTAAGGAAACGTCGCATTAGATGTCAAATGACAGAACGATTAACGTCAGATAAAGATGCCGAAGTTTTGAGCGGTGTCAGTGGATATTGATTGACGGATTGAAGCCAACATTAAAAAAAAAGTGTTAACTAAGTTGTAGTTAGTTTGATTTTGATTTATTTAGGAAACAAACTACCTTGCCGTGTGCCAAGCAAATGCCTTCTTATTCCAGTCCGAGTTACTCGGCTAGAGGCGTAAGTAGATGAAGCTGAGCGGGCTCAAAGAAGCTCTCCGTTCAGTGAACGCGTTATAGGCCGTCTTCTTCGTCTCAACGATACTCTGCGCTTGGCTTGCAGTTAGAGGCCAGCTTATTATTAGGCTCGTAATGGGTAAAAACGCCTTTTGCCCACAGCCAACTGTCGTTCTTAACCAGCGACGGGTACAGGGCGGGTCTTGCCATCGTTGTGTATCGGCCGCAACGATATCTAGCTCCTACCTGTCACTGTACTTGTGGCTGCACAAAGACATTTCGTCCTGTTCGATTTGGCATTGATACGGGGTATTGATTATCAGCTCGTTACTACATACATATAACGTATAGTCGCTAAGCAGATAATATCATATCCTCCTAATAAACTATATTACACCAACAAGATGTTATCTCCCTGACTGGATAATATATATATATATATATACATACGCACAGTAGGTTCTCTGTGTTGAGCAGGTAGTGTACTTATCGACGTAGTCTTCTTATCGTCCAGCATATTTAACCCAGAGATGCTTAGTTTTTGGTGCCTTGAGAACGTTTAGGTCTTGAACTATTTTTCTTGCCAAATTAGCTTCACTTATATATATATATATATATATATATATATATATATATATATATATATATATATATATATCAAATTTTGGCGTCGGCGCTGATTGAGCCGGTTACCCGAACGGTGAGTGTCCTTATTGCCACTACGTAGATACTGCATTGGTAGTATCTTTTTGTGCGCTTCCATCGTCACAAAAAAGGATATAAATATATATATATATATATATATATATATATATATATATATATATATATATATATATATATATGTATATATACGAGGCAACCGTTCCTCTGCGTGCAAATTGTTTGTTCTGACTGCAAATAGTAACAAATATAGCGTTCCGGCTCCAAAAGCTGTCAGGTAAACATTAATGCCGGAAGCGCAATCACCGGAACGGCAACGGAACCACAAGGGCAGAAACGTAGTGAACTACAATGATGCTTTGCGATTAAAGATGCCGCCACAGAAAACGCAGCGCAGCGAATTCTGTCACCGCGCCGAGATCGTCGGTGCTTGTGTGCGATGTGCAAATTTCATTCCGAGTCGAACATTGCCATTTTTGTGTTCTTGTCTTTGTGTATGGCCTTCGACTAAAGATAGTTTTGACTCTCGATTCTTGGCTGCCTCTAGATTACTGTCTTTACGAATCTAGCGTACGAGAAGTGAAGGTCTGTGCTGCATAGGTATCTGGAATAGATATTTGGAAAATACACTGAGGCGAATTCCCACGACAGGGGTGCACATAACGCATTAAGAAAGTATTATTTATTGGCCTATCTCGTTTTCGCCTACCAAGCATGAAGGGGGAGTAACCAAAGTTTGAATGATGGTGGTGCTTACCATTGTGGAGCAGGTCATCATTCCTTCGATGGCTCCGTCATAAGTAAGGCGTCTGTCTATTCAATTAAAATATGACCTGTACGCCTAAATCTATTACGCAAAGCAGAGAACTGATCAAACAGCGTTGCAGTAACACATAAACGTACACTAACATTCGATAACGCTTTATACGTATTCTAGAGATTAGGGTAGAAAAATAGAATATTATATGCGCCTATTTTTGTCTGCGTCTGAGTGGTAGGTTTTCACGCTTAGAAAAGTTATATTTGTACAGCCAAGTTTAGCAGAAAAACTTTACGCTATTTTTCGTACTTCCGAAAAGGAGACGTCGACACACTTGATAGACTTCTCTTCAACGTTTGGAAATAACTCAGGGTGTCGCATATACATATATATATATAGATTAGAGGTCTCTATACATGTTCTACATAAGGTATGCATAAAAGATTATTTTTGCTTTCTGATGGGAGCAGCACGCTATATTCGTATTCCCATACTTGACCCAGATTCATCTTTATATTTTTACAATCGGAGATATCATAATGGATTGAATAATTGGTACGATATTAGTTCAACCATCCTTGTGCAGTGCATTTGAAAAAATCGCGCATCATTAGTATGCAACTCGGTGCGACAATAATGAATTACTATTGTGACAGAATAGTAATCACTGTATTCTAAACAAGAACAACAACGATACCAGCCACAACAACAACAACAACGGCAACGAGAATACCAACCTCAGCAATAGCAATAACAACGACAGCAAGAGCAGCAGCGGCAGCTACAACATTGCTATTGCCACCACTATCAGCAACAATGTTAACTGCTCCAACAGTACCAGAAGCGGGCGGTATCAGCTGAAGCAACAACAACAACAACAACAACAACAACAAAAAAGCCACGCCGGGTTTTCCTGTGCGGCGATGGGGTGAACAACCTCGTGCCATCAAACGAATGCCGTCGTCGTTGTCGTCGTCGGAAAGGCTTCCACTGCACCAGCTGCAGTAGCAGCAGTAGCAGCAACAGGAGACTAGTGACACACGCAATGACGCCACCGCTAGCGCCGATAATAGCAAGAGCAGCAACAACAACAACAACAACAACAACAACGACAACGACAACATCGACAAGCTAACGATGACATTGACAACATCAGCAACAACATCGGCAACAACAGTATCATCATCGACAAGCTAACGATAAGATTGACAACATCGGCAGCAACAACAACAACAGCAGACAGCAAAAATGACAACAACAACAACCGCCTCCACGGAGCCCGTTGCTGTTGTTGTCGTCGTCGTCGTCGTCGCCGTTTTTCGTCATCGCAGCAGTGACAACGCTCTATGAAGCCAACCGCAATAAAGTGATGAAGTAGTGAAGTGCACCCACCACCGCTCTTACTGTCGACGACGGTCAATGGTGACTTCGGCCAGCGATCTTGGTGACGGGGACGGCTACGAACACTACTACTACAGCAACAACAACAACAACAACAACAATAACAACAAGAACATCATCATCAACAACAACATGAGCAACAATAACAACAACATAAACAACATGAACAACAACAACTACTACTACATCAACAACAACATAGGCAACAACAACAACACAACTAAAGCTATAAGTGCGGCAGCCGCTGTTGAAGCCGCTGCTACACGGATGCCATCGATACCGCCGCCCTGGTAGTGTCGGCTGGCTGGCCGGCCGGCCGGGGCGAGCTCGGTTAACGCGGCCTGACGCGAAGTGAGGCGAAGCGAACACAACTGCTCGCGCTCCTCGCGCTACAAACCTCAGTCCGCCAGAGACTGGTCGGGGGTTGAACGATACGGCAGGCAGGCAACAACGGTTGACGTCGACGACGACAACGACGACGACTTCGCGCAATGCGGCCAATGATGAGGGTGGCCAAGAAGACCACGATCACGTGGTCAAGTCCACGATGGTGGTGGCGAACGGACACCACCACGCTGACGCTGGTGAAGTCTGATGAGACGAACGGACGGTGATGCTGAAGACCCTGGCGACAGTGGTGAAGACTGCGACGAGCTATAGATAGCGTTAGCTAACCACGCCGCCGCTGGTGAAGACAACACCACCGGCAACAACAACAACGTCGACAACCGACTATAACAACAACGACAATAATAATAATAATAATAATATAGGTAACGACAACACGACGACGACGACGATAACAAACAGCGGCAGCTGCAAGAAATTCGCGCGCGTTTGGTCGCGTGGTGCCGGTTACGCAAGCAGTGTCATTATAATAAGATCTCAGTAACGCCGCAGCTCATTCCGATGGCCGGACGGCTGGGCTCTCTGTTTGCCGGTATACGGTCGCTTAACTGGGCGAGGTATCGCCTAGACGTCGGCAGAAGAATTGTTGTTGCCCCTGTGTTGATGTTTTTGTTGTTGTTGTTGTTGTTGCTGAATACGTCGTCATCTGCACAATGTCGATGCCTCCATGACGCCGCCATCTGGCCATTCTAGATCGCCCGTTTCACTCTTAGTTGTAGGTTGTGCCGTTGTTGTTATTGTTGTTGTTGTTGTTGTCGTCGTCGTTGTCGTTGCTGATCCGGGTATTGCTGTTATTGCTATTGTCATTACTGTTTCTGGTATTTTTGTTGTTGTTGTTTTTGTTACTATCATTGTTGGTGCCGCTTGCGTTGTCCGTCTTGCTGTCTTATTCGTCACTCGTGTACCGTATAAGTTCCAATGTATATTAATCATTAATAATTCACACACACATATGTATATATATATATATATATATGCCAAGACGCTTCAAAGTAGAGGACTGGCGGTTATGATGTTATGTCATAAGTCGACAGTAGATTCGATACACAACACAACGTATAGAAAAGCTCGACACCAAACACCTGTTCCTTACCTGTAAATCCTAATAAACGTATGTCTATTCTCATTCGTTCGCCGTTTTCTCTTCCTTTCTCCTTTTTTCTCTATAACAATACTGTCGTAGAGTCAACAATATTGTTCTGCATCGCGAGAGAGCTAGGTTAGGTGCAGTTATAAGCCACAAGAGGTATCGCACTCAAGGTACCATGCATAACGATGGCATCCATCGGCGAAGCCACTGTTACAAATTTGCCTTAAGATGTTTTCTCAGCCGATTCTTTTGTTGCCCTGCATTTGAAAGGGTCACGAGCATACATCCAGATCTGTTCAACCTTTATTTGGTATTTATGGTCTCCTTCAACTAGATAAAATTACTTAAGCTAAGAAATATATACTAATGTTCATGGCAGAAAAATTACAAAAGCATTTGTGATTACAGTTATTGTTTCAGTAGGCGATGGTAAATTATTTCCCCTCTCCGAATCACTGTAGTTATTACTATATTATGTGGCTGTTAGGCAAGCCACTCACATGATTAAACGCTCTTTTATTGGTCATAAAAGGGGGTATATTACCATTCACAACACGTACACAAATGCTTTCGATTGCACAAATTAGCTCTACAACATGTATAAATTATTTTGATTGGAGAAATTTGCTTCACCACAATTTTAGGTCTCATTCGTACATTGCTTCACAGGTCTCCATGGATACAGGTGCGACACTTTAGCATTGGTAGTCTGGGTTGGAGGCCTAATGACAAACCCTGCCCGGCTCGACGTAACCTGTACACATATGTATAGGAATCGGTTTACATTGCCGCTGTCGTTGTTCTCTAATTGTTACTATAACTTTACTTTATTACTGCTTAAATGGTAAAACTGTGTTGATTGAATGTTTTTACTATAAGCTGTTGTTTTCGCGTCAGCCCACGGCGCCTATATTAGAAGGTTCCTCTACAAACATGCAGTATAACGTAATTTGCCTCAAAAACATTAATTCGCGTTGGTCGCCCTTTAATATCCTACGTGCGCTTTATGATTATTATTATTTTTTATTATTTATATCGCTACTCTACAGTTTCGACCGTTGTAGGTGTTACGCTGGGCTGATTTTCGTTAGTACATATGTCGTTAGTTAGATTAAGGCACTGCATCGGATGAAAGTTATACCATCGCGCCTCTTTTGTTGTTATCGTTTTGTATGTTAGTATTGCTAATGCTTTCGTAGTTTTTGCTAGCTATTGCTGCAGCTCTAGCAACTGAAGCAGCAGAATGAACCAGAAAAAAACTACGGTATTGTACAATCTTTCGTACAATACGTCACCCGAGCAACCAGCTTTGTCGTTCGGTTGTCTCTGCTTTGCTTGTGCAAAAGCCGAGACAACTTAGATGATGAAATGCTTAGCGTAGCATATAATATTTAATAAGAACAACAACGGATTACTACTACCTTAACGTTTAAAGACGAGGATTTCGAACTGTACCAGCGTACGCCATTGCCAAAGATGTTCTCGAAGGTTCGTAACTTGAGATTTTGTGATTTTGAAGATAATCGACAAGGTCGGTAGACTTTAGTAGATGGTTTCTCTGTTGCAAAATCCTGCTTGGAACCAACGATAGCTGCCTGCAAACTTAGCAGTAATATTTGCTTCGTTAATCATACTAAATCTAATAATTATTTAGGTATGATTATCAACATAGACACATCCCGTGGTTTGAGCAAGTGCTGGAAATTTGTGTTGCTAAAATAATTGTAATAAAGTGCGAAAACGTATCTAAAAGGGTCATTATAGCGTGTACGAGCGCACGCTTACACGCTATAATAACCCTTTTACTCCCATACAATGGGAGAGAGATGTTCTACATAGGGGGATCGAATAAACTAAAGTATAAACTATGTATAAATATTCATTGTTTGTGCTAAGAAAAGATGCGCTTGTTTTTCCCGGGAAAACGCGCGCGCCCCCAAGAACGATGCTTTGAAGAGGAAATAATTATTTAAAAAAACACTCTTTGACCACTTCTCATAATTGACTGAGTCAACAGCATCCGATGACACCCGATGTAGGTAGGCTCACAGAATGTCTGAACAGGAAGGGAAATTCGCATTCTGCGCGATTTGATGCGATGCGCCGGAGGGTGCCGGAGTTCCTTGACTCACACAACCGTCACAGGAATTTCACAAGCGTGAAATCAAACATTTGGTGGACCATGACGGGAAAGAGTTCGTTTTTCTCTCGACAAGACTTATACGATTGGGGAAAGTACATATTGATTAGGCAGAGAGCACTGTCTGTGCGATGTGTGTGTGTCGCTTGCGGTGCTGAAACAGACACAACGACATTCCGGTTGACCTAATAACAATGCTAGCGTAGTTGTTGTTGTTGTTGACAATAGTTCCTGTCGCCGCGATTGTATCGTTGCATTGCTGGCTTTGCTAGCTCGGTTTGCGTCTATAGTGATGATGCTGTTCTGTGAACGCGGCGACCAAAGATTATCACGACGAGGCAATTTATTGTTATTGTTTGCGTGATTGCTGTGGTTGTTGTTGTTACCGTCGATGTTGTTGTTGTCGTTGTTGTTGTTTCTGTTGTTGCTGTTGTTACCGTCGATGTTGCTGTTGTTTTATTGTTGTTTCTGTTGTTGCTGTTGTTACCGTCGATATTGTTGCTACTGTGTTGTTGCGGTTACGACTGTCGCTTCCATTGCTGGCTCAATAACAGACGACGAAAAAGAAGTCGAAAAAAGAAGAAGAAGAAGAAGAAGAAGCAAAGGAAGAGGAAGAAGACGAAGCATTGACAACAGCAGCAGCAGCAGAAAAAGCAGGGAAATTATCATCGTCTGCTACCCAACAGCAGCAGCAGCCGCAGAAGTAGAAGCAGCAGCAGAAGTAGTGGTGGTGGTGGTGGCAGCATCAGCAGCAGCATCAGGGACCACGCCGGAGTGGCGGCCCCGCTCCGGTCATTGACCCTGACGGCGTGACGGCCGACACAGAGGCCGATGCGACTGCCCGCCGACCCCCGATGGCTCCAACAATCTTCCCCCCTCTCTTTCTATCTAGCCCCCTCAATCTCTCTCTCTCTCTGCACTGCCGCTGCGGAAAGTGCACGCCACTAGTTCAACAGATAACGAGGACAACTACAACCATGATAGCTATGACGATAACCACCACGACAACAACGACGATGACAAAAACATTAAGAACAACAACAACAACATCAATAACATTAGCAGTAACAGCAGTACTAGCGACAACAACAGCAACGGCGTAGATAAATACTGACTAACTGGATGACGCACCATGACCGCCAACAACAACAACAACAAAAGTAGCGTTGGCGTGTCGCGGCGACCGGACACTCTCGGCGTTGTTGTTGTTGTTGCTGCTGCTGCTGAAGTTGTTGTTGTTGTTGTTGTTGTTGCTGCAGTTGTTGTTGTTGTTGTGGTTGTTGTTGTTGCTGCAGTTGTTGTTGTTGTTGTTGTGGTTGTGGTTGTTGTTGTTGTTGCTGCTGCAGTTGTTGTTGTTGTTGTTGTTGTTGTTGTTGTTGCTGCTGCAGTTGTTGTTGTTGTTGTTGTTGTTGTTGTTGTGGTTGTGGTTGTTGTTGTTGTTGTTGTTGTTGCTGCAGTTGTTGTTGCTTAAGTTGTTGTTATTGCTGGAAATGTTGTCGGTCGTTGACAACAATCGCCTGCCAATCGACCGCTCGGTTGGTCAGTCTGTCGGTAGACGCCTGCCGCCGCCTCCGTCCGTCCGTCCGTCCATCCAACGACAAGCAGCTATGCGACACGCGCATGCACGGACATCTATCCATTCACACGCAACCATGTTCATGAATGATGATAAGCCTGCAGCCTGCAGACTACTACACGGAGCCGCCATCAGCCATGTCTTCCGTCACCCATTCCGCCACGCCACTTCACCCCACCCCACGCCGCCCACCCCGCAACGAACATGGCATGCACTGGCCACCAAGCAACGCCAAAGCACGGACGGACACACAGACAGGAAAGAGAGAAAACGAGAAGGAGAAAATAAGATCAAAAGCAAAATATATATATATATATATATATATATTTTTTTTTTTAACATATTCGTCTTTATTTCCATATATATGAAGTAACAATTGTCTCTTTATAAACGTATACACCAAATTAAACAAAATTAAACATTCCCCCTTCTCTAGGTTCGGCCCAATCCTGTCTACTATATATATATATATATATATATTTATGTATATATATATATATATATATGAAAAAAATAAGCCAACCACTTACTTCAAAAGCGGGACCGAGAGAAAGGGTCAATGCCGGATCAAGTTAAAAACGGAAACACTTGGGCTTTTAAGACTCAAGACAGGGCTTTCAATTCAACCAACAACAACGACAACAACAACAACGCCAATACTAGCGCTTCATTGACGCGAGTATCGCTGTTTCTACAATGGTCGTTCTTTTTTGTTAACAATATTGCTGCCGCAACACTTAATTCAACGTTTTGTTCATTTTACATTACTACATAACTGATGCTGATAAATGAGGTTGCTCACCTGGCGGCTGGTCGCAACAAAGGCCACTGGTTCACTGCTGGCACTTCCTGTACCGAAACATACCGACTCGCGCATACTTGTACATGCATGCAGTGCACGCGTGGACATGTTCTCAGCAGAACAACGACAGTTTCAGGAAGCTCACGTCAACTACAGCGCAGAGGCGAGAGACGTTCTTTGGGAGCAACAAAGATAAGAAGATCATCTTTCGAATCATCTGCTCATGGTGGGCGGGCATGGTGATGACAAACATGATTCAAATCTCTACCACGTTCTCCACCAGTCAGAACTTGAGCGAGCTGTGGCGCAACCCCGAGGTCATATGTATGCCGTCGATTTATCGACTGCGTCAAACCTTTGACAAAGTCTCTCGTCATCTGTTGGTTGAAGCAGTCCAACGAGCCAAAGTGATTGGCTCTCTCTCTCTCTCTCTCTTGAGCGAAATAGCAAGTTTCGTTGATGAGAACATCTTAATCGTAGTCGATGAGCGTGATGGTGTATTGGTGATTGGTAAGCAGAATGTAGGAACTCCGCAAGAAGACCCCAAGCTGCGTCTCGCACCACCCTTCTCATTGCAGACCTTGTTCATTACGTCCGGCAGGAGTACCGCAAACGCCGCGCTGCTGATGTAGGATTATAGAGAAAGGCCTATTAAGTGTATTGTGCTCAATGTGACTGAAAATAGCATGATAAAATAAAAAAAATAGGAATCATGTGGATTAGTTTCGAATTGATTTTGTAACAGGTCGTGCACTTTTTGCACATCAGACTTTCAGTGACGATGAAGCAGAACGAGTACCGTGTTGTGAGTAAACAGTTTTTGAAGGCTTATCTCCAAGGAAAATTGAAGCCAAATAGATGCTAGAAGCCATTAAAATCAATTTTACCGAACAAATGCACTAGCGTACGGTGCCGTTACTAAATTGATTGCCTCATTTAGAAGAGGTACTATGGGCATTGCTGATGCACCACGTTCTACGCAACCAGAGACGGCTTCGGATGAGAAAACTGTGCTAGTGATGACTGACAGCCGAGTGAAACTGCGCTGAAAAAGTAGCTGAAAATATGGGCCTTCGCTATGATACAAAACATCAAATTTAACGCCCGCACTTTTTAATTCAGAATTAAAGAAAGGTGGCTGTTGCACGAATTAACATTTAAGGAAGAACTGACAAGCGTCAATTTCAAAGGACAATTTACAGCTTTTGAAACGAAAACATACGCAGGATTTTTTCGATCCGATTCGTAACTGCCGACGAAACCTAGATTCATCACTTCACTCGAGAGCAAACAGTTCCTACCAGGATGTAGTCCGCACACGGTAAAAGGCCTTCTGCCACGGTAGCAAGGCATATCTCTACCAGATAAGTATTGGCGACCTTTTCCACAGTTGCGAAAAGTGCTAATAATAGTTTCTACTGCCAATAGAGCTCCGGGCACATTTGCGTTCCTGGGAATCAGCGGACTCAGTTTGTACCTTAGTAAAAGCGTTTCCTCGGAATCAACAGGGGCTACTGTATCAGTTGAGGCAAGATATCGCACAACTGCTCTGTTGTCATGTTAAGTTTTGTATCGCTCTACTATGAATCTGCTTGATTGACTAGCATGTCGTTTTAGAGAGTACATTTTCAAAAGTTTCCGCAGCATATTATTGCCTTGAATAGATTCTTAGATATTGGAAGCGACAACGTTTTGCAGTTACTTTTTTTTCTTATTCGCCGGCTAGAACAAACATGAGTGCATAAAATGTAAACACGTAACATTGTACTTATAGAACTGAATAGGCAAATTTAACTACGTTTTTAGATCTTATGCTAAACTGCCTGCAAATATTTCTCGCGCTGAATTTGAACGTTTATAATCACGAACGTTTCATGCCTAGCCTCCAGGAGGAGCAGAACGAGGTGTTTTAGTGGGTAAATTGGTAATATTGTATGAATTCTGCTGTGCAAGAACCAACTTCCAGGGAAAAGTATCTGGATGAGGCCTGACTGTTATTGCGATGGACTTCGGATGGGCTTGATCAGAAATAACAGCATCATAGGGGCTGTAACCTACGTCGGACTTCGGAGCTGGGAATTGACGTTGACCATTCTGCCGCTCAGGAGGGAAAGTTATAGGGTGTTTCTTCCTTATCTAGCCTGGTTGTTTTCAGTCGCTCCGGAATTGCCTACATGTGGGGGGAATTGCCTACAAACTCTTTCCGACGTAGGTGTATTATTACCATTATGGAGACGAATCCGTTTTCCTCTTTGGCAACAATGTCGAGCACGATAAATGCAAATATCATAATTAAGTATGGTTGACCGCGGCAGCTAAAATTACTTCAGGCGCAGAAGTGACTTTTAGTTCCTCTGCGATGGCCGTTACGAGGCAAAGTTGTTGAACATACCATAACATCCGAGCTTCCTCCAACACGATGCCGCTTTTCCGCAGAAAGCTGATTTGCGGTTAAATAGCTGAGCCTTTTAAATCAGACCACTAGAGTTCACGCATGCAGGCAACACGGGTGACCTGCGACTTTAGAGCGACTCTGCGTCAACGCAGTAAAGCTAACTACAAATGGTTTACCAAATGTACAGACAAAATTAAAACAGTTTGTCAATGTCTATGCCCAGATTCGTCTCTCCCTTCATACCGGGCCTCGAAGAAATGACCACTATTGCCTTTTCAAAGGAATTTGCGGTAAGGCATGGATGGAGAGGCCAGGGGGCGCTACGGAGGCCAGGGGGACCTCAGCTATCACCTCACCCAGATCCTCACAGGACACGGGAACTTTCAACTTGTACTCATTCCGAATTGGAATGGATCCGTCGGCGACATGCGTGTTCTGCTAAGAGGCGTGTGAGGATACTCCAGGTTACACACTGCTACAATGCTCGGCCTGGGAAGGTGCGCGCTTAAGGGCAAGCAGGCTCGTCCGAGAGCAATGGACCAGAGAAGAAGACCCACAACACGAGGTCTGCGATCCACCTCCACAAACAGCCTAATAGAGTTACCAGAATACATCGTCTTCAGTAAGCAGGCGTAGTAGTAGTAGTGGGAACTTAAAGCAGCTACGGCAGAAGAAGTCCTTCAGGAGAAATACGAAAAGTGCAAAGAAAGACAGACACAACTGCTGCTTCAGAGCAATCGTAGACAAGTGCAGCTCGCAGAAAACGGGCTTGCAGGTGCTAGACAAGTGCGGGAACCTTAGGGCAATCCCAGCCAATTTATCTAAAAGGGCGCTCGCCACTTCTCGTGATAGTCCATAGTACTGTTATAAGAAGATCTGGGCTGTCAGAGAATGACGCTTAAGGAGGAAAGGTGCGTTTAGTGGGCATGGTTCTCAACGAAGTAGCATCCAACCGTTGGGGTCGAGTTCCACACTGCTCGAGAGAGAGACTCATAGCGATAATGAGTAACTGCATTTAACACCTCCTCCACAAAAAAACAGATTTGCGGACGGGCTGAGGCTAAACGGTTGAGGCTGAATCGCAAGTAAAAAAACTGCATTCCACATATAGTCATATACAATAAATATTCCCATTAGCGTATAGAAAGAAAAGAAACAGGAAAGGCTTTTTACAAGGTTCGAATGTCACAATGTGTGGGCCTGTTCGGTCAAAAAGTAAAGCATAAATTGAATCTGCTTGGTACATACATGAAAAGTTACAACAACATGAACACAGATCTGAAACGAAAAATCCGAAAAATTGCTCTGAGCAGGTACGTGTCGCACTATGATTAAACACACCCACGACTCCATGAATCATTGTCCCGGCTATCTCTTTCCATATATATGGAATGAGAAATATCTATATATATATATATATATATATATATATATTTTTTTTTTTTTTTTACGTACAACGTGTTTATGATGACGATCTTAAAAAACAACCTCGTTGCAAAAATAAAATGTTTTTAATTCCATGGTGACGATGGGCGGTGATGGCACTGGCCATGACCGGTGATGGATATTATAGCCGAAGACCGAGCAACGGGAAGAGATGGGCCTGCCTGCCTTCCTGGCAGCCAGTCACGTCAGCCCGGCGGGAAACCGCCATCGACCTCCATGAGGTCCCACATAACGGAGACTCGTCCCAATTTTCCTTATCATCCTTCGTTTTTCGTCGTCACCATCACCATAATGATTATTATCATCATCGTTCCCATCCTCATCGTCATCGCGGTCGAAGTTGTTCTACTTGGCACATGTTGCGCCTGCGTCGCATGGTTGACGTGCGCTGTAGCCACTGGTAGCCGTAACAACTCTGGTACAACACAGACTCGAGAGGCTGTCAACGGGTCACTCACTGCTTACTTTGATGCTCAGTTACTGTCGGTGCATGCATATGCGTGTCTGTGAATATGTTTCTCTGTGTGTGTGTGTCTCTGATTATGTTTTTGTGCACGCGTCTTTGATTATGTTTCTGTGTATGTGTATATTCGAGCGCGTATGCCAGACATGTCCGGACAATATGGACCACATAAAGATCAATTTAGGAGCTGAAAAAATAGATAACGGTAAACAGTGTTTGTCAGCTTTTACTCGCCTGTTTCTTTTTCGCCAGCAGCAGCAGCAGTAGCAGCAAGACTACGACGTCCTCGATATTTCGACTGAAAGAATTTGACTGCTTGAGCCAGACGTTCATTGCACGATAGTCGCAAATGCAATGTTGCATGCATAGCCATTTGGTGCAGAATGTTTGCAATCGCTTTCTAACGTTGCCGCTCATCCTGCTGCTGATGTTGTTGTTGTTGTCGTCGTTGGTGATGCTGTTTTGGCTAATGCTGTTTTGCTGTTTCAGCGCTACGACCCGGCCGGCTCTATTTTCATCCATCTCTGTCCTACCCCCACGCTTCTATTGCTGTTTCTGCAACTGTTGTTGTTTTTGTTGTTGTCGTTGTTGTTGTTGTTGTTGCTGTTATCTATGTTGGTTTTGATGTTGTCGTTATTGTTTTTGTTCTTGTTGCTGTTATTATTGTTGTTGGTGTTGTTGTTGTTGTAGTTTCTGTCAAGCGGCAAGTTTCTATCAATTCTCTGCCTGCTTGCCAGGAAAGCGAACACCATGATTACATACAACGAGAACCTGTCATACATATTCAAATTTAACGTGCATATATATATATATATATATATATATATATATATATATATATATATATATTTATGTATTACAAAACAAAAACCTGTCACCCTGATTTATGCTTAACATGATTATATATATATATATATATATATATATATTACACAACAAAAGCCTGTCACCCTGATTTATGTTTAACATGACCATATATATATATATATATGTATATATATATATTTGTTGACTTTTTTCTTGTGCTCCCAATTCCTCTATGTCGCCCTTTGCCATTCTCCCGACCTGCTAGCCCGTCAGCCAACCAGCCAACCAGCCAGCAACACCCACCAACCCACCCCCCTTATCTATGCACCGATATTCTACTTCTATTCTGGCAAGGAACTAGAGAAATCACCCCGCATATCTAATATTCCCGCTTGGCACTCGGAGTTCATTTGTTTGCGGTGAGCGCAGCGTTCAATCAGCACCACAATTCACGTTCTCGTGCTGCATCGTGCATCGATCGTACTCGGCGTCGCGTCTGGCAGAGGGAGTGGGGGGGGGGGGGACGTTTCATGGGTGTGAGCGGGGGCCACGTTATGCACACATGGACACGCCGTCGTCAGTTATCATCTGGCTGGCAACCAATGATGTAGTGTGGTGATGGGTCTGTTATGCTGTGTTACTGTGCTGCTGCTGCTGTCCGGCGGCGGCGTTGTGTTGTCCCGCGCGTCCCGCGTGCATCGTACAGTGCGCGTACGATGAGGTGGAGACGACAAGGGGAACCGTGGGGGGGGGGAACTGGGGTTACTGACCGACCCAAAAGTTGACCAGAGCACTACCGCCGACCACTGAGCTGTGGCCGGGGAGCTGGGGCGCGCGGTCCGAGCGAGAGAGAGCAAATGGTCCGAGCGAGAGAGCAAATGGTCCAAGTTTTCTCTGCGTCGTCCTCCCATGACAGGCTTCACCATCAACATCATGCGCGCATCGACTACCACGCAAGTCTACGATGACCACCATGGGTCCGTCGTGCAACAGGGCGGCGGTGGCGATGCCAGCGGCGGCGGCGGCGGCCGACGTTAGCCGAAAGTAATCGCCAAGATAGTAGCGGCATCAATAAGGGCCGCCATTAAGATCGTCGTCTGGCGGCGGGGCCGGCTGGTGACCACGTGCGGCATAGCGTGCCGTGCAAGGGTGCACAGGCGTGCACAGGCGCTGCTGTTGGCGCACTGAGATGCAATCTACCAGATGTCATCGCGTGCGTGTGCGTGGTGGTGGACGTGGCGCAGACACCCTATCTCCGGTACATAAATAGATATGTATGTATGTATGTATAGCCAGCTAGATATTTGCATGGATGCACCAAAAGGGATTCACCAGAATCATCTGCAACAACAACAACAACAACAACAACAACGACAGCAACGCAGCGGCAACAACAACAACAGCAACGCAGCGGCAACAACAACAGCAACGCAGCGACAACAACAACAGTGACAGCAATGGCAACGCAACGGCAACAACAATAACGGAGAACAAAATGAATCGCGCTAGTTGCACGAAGAAGACGATGGTGGTCATCACCATAATCAAGCTGCTGCTGGCATCGAAACGTCCAGTGGCAGCCTGTTGTCGGTGTGTGTTCGTGTATAGCAAAATGCGTACAGGTGACACCCACGAGGAGATGGGAAGACAGCATGCTTCGGGTCCGAGTCGCAATTCTGATCAGAACAGATGCTGATGCTGTTGCTGCTGCTGCTGCTTCTGCTGCCGCTGCCGCTCGTAACGGCTGAATATTCAAGTCGAAGACCTCTGTGGGCGTCCAGTAGCTGGCTGACCAGTGGTGCTGGTCTGTTAGTCAGTCAGTTTGACCAGTCAATCCAAGTGGCCGAGCCTGTAGCCTCGGTGTGACCACCGCCGAACCGTTACGTAAACTCGAGAACATCGGCCATCGTGCTCCAGTATCTGCGACGCAACGCGACCGTCAGCTGAGCTGCTGCTGCCAACACCCGCTGCTTCTTGCACTGCCGGGCCGCGGCTTCGGCTGCAATGTCAATGTCAACGGTCGCGGCGGGATAATCAACGAGCACATCCAGCAGGTCATCTCACCAAGACCAGGTCACGGGACGGAGCGGAACACTAGTGCGGAATGCTCCGCACATATTTGGTAGCAACAACAGCAACACATTACAACATCAGCAACAGCAACATCAACAACAACAGCAACATCAACAACAACAGCAACAACAACAACAACAGCAACATCAGCAACATCAACGACAACAACAACAATGAAACGAACAACAGCAGCAACAACAACAACAATACAACTAGCTAAACGCTGCAGTCTGATACCCGGTTTTGTACCCCCCTTAAGCAGTACTTGAAGCTTTGTAGGTTACTAGGCTTGGTCGAAAAATTTAAAGGGCTTAATACTTTACGATGGAAAATCCGTATATGTAGTGAACGTGTCGTCAAAACGTTTGCATGTCACTTGTTGTCAATAAAATACAAGCTTTAGTTCATTGATAAAACTGCCTCTTTACGATGAATTAATTACCTAAGTTTTAAATGAACTAGTAGTTAATAGGAGCGCCCTAGTCCGGAAGACATTCAGATCACCATTTAAGTTGCAATTCTTTTTCAATAAATATCTACATATTTTCACACATTCACACAAATGTACGCATTTGCACCAATTCATATATTTTCACAGTATTGACGATTGCATATTTGTCCTGAGGTATCTTAATCATTTTTGTTGTATAAGTTCCCTCGCTTATTTCTTCACAGATGAATTTGAATATCTCGAAGAAGGGAGCTCCAAATAGACACAAAATGCGTCTTGGGAAGTTAAGACGCATTTACTACGTAAACGGTTGCTGTGCACGTCTTTGGAGTAGCTCTTAATTGGAAGAAAGTTTAGAGGTTTTTAAGTATAACTTTTTAAAGCTGTTCTACTTAAAGCTAGCTCATTTACGTAGTAAACGCTTCTCGGCAACCGAGACATATTTCTTAGACACCTGCGACGACAAAAACATTTGAGGTTTAGCTGTATATAAAGATTAACATTCGCAGGCATACTTTTTCTGTGCTCTCGATGCAGTTTGTATTTATCGAATTTGACTATAGTACGTCGGGGTCGAGCTCGGTAGCACTAGACGTCTCATTGGAATTGAACATAATGATCAATCTAGTTTTTAATGATAGTAGTTTGTAGTTATTTGACAAATCGGTCAAGCAAATTGCCAAACTGATGCCCACATGTTAAACGCAGGAACGCGACAGATACTTGTAGATAAAGGAGATTGTTTTATGACCCTTACGTGTGGGGCTCCTGTAAAGGTTTCTCAAACCAGCAGGACGTAGACAAATGAACCAGAAAAGACAGAAAGACAAGGGGCCTAACCGGCAATGAGAAAACGCATTGAAGTTTAGGTAAATAACATTAAAGAAAAAGAAAACGAAGAAGAAAAAGGGAAAGAAGAAAAACATTATTAAATAATCAGACAACAAAAAAGATAGAGAACTACGATGATGATGAATCAGGTCGGTCACCGTCTTCAACCCAATCTCGATCGAGGTAGAGTCCGGGACGCCTAACGCCAGTCGAACACTAAGCCATAGGTCAGTCATTGGCCCTGCTCAGCAAAGGACACAATACCATTAAATTCAATCGCAAGTCGCTTGTGTGCTCTATATTCAATAAAACATGCGAGACGGTGCGTCGATATGTGTGCAGTAAAGGGAAACAATATGAATATTCTACTCTATTCGTAGCATTAACACGACAAAGAAGAAGACCGTGACGAACGAACACGTCTTCGTCGTCACGATGGGCATCATTGTTACCGTTGTTGTGATCATGGCTGTTGTCAACACGAGTTCGATCACCATCATGGTCAGTTTCATTGGCATCTTCACCAAATACATCACCATCTGCTCCAACTTTATCATTATATTCACCTATTTCATCAACATCTCCACACTACAAATTTCACTACCACAATCATCATTCTCATCATTAGTACAACCATAAGGATAATCGTTCAGCAGCAGCAGCAGCAGCAACAACAACAACAACAAGAGTAGCAACAGCAAAAACAAAAACAAGCACAACAGCAGCAGCAGCAGCAACAACAACAACAACAACAGTGATTATAAAGATGATGACAACCGTGGAGTGACGGTGATGATGATGATGATGATGACGATGATGATGATAATCAAGTTTGCTCATTTCACTCACTCCTCAACTCAATGTAATACGTAGTACCTCGTATGTTGCTCTGTCGGTTATCAACCGCGTCGGTCGGTCTATGGCCGCTCTCTCGGGCGCTTGCAAGATATTGCTGTGTCCAGTCGCTGGACGTTGAGGAGGACCGAATGGGCGGAGCTGGTGGCACGAGCAGTGTTGTCTTCCAGTCCATGATTCGGTGAGCCCGCGGGTCTGTTCGTCCAAGCAAGGTCCGTCCGTCAGCTGCCGTCCAACGCTTGACATGAACCTCGCGCGCAAACTTGACGCGTTTCCCAATCGGTTAGTCACCATAGTCATTCAAGTTCACCATTTCTTTCTCCTCGTCCACTCGCACCCCGTCTCACGCGTCTCGGACAACCAGGCTGGCACAAATGAAGCTGTTGTTGTCGTCGTAGTTGTTGTTGTTGTTGTTGTTGTTGTTGTTTTTGCTGTTGTTGCTGCTGCTGTTGTTGTTGTTTTTGCTGTTGTTGCTATTGTTCTCATTGACGTCGTCTTATATTCTGTTATTTTTATCCTTCTTCTATTGAAGCAACACTGCACAAGTTACGGTGATGAGAACCTCAGCAACAACTACAGCCACAAAAACAACAACAACAACAATAACGACTGCAGCGACAATACCAACACCATCAGCCACACCGGCAATAGCAACACAAACACCAGCGACAACAACAACAACCGTCAATACTATTAACGATACGGTAGCCACAAAATTACCAGGTGCTACTGCTATATATATATATATATATATATATATGCACGCATTTTAATGAGCTTTTAACTTGGCATTAAACAATATCGTAGTTGCTAAAGTGTTTTTAAAAGGCGTACAACATTTTTGGTAGCAGTTGTTTTGGTGGCTGCTGCTTCTGCTGTATCATTCAATTGGCCTCTCCGCAAAAAACGAAGTAAAGTTTACGAAGCACGCAAATCCGCATCTCCCCGGCTCTCTGTCTCTCGTACAAGCTCGTTCTTCTTGTACCTGGTTCCTTTACTTATACGACTGAGTAAATATTATTGCTGCTATTCGTATTGCTCTCATTTCTGTCCTTCTCTGCTTGATGGCCTAAATTCGATTGTTTTTTAATGTTAAACATGACATAATATATTGGTTCAGTGTACGGTTTCCAGCAGGCATCAGCTCGTCAGCTCGTCAGCTCGCAGGCACCTATCTGCAGGACAATCATGCAATAGATACATTGTCAAGTAGAACTTTTATATCAATGCAGATTACGTCAGAACGCATCTTGTAGAACCGTAACAACAAAGGAGCCTTAAACGCTTCATGGTATGGCATATTGACACGTGAAATACTGAAATCCAACAAAATGCCGTGCCACTAAACCAATTTCCAACAGTTAAATTTAGCTTTTTCTAACCACTCGTCATATTTATCTCTATTTGCCTTTGTTTTGCTAAGGGTTCAACAGACGCTTGTCTGTAAATAAATATACGTCAACATGTGGTTGTTTCAATTGCAAGGCAAGCCAGCGAGACAGCGTAAGGCCGCTGGTGCCGCTTGCGGTGAGTAGCGACGTGTACAAAACCTTTAGCGAATAATAAATCACTCCAGATAATAAAGGAGGGACGTGAAAAAGCCCTATTAAGTAATGCATCTTGTTATTAAAAATCAAATATCTGTGACGAAAGACTCGACAAGACTCAGTGGGACGTGCGCAGTAGTAGTAGCAGTAGTAGGCAACCGGGATACGTGCTATAGACAGCGCTCTTTTCAGTCATCTTAATGAATGCCAACGCCTACCAAACACCTATTCATTATTTGGTGCACGGCTGTAAACGTGGACTTGCCTAACCCATCAGACGTGAACCTTCGTAGGCAAGATTTAACTGCAACTTACGCAAGCGCTTACTTAGTCAACGCAAG
This sequence comes from Dermanyssus gallinae, assembly GCA_003439945.1. NCBI lineage: Eukaryota > Metazoa > Arthropoda > Arachnida > Mesostigmata > Dermanyssidae > Dermanyssus > Dermanyssus gallinae. The sequence continues at coordinate 774,037 of QVRM01001309.1, read as the reverse complement.
CAACAAATCTTGTCAGTGGTCGATGGCCCATTCTTAATATGGCCGGATAGTCAGCCAGACAATTCCTATATTGCCGTTACATTATTCGTTACCTTTTACACAGTCACGTAGCTCTTCACCGCCATAACTCTGCGGAGTAATGTTCAATTTTAAATAACCAAATCAAATAACCATACGTGGGATCGTCCCTACTCCATATATGGCTTAAGTCGGGTGTTTAATTAAATAAAATATCTTAACACTTTGGAGTGAACCGTTGTCTGTCAGGTGCGAACCTGCTGTCACTGATTCTCTAATCCAAGCTTACCCCATTGCAATGACGTTCTCTGAAAAGGCGCTGAATGTCAAGCGCCAGCCTCTGGCGCAAAATATCAAATGCTCTAGAGTCTCCAGTCGAAAGATTAAGATTACCCACCCGCTAAAGCAGCTTAAGTGTAAAGAACGAACGGATAAAATTGCTGCGGAAAGTATGCCAGCATATTTCTTGCATTTGTTAGCCTTTGCCAAACTGAAAATATGGCCTGCTTGACACGCATCAGCTTAAACCATCATAGGAGCTAACCAGATGGTTGTTAGCTAACCAGCTAGTCAGTTTCGTCAATGTCACAGTGAGACTGTCAGGTTCTTTTCCGTTGTCCCTGGATAGACCCAAAGGTTCCAGTACATACAAAAAGCGGGCAAGTAGGTGTCAAAGCCCGATTAAAGGTATCATTTAAAGCCATTGGTGTGCTCACCGGCCTGCACTCAGGCCATGTTGGGTCAACGGGTTCATGGTTAATGACCACAGCGACATCTGTGGGACATGACAAGATCAACAACAACCACGTCGCAGTTCCGACGCCAATACGGGTTGTCTTTCGGTCCAAAAAAGTCCCAATTCGCGGACAGGGTAAGGCATGTAACTAAGCATTTGCCCCTTGACTACTAATGGATCGAAGTCTGCCTTTGTCAACATCAGGAGGAGCTCTGCTAATTGCTTTTCTTGCATGAAGGTTGTGCCTTGATTAGCCCTATCATAAAGTTGGGGGGGGGGTGGTCGAATGAAAATGACAATCTGTAAGTCAACCTTTAAAGTTGAACGTTATAAGCTCCTACTTATCATTATTCAATAATGCCCCGAGCTTGTTCTCGGGGTCAATAACGAGTCCGACATATCTAGACAACCTAATGAGACCAAAGGCTTTACCCGATTCCTTGCCTCAGTAGTCAGCTTAAGATCTAGTATGTTCTCCATAAAATCTAAGCGAAACGAATTAATTGGCTGTAAGGACTCTGACGATACGACAAGTTGCAATCTCTGAGCAAGTATGTCAACCTCGTGGTTTAAAAGCAGGATCTAAGGAGAGAAACAGGCCGCAGCGGGCCCTAATTAGGATAGCCTGCCTATGGAAAAGTCCAGTTTGTCTTTCCGGCAAGTACGAATACTTTTTAATACTTCCGGCAACAAAGGTAAACAAAAAGCAATTATTTAGTGCGTAGCCCGGGGCCCCGGTATCGTAATTGTCTGCGTCATTGCATTAGTTGCAGGTAAACCCTGTCCACCACGCAAGACTCAGGCTGTAGACCAAGAAGATCTTTTGATACTAATGGCTAGGCTTCTTCGTGGGCTGTAACATATACTTCATATTAATCCAGGTTCACCTGATCTTACCAAAATCAATGACCTGTCGTAAGTCATTCATAGACCACCATTATTGATATACAAGGCACTAAGGAGGGACCACAGTGAATCAGGCAATTCCTTGATACATAAACAAAGCAGTGGAGAACCCACGGGATCACTCTGCTGGAGGCCTGTTTGCTGCTACGACATGGCATTATGAGACATAACCGGATGTGATGACTGATCATACGCCAGGTTCGCCTGGTGGAACAATTAGGGTGCCTGTGACAGCTCTAAATAAATGGTCTTTTCTAACGCTATTACAAGCGTTCTGAAAATTATGTTGGGTTATCACCGTCGACACGTTGCGCGATTGCAAAAATGCACGGGCAAAGTGAACTGATGTACCGCCAGGAGTATCGAAGTCCAGCAGGTGTTGGTCAAGGCTTGTTGCGATAGTATCCTTATTATGGTGACAGTGCCCTTAACCGATTGGAGGGCGACTGCGGAGCAGGGACCTGCATTTTATATATACCGGAAAGTAATAGAACATAAAAAATTATTGAACCAATTGTTACAATCCTTTAAAAACTTTCAAAATAGGCTCCTTCTGCGTCGATGCAGCGCTGCCAGCGCGATTTCCAAGCATCGAAGGCGTCACGGTAGGCATTCTCCGGAATAGCCTTGAGAGCCGCGGTGCATGCTGCCTGGATCCCCTCTGTCGTCTCAAAATGCTTGCCTTTCATCGGCCTTTTCAGGCCGGAAAACAAAAAAAAGTCCGGGGGGCCACATCTGGACTGTAGGACGGCTGTGGAAGCGTTGGGATACCGGCCTTGGTCAGGTAGTTGTTCACAAGAAAGGCGGTATGAGCCGGGGCGTTGTCGTGATGCAACTGCCAGTCGGCTGCGATGTCTTGTCGGACCCGACTGACCTTTCGTTTGAGTCTCTTTAGCACTTCCACGTAAAAATTGGCGTTGACGGTTTGTCCAGGAGGAACAAATTCTTGGTGGACGATGCCTTTGATGTCAAAAAAGACAATGAGCATCGCTTTCACTTTCGATTTGCTTATTCTTCCCTTTTTTGGGCGAGGAGACGCTGGCGTGTGCCACTCTGAAGATTGCCTCTTTGTCTCGGGATCGTACTTAAAGATCCAGGACTCGTCACCTGTGATTACGTTATCCAAAAATTAAGGGTCACTTTCACACATATTCAAATTTTCTTGGCACATTTCCACTCGCCGCAATTTCTGGTCGTCAGTGAGCACTTTTGAGACCATCTTCGCGCACACCTTGCGCATGTTCAAATGCACCGTCACAATGTCATGAACCACAGATTTTGGTAAATTTAAAATCTGGGCAATTAAACGAACACTTAGTCGACGGTCATCGGCAACCTCTTTCTGGCTCTCCAAAAAGGCTTGGTGCCACCGAAACACACCACTTCTTGCCAAAGCAACATCTGGGTAAGCCTGCTTGATCATTTCAAACGTCTCTGTTGCAGATTTACCGAGTTTCACACAGAATTTAATTGCGTACCTCTGGTCTAACGAACGTTGCATTTTCGGCTTGCACCACTCACAGAAACACGTCGCGCGGAAATGGCTGTCCTGATTCTCCCGTTGCTAGGAGACAACCGAACAGCCGCTCGTTCGTTAGCTAGGAGCGCCCTCTACCGAATCCAGTCGGCGCGCGCACGCTCCGAAGTACAGTCGCGGCGAAAAAAAATTTGTCCTATTACTTTCCCTGGACAAATCCTGTATATATATACAGGGTCAAACCCTGTATATATATACAGAATATTCTAGCATTCGTCTATCAAACCCTGGGATCTAGTACAACTAAACAAAAAAAAATATTTCAATGGAACAAAGGGCGGAAATGTATCCTAAAAATTGGTAAATTAGTATAAAAGCTTAAATATAAGAATCACACAGAATTTTATTTCTTAAGAATTATTTTCAATACAACGTGTTCAACTTTGAACTAACCTATAATGCAATTTAACAGATGCAAAATGCTCCTCTGAACACGCAGGTTATATTGGTTTAATAGGATTTGTCAGGGGCTCTCGCAATCGCAGATTTAGTAAAGGTATATCAGGATAAAAAACTTTAATCGTTGCACAAGACCCCAAAGTTTGTTGGATGAATTCAGGAGACCTTATATATATATATATATATATATATATATATAAACAAGACCTTGCATATCTAAAGATTGATGCATATTGTCATTGAACTTGCGCTAAAGTTAGTCTATGGTTTAAGCTATCTATCTGCAAATAATGTATTTTTTAAATCTGATTATATATATGTATATATATATATATAAAACGAAAACTCGATGACGATAGATGCATTTAGTTAATATCGTATTCCAGGCAACTTAGCCCATTACGAGCGTCTAAAATGTAGTTGTCAGAGCAAAAAAACAATTTAAAAAACATATATATATATATATATATATATATATATATATATATATATAAAAGGGGTGAGTATTGTTTATATACTGTAGACGAAATTAAACGAAAAAATCTACGCGAACTCAGTGAGAGGTCAACTTTAATCCAATGGAGTCCCTTCATCTTCGGACCTACACGATGTGACTCTCCACTATAGACGATTTTAGGCTTAGTTGATTGCAATTGGGACAAGCATAAACAAGCGCGGCACCAAAAAGAATGACAAAAATAAAAGAAGCAACAACAAGCACAACAGAAACACAACATATGCAACAACAATCCAACATTAACAAAAACAACAACAAAATAGCGAGATCGACAGGAAAAGCAACAACGAGAATATCAAGATCAACAATAACAACAAGGGCCACGTAACGGCAACGACAGCAACAATAAAACACCTTGGTATCATTTCATGGCGGTGGACGACAAATGAAAAGTTAACGAACCTGGCGTGCCCTGCATCATCACGCGGCACTGATTAGAGCGACATTATGTTGATGACTGCTTGCTTTTGTCTGTTCTATTTCTGCCCTAGAAAAGAAAATGGTTGGGCGGTGCGACATTTATATATATATATATATATATATATATAAAGTTTAAGTCGTTTTTCGTTTCATTTCATTACGTTGTTGTAACTCGTGTCTTTGTGACTAAAATTGCGCTCCCTTCGCATCTGTACCGCACTCGTAATTGTTTGCCAGCTATAATCATTAAGCTTCGTGATGCAATCACATATCGCCATAATTGTTATTATCACGGTCATACTTTATACACTAACTGAGATTGACAGCTGGTAATGCGTTGACCGCACGCATGTTAATATATATATATATATATACACAGAGAGAGAGGGGGGAGAGGGGGAGAGAGGGGGAGAGAGGGGGAGAGAGGGGGGAGAAGGCAGAAAGCTAGAGAGTATCAAACAATTACGTAAGCAGGCGTGCCCTTAGCCCTCTCCCGTACCTTTTAGATTCGCGGACTTGGATGCCATATTTTTCTGTCATAGCACACCAAATATGCTCTACTTATGAGTGGCACTGACTTACATACATCATAGCAGATTATTTGAATATGAAGTTATTGTGTTGACGATGACTCAAAGAGCAAACCACATGAGCTCGATGACATTGTGCCGTTCCATGCCACACTTGCGCATCTCAGCGGACACAGATCCAGTGTGTGACTAACACTCCGCAGGAGTACAGGTAGTCTGACGCTGGGGTTAAGCCAACTCGGGCTTTTGAATAAAAGGCTAAAATGGATAATAGTAGTAGTAATAAAATTAATAATAATAATAATAATAATAATAATACTTATTATTATTATAACGCTCGACGCTTGTAAAAGCAAGAAATCATCAAGGGATATCATGGATAACCTTACATCATCAAGAGAACGTGCCGTTTTTTAGCGGCTCAACATTCTTTCAGCGGAGGCTGGCTTCAAGCACTGCCCTCCCGCCAGCTTGGCACCATGCTGGATTCCAACTCCTTCCGCATGGTGTCAGCCCTTAGGATAGGCGGGCCCGTCTGCCAGCCTTTCTCATGTCTGTCATGCGGCCAACCTGTTGACTCTGATATTCTACACCCTCTAAGCTGTCTAAAAAGCCCCGGCAGGCTTACAAGACACGCGGAACTCAACGCCATAGTAAGAAGAGCCCTTAGAAGGGCAGAGATACCATCCACACCCGAGCCGAAAGGTCTTTATGGAAATAGTGAGCTACGACCTGACGGGGTCACCATTCCGCTATGGTCACATGGTAAAAGCTTTGCATGGGATGTAACCGCTTCATGCACGGCGGCCTTGTCGTATCTACGTCACAGCGCAGTTGAATCTGAATGGGTTGCAGAACGCGCGGACTCTGAAAAACGAGGGAAGCGAAAATCTTAAAGGTTATTAGAAAGCGTATATAACATATTACGGGTGATCGACGCGAGGCCATGTTTTTGAGACAGATGATGTCTTTGGCCGTCTGTAATAATAATAATAATATTTTTTTTAAAATAATTTTTTAATAATAATTTTGGGCCTATCCAGAGACGACGTGAAAACTTACTTTAACCCCCTTTGAGCGTGGCCGCATGCTTGTTTGGGACGCTACTGTAACCGACTCATTAGCCCCTTCGATGGTCGGTGCAGGGGCGGACCAGGCAGGTCATGCGTCCAGGTTAGCAGAAGCTAACAAATGTAGAAAATACTCTGGCGTTGGTTACTCGCACCAACTTTGTCCGTTGGCTTTTGAAACAATGGGAGGCCCAGGACCGCTTACACTGAAGTTGATTCAGCGCGTGGGCAGAAGTCTTAACCTTTCCACGGGAGACTTGAGAGCATCGGAGTTTTTGCGTCAGAGACTGTCTCTCGACATTCAACGAGGAAACGCAGCATTTGTTCGGGCCACATTGTCGAACTGGGCTAACCCTGGGTTAGAGAACCCGTGACTACACGTTCGCGCGGAGACAATTGTTCACTCCAAAGTGCTAACATAAAAAGTTATATAACTAGATCAATCAAATAATAATAATAATAATAATAATAATAATAATAATAATAATAATAATAATAACTGAATTATCATTGATTGGCCTGATAACATTGGTCGTAGATTCACTCTAAAGCAATACATGAATTGTTTTTTTTTAATGAACAGATTGGATGATTGTTTGTATTCAATTATTAAGAAATTATTAGAAATGTTGTTTTCTGAATTGTTAGACGAATCACTCATCGGCTATACCCGAATCTACTGACGCCTAAAGAGTTTCGCTCAAACTGTGTCAATATCCATAGTCTATCTGTTGCAGCTAATCTACCAGGCCTAGCTTCATCCACGCAGCAGACGTCGAGAAAGCCTCTCGTGCGTGAAATCAGGTCTGATTGACGATTGACTACGTCGTCACACAAGGTCGATCGAAATGGATCGTTATTCTTAGAAAGTTTAGTACCTTCGATATGTCTAGAGGTTTTTTGTTATCTTGTGCGACTTCTAAACAATGGGACATTTCAGTGCATCTGAGGTTTTTCATGCTTGCTCTGCTTCTACAGTGGTATGCGTTGCTTGTACGCATAGCTGGCTGTTTCAGCCAGGAGTGATGAGACACATTCTCCAAAACAAAGCTTTTAATAGTTAGTTTCCGCTTTATGCTTATGGGTTTAAAAAGCTTGTTAGTCTAATAGGATTGTCTCTATTTTTTTAGGAAATGAGGTTTGCGCCGTTAAAACTAAGATGTGAATGTATGTAATATCTCAGCGCGGCTCGATGGCGTTTAGCTTTGCTTAAACGATGCATGCTTGATAGAGTATAAAAAGTTCCTGCAGAGTTCGCTGGCACCGTAAGGGTTTAGTCTTTTAAGCAGACCACGGCTCATTCTGACTCTGTTTGTGTTTATACCCAGTCCGTAATAACCAATCCTTATTGTTTGTATCTTACAGCAATATAGCCGAAGTTATCCAGATAATCTGGGGACATTTGCTTATATTTTGTAAGACACGCTGGTGAATAAAAATACGCTGTAATTAGTTTTTGTCGAAGCAAAATTGAGGTAAAAATCGATTCATGTCTTCCAACTTCTAAAGCAAGAAGAGTAGAACGCAGAATCACACGCTGGTGGCAGGTCAAATAGTGAAACGGCTATTATCGGCTTGACCAAGAGACAGTAGATGTAGATAAAAGCGGGAAATCTATTTTGTCCATAAACCTCTCTCTGCAATCTGTGTAATTGACAACAACCTAGTCCATTTCTAGTAGATAATATTTATTTGCTTGTATACATAGGAGGTAATAACTGTCTCAATACGTTACGCCCTCTGTTAAACGGTTGAGCGCCTTGCCGGCTTGTTAAATAGGTTTGTAAGTTTTAGGGCCAACCCCCCCCCCCTCCCGCCACCAGTGTCTTAAATGCCAGAAGTCATAGGGACAGCTTGGTAATGTCACGTCGAGCCCAGTGGCGTGGTGCATTCACGTAGGCGCGCGAATTATTATTATTATTAGAAACGACGAGGCAGGGAGATTCCTGTCACAAAAAGAAGCAACACGACAACGAATAACTGCCACGAGGTTTTGTTTGTCTCGTTCTCCCTCTGTGTCTATCTCTGTTTATCAGTCTGTGCAATGGTGACAATGGTGAAACAGGCGATGTCTGGTCCGTACAGGTCCGTATCGTCCACACTCGGTGGACACTCGGCGATTAGCTAACGCTGTAGTCATCGCAGTTTCTGATATTCTTCATAATTCTGATAACGGCGATAAAGCTCGCCGGCGACTTGCTGATTTTGTCACGACAGGACGCTATTCCCCGATCCGAACCCCCGATCCTACGCCGGGGGGAAGGGGCGGATTGGGCCGGGGGTTACGTTGCTGCTGGCTGTTCGGCTTGACGGTCAGGCGACCCGTGGTTCGCTGTTGGCATCGCAGCAGGCGGCTTGCGCCGAGATCGTTGTTTGCTGACGACCGACATTCTCTCTCGAATCTCTCTTGCTCGCTCGCGCACCTCATCGTGACATCTCGTGACGCCGGCCGACAAACCGTCAGCTGGACGAACATACGCCGCTCAACGTTGCTCCGCTACTGCGTTTGCAGAGCCTGCGGCGGCCGCGGCATCAATATTGTGGACTGGCTGATTCGTGGCGAGAGATACGATCTATTGTCCTACGATGATGCCTTCGTCCGGTCTGAGCATCATCGTTTCTCTGGTCAACAACGGCTCTTTTACGACATCATTTTGCTATGCTCCATCACTAGGATATCATCATTTGGACTATATATGTATATATATATATATATATATATATATATATATATATATATATATATATATATATATATATATATATATATATATATATTACGCAATGTGTTTGTCTGTATGTGCTAATAAACTTCTTTTTATGCTTTACAGCAGTGGAGGTATGCTGGACTTCTTGTTTCTATAAATGCATAGATTTAGATATATAAAGAAGCAATAAACGTAATAAAATTGGGAACATTTCGTGTATATATATATATATGTATATATATATATGTTCAGACTACATAATTTTTAACTATGTACTTTTAGCAAACTAGGCTGAATCATTATGCATACGTTAAGCATAAATTCACAAGTTTGTAACGCGTATGTACCTTCGCGGTAAGAGAGTTTTCCTAATGACGAAATTGGAAGCTGAAACTGTCTTCTCGATGCGAACAATCTTTACGACCGATGCAAGTTCGTCAACTAGAACAAAGATAGCCTCATCATAAATATGAGGTGCTATTAGGTTGCTTACGTTGCTTTTGGGGGATTATTTGTAATCTAAGAGACGGAACGCATTTAGTTGAGGAACCGGTGGACGTCTTTTTACCATAAAGGTTTCCGCTTAAGGATAACCTAGTAAGACATCTAGGGACGCGAACTGGGTGATCGGTGCGGCTGTGTGCAGCGTGACGCGAGCGCTTGTGCAGCACGGACGAGAAAAGCAAGCAGTTTTGTGTTCTGTCCAATTGAAATGGCAATGCGTGTGAGGACATGAATAGTTTTCCCATTGCAAAATTCGACGATTAAGAAGCCGCGAAGTGCTGTCAGACTTCTGGCTTCGGAAGTTTGCCAAACTGCCGAAAGTGTTCAACCGACCAATCTTCAACGCCGGATTGTGGCCGTATACAGAGGAAACAGTATGTTCGAAAAATCAGTGAGAAGTGAAGTGCCCGTTTGCATGAAGACCGAGAGTGCTTGAGTGAAGACCTGGTGAAAAGTAATCTGCGTAGCGTCGGCGCAATGCTGTTAGCAGTGATGACGGGAGCTAGCGTTGGAACATTGTGACAATTGTGTTGGTTACTGGAAGGTGCGCGCAGTATGTTCCAAAGAAGCTTAGAGAGTATTAAAACAAACTGCATATGGGGCTAGCACTTCATGAAGACCCCGCCTTTTTGGGGCGGTTTATTACCAGTGACGACCGTTGGTGCCATCACCTCGCCTAACTACATGCCCTAAGTACAGGGCGGGCGCTAGTGCCGCGTTCAACTGGGGTACAACAAATCGCAACGTGCAGAATCAAGGCATTAAGGAAGTAGAAAATATGAGCAACCACTCTTGCATTGAGTACAAAGTTGAAACACGAACTTCAAGAATAGGACGCTCATTGCAATTATTCGCCAGACCACTAAAACTGAAATTCCTGGGCAACAAGACGTTGGCCGCCAACAATAGGCAAACGCTCAAAACAAACGGGCTACTTAGAAACCCAGAAGAGCTACACGTCCTATGTTAAACATGCTGTAAGCTGGAGCAGAAACTTCGTAAAAGGTCTGTCTGCCTGGCCTAGACCTCAATACTGGTGGAACACGGATATTGCCAACGCACAAGCCGAATTCTCGTGCAAGTAAAATTAAAATTCCAGTAGTGGTCTCAGCGGCACTTTTGCAGCACAAAAGATGCAGAGCACATCTCAAAATGGAAATTGGTAAGAGCAAGGCGAGATGCTGGAGGAACCTTTTTGAAGAAGTATTCTCCAGCATTTCGCCATTATGACTCCTTGCGGAAACCCTACAAAATAGTTAGAGGAAAGCCTAGTGCATAAATGGATACACTCTACTCCACAAAGAAAGCCACTTTCACGAATGCGATCGATGAGTTGTGGTATTCTGCCGGATCTCAAACTACCGGATCGGGGACGGTCTCTGAGGTGTCCCAAGTCCTGGTATCTCTGCATAGTCCTATACACACTCGCACGCTCAGCTAGCGTGTGAAGCTATGTGCCGGCAATCAAGCTCGTGAATTCTGTGCCACAAGACTTATGCAGCAACCTTTTATATATAACATTTTAGACGCTCTTAATGGGCTAAGTTGGCTGAGGCACGAGATCGTCTAAATGCATCTATCGTCATCGCGTTCTCGTTACTGCATTTATATAGGCTGCTTTCTCCAGCAGGTGTATGTAGCAGCAGGGCAATGACAACTACGTTAAACAAGTACAGCCAGCAAGTCCGGAGCTCGAATTTGCGATTGTTGTGCTAATCATGGTTGCCATGGCAACGCCCCGTTTCGAACAGTGCGTTAGCCGCCTAAGTGACCGCCGCTACTGACGAAAGTATATCATCGATGGTTTAAGAATGTTCGTCATGACTTTACATGTCTTATAAGATAATGCAGTACATGGCAAGTACACTCATATAATAATCCAATTAAATGTTAAAGAATAAAAATCGACTTCGCCATGAATTGCTTTCCACGGGAGCTATTCCGGGCGTTCGGCTCGTGATGACGTCCGCGAAGAACGTGATCACGATTCTGGTTATCGCAAACGGCACAACCGGCATAGATGACGCAACAGATTGCCGAACTTCGCCGTGTTTTCGTTTAGCATTCGTAAGCGGATTGCAGCCCCCTAAAGTTTTCGGACAAAGACGTCGCCGCTGCGTCGCTATTGACTGTAATCCAAAAGAAGTCATTTTGAGGGTAGCGGAACTGCCGCAACGCAAAAATTAATACCTTTAGCCGTATAAACACTATCGTCATCATCATCATCCCGCAGTCGTTAGGCGGACAACCCGAGAAGAAAGACAGCACGGCCTTCACCTAAAGAAGATATATATATAAATCACCTTTATTAGGCAAACAGTAATCATATAATCACTGTATAAAACAAAGGTTGGGGGACACGCCTGGCTGAATATATATATATATATATATATATATATATATATAAGAGATGCGCCTTCATTAGGGAAGCAGTCATCCTCCCAACGATTGTGATTTTAGAACGGTGTGATCCGTGTGTGGTTACTAATTCGCTCTGTACAAACGAATCGCCCTTTTCAACCAGCATGAACACTTCTTAACTGACTCTCGGACGTTGCTTCGCTTAGGTTCCGATAGCAGATAATGTAAAAAAAGAACCGTATCCGGACAGTAGTGAGGTGTAACGATGCGCGTTTCGTGATCGTAAGCAATTCACCTGTCACAGTTACACAGGTTACAGCAAGCAAGCGAGTTTGGGAAAAAACAAGCTTTGGTCTTTCGTCAAAGTCGATGTGTCGAACTTCACATGGAAGTACATCATTGTTGATGCTTCTATGAAGTTCATAATGTCAAACAAAGTAGCATGATGTATTGAAAATAATCACGTTAAAATAATAGTAATAATTAATTGATGTATGTTGCCTAATTTAGACAATAATGCACTTTAAAAACAGAAGTAGGACATAAGAAAGTATGGGAACGCGCAAGTAGTCCACTTGGGGTTTGGGCGACACTTAGGCCCTAAGATCTATGGATTACCGAAATTTTGAGACAAGTTAGAGCGACACACTTGGATATATATATTTTTTTAATATCTATATATATATATATATATATCAGAGTGTGCACATTTGCGTGTATGGGTAAGTGATGGGTCATCTATTGCTTGAAGCAGGCTATTTTATTCTCTTAAACCTCTCTTACTTCTACAACGTATAGCCTTTATATTTTCCCTTAGTACATGAATACCTTATGCCAGCAGTGAAGTAATAAAAAAATCATCGGAAAACCTATCTCGATGATTGTGAGAAGGATTTGACTGCACCGGGCCGCGGCCCAACACTTGTTTGAAAATAAAATAAGATATATCTTTATTTACAGGTCAAAAACAGTACACATGTACACTTAGATTCCGTGTGGACTATGCGTTGCCATCCAGAGAAAAAGGTTACTTATAAACCCTTTGAAGGCGATAAACCTCGGCAAGATAGTTTGTTTAGTTCGTATAGCTGTGTGGATTACATTGAAAATCTTGCCTAATAATTGTGGTTGTAATTGTTGGCTAATTCTGGCATCTTAAAATCAACGTCGTCTAATGGGTTTAAAAATTACGACCATATAGTCAGTCAAATTGTACGTGTTGCTCTTGAAGTTCCCGCTAGTCTCTTAGTTGGCCTGAAAAAACGCGTTTTTTTGACGCTGCGGTAGTGCTCGTACGGTTTGTTGATACCATGCTGGTGGTGGTTCTTCTGGTCGGAGCTGAAGATATTAAATTAATGTTATTGTTGTTAATACTACAGCTATTGTTGTTGTTACTGTTGTTATCTATCATCAGTGTTGCCAATATGCGGTTGTTGTTGTTGTTTTCTTTCAACCTAGTGACTTTAACCCAATTTGCAAATGCATAGAAGGATCGTCTCTAATAGGGCCGGACATGTAGGGATGTCTAGGGTTTTCCCAACAGTTCTTTTTGGCAGCACGGCCGCTGACTGTTTTTGTTGTTGCTGCTGCTGTTGTTGTTGTCGCTGCTGGCATTGTTGCTGATCTTAATGTTGTTGTTGTTGTTGTGGTCGTTGTTAATGCTGTTGTGGCTGGCGTGCGCCGGTGAAATTAGCAGTAGTAGTAATAGTAGTTATGGTAGTAGTATCAGCAGCGGCAACTGCAGCAGCAGCAACAGCAGTCATGTCAAGCGGGTTGCGGTGGGACCGGCAGTGTAGCGGAACTTCAGCCACGGAGTCAATGACCGAAAAGTCGTTGACTTCGTCGGCTTCTCTAGCTGCTAGCTGTCTCCTGGTCCTCTTCGCTCTGTGGGATCGCAGCGCAGCGCAGTAAGTGCAGTGCGGTGTGGTGTGCTTCGGTGCAGCAGGCAGAAGAGACCGACGGCAGAAAAAGCACGCGCAGAAATGCCTCGGCGGCTTCGATTTCGTGTTGCCCGACTCGCCACTCGCGATGCGGCGTTGTTGTTATCTTTGTTGTTGTTGTTGTTGTTGTTGTTTTTGCTGTTGTTGTTGCTGTTATCTTTGTTGTTGTTGTTGCTGTTATCTTTGTTGTTGTTGCTGTTATCTTTGTTGTTGTTGTTGTTGCCGTAATAGCAATACCAGCAGTGGTAGTAATAGTAGTAGTAGTGGCAGTCAGCGTAGTAGTATGTGGGAGAAATGGAGTTGTGAAGATAAGCGAAAATCAAGCACGCCGAATGGCACAGAGGAAAATATAGTAAGAACGGCATGAGGAGGGGATTGGGGGTGGTGATGGTGCTGCTGAGGAGGGGGGTGGGGGTGGTGGGGTTGATAATAGGGGAGGGGGTGTGGTGGTGGTGGCGGTGGCAGAGGCAGAGCAACCAGTGATGAGGTCGCGTCCTGCAATATTACAGAGAAATAAAAACTGATAGAGCTGCACACGTAGCGGCTGCCAGACAGACCTACCAACCGACTGACAACCAGACGGACAAACGGATAGACATACAAAACACACACACAGACACTGAGAAGAGTCACGCAACGATAAAACGAGAGGCGGAAAGAGTATTAGCGACATAAAAACGAAGAGGAAATAGAAAGCTGTACAAGTGAGAGCTTGCACCAACGGCGGAAAAGAGAGAGCGCGGGAGGGAGAATGCAACACGTAAAGGGGAACAAATGGAGACACAGGACGAGAAAACTGGGTAAAGAGCGCGCGCGCGAGAGAGAGAGAGAGAGAGGAATAAGGAAAAAGGGGGAAAGAGAGCTATGCTCCACGTAATGGCTGGATGCGTCGAAACGCATTTTGCTACTACTATTACTACTACTTACTACTACTACTCCTCGTGCTCCTACTTCTGCTGCCGCTCTCGCTGTCTTGTTACGCGCTGGATGCCACCAATGCGGTCAATGGTCCAGGGCGACGCAGACAGCTGCGGGGCACAAGCACCGAACCGAAATCTTCGTCTCTATTGTGGTTGTTGTTATTGTCGTTGTCGCTGTTGTTGTTGTTGTTGTTGTTGTTGTTGCTGCTGTTGTTGTTGTTGTCGTCGTTGTTGTAGTAAGCAGCAGAAACTACCAAAGCAACAGTAGAAGCAGCAGCAACAACAACTAAACTAACAGAGAGAACAACACGCACAGCCAAAACAACGATCTACTCCATAGCTTTTGCCATCGATATCCATCGCCGGATGCGATCGCTTCGTGCTGCCAGCTGCCATCAGCTAGTTGCCCGCCGCGGATTCTCCACTACTCTGCCAAGCTGAAGCTTCTACAATGTCAGCGTTACCAGTCATAACGCCATACGAGTGACACCTGTTTCCGCAAGAACTATCATGACTGTTGTAGGTAATAGTAATAGAATAGTAGAAGTAGCAGTAGTAGTAGAAGCAGTGGAAGTAGTAGTAATGATTGTTGTAGTCCACACGATGCACACACGAGCACTTTAACAGCAATGCGCTCACTGCCCAGAAGAGGAAATGATTGACTCCCCAAACCACGGGACCCTGGTCTGTCTTGTGTGGATCCTGTAGAAACGCCTCCTACTCGGGTCATCGGCTAACATCCCATCGAGCAACCGAGTTCAAGTTCCGCCGTCTAATTTTGTGTCTATAACTCTAGACGCAACGCTGCTCTCTTTCATCATCCTCCTTGAGGAAGTGACGCCGAATTTAGATTTATAAGCGCGAAGATAGCTGAATTTGGCAGATAAAGCTAAACACAATTTTAAAAATATGTACATGCGTATTATATTTCCTGTTGACTTTCTTGGCAGCGGTCAATTTCTTTCTGTTGGTATAAGAGGCTCGCATCTATCGAAAATTCGCCATACTAATAGCGTCGTCAGAACTCTACACATTGTGCTGCCCAACCTCTTGCTGCCAATCATGGTGAATAAATTAATATATATATATATATATATATTAATTCCCGGGTCCTCACCCGGGAAGACGAGCACTGCCGAGTGTGCAAACGTATTGTAAATGATAAATAAATCATCACAATATATTATATATATATGTATATATATATATATTCGTCACCGTTTGTCCACTCACGATACCGGAATATCGATGGCGTACGAATCACAGCCAAGTCGAGCATTTAAGTTTGTCTCAGTCAGTGAATTCTCAGTCAGACAACTTAGTTTAGTGTACAGTGGGCATGTCCGTACTGGATCTTCAAGAACAACAAGGTCAAATGAACAGATTTGCAGTATTGTATCGCACAGTGTATCGTACCAGCTTCATTGTGAAGATCTACGCTACTGGCCAGCCAGCGACTGCCTACCGAGTGGAAAGGCGTACAAACGAATGACGACGTCGACGCGTCACGTGCACGCATGCTGTCACAGCGGCCTTGGCGATATAGCGCAAACCGCAGGCAAGGCTCGCACACCGCATTCGGTGTTTGTTTAATATATGACGTTTGATACGGAGAGCGCAATTGATGGAAAATCATCAAATAAACGCGCAAAGTTTGCAGATATATATATATATATATATATATATATATATACGCGGCACCTGCCTTTCCGAAATTAAAATATTGAAAATTTTTCATTCCAAATGCATACTTCCAAGAAGAGTCTTAGAAGTACGAATTTGGAAATCGTTTTCCACATTGACCTATATATTAACGTGTGCGATGACCTTTGGGCATCCTTAGTCGACATACTCTCTGTACATCGGTCGAACATCGTACATGTAGTGGTGAAAAATGATTCACGGAAGGCAAAATTAATCACAACTAAAACGCGAATAAATTATCACTGTCATGGCTGTTTGATGTCAATAGTTAACGTTTCACGCGACTCGTAGTCCAAGCGATAGTACACCACATACACCAAATTGATAGTTCCTACAAAGGTAGCCTACAGTAAATGCCTGTGTCCTTCTAGCTAATTAACATTGACTCATTTCGTGCGTAAGCGCAGCTAAGCCGACAGTCTCCTTTATTGTGAAAACAAACTTTCGTTCACAATTTATAGTCAAACAGATAGCGCAGATGTTGGAGAGCAGTATTAGAAAAATACTTATACAATGTGACTGTACCTATTGCAAAGCACATCGGATATCTCCACGTTTTATGGTTACTCAGACATATTTCAGCATTAGCAAGGCTCTATTGATTGTATCGTTTTGCCTCGCAACCAGAACGCGTATGTATGGTCCCGTTCGACTAATGAACGTCGTGCAAACCATTTCTAACATACATACATATATCTAGCTGCGCATAGCCACAAACAAATATGGTATAAGTACCTGGAAATCCAGTTAAAAGTAAAAACATTAATAATTTATGTTATTTGACAAGGCTGTAAATGCTGGTTTTTTTTTCAAGCAGCATTGATATATTCAGCATATATGCATACAAAACAGATATATAAAAAAAAAATATATATATATATATATACGTATATATGCTGTGTTCTACGTATGCATATATTAGGGTCTGTAGGTATGTATTTATATACGGCGCAACAGCGATAAGACGGTCTGGTGGGAATGGCCAGCAATTCAAATGTCACGAGTCGTGATATTAATCCCGATATATATATATATATATATATATAGAGAGAGAGAGAGAACTCTTGGTCGTTGACGCATGGGAGATGGGAGGGTGCATTTCGTAAAAGTTGCGAATTTATCAGGCAAGAAAGTGGCTGCGCACTTGCAGCCTTGTAAAAGCTGTAGTCTCGCGTGATGTCCATGTCGGTAAAGCAAAACAATCGGGGCATACGTATAAATAATTGGACAGTGCATGATTTGGCTAGTTCGAAATCAGAGAAGGTTTCGGACGAACCTTATTTTCGTTTCAACTTGTCAATCTTACAGCAAAACAGACACTGCATAGAGATGCAATTCCGCCAACAGCTGTGTCAAACACATAACAAACAAACTTGAAATGCGAATTCTGTCCCTTTGGCGATCAACGGCCGCATGGGGCAAAATCATCGCACTATATTGGTCTGTTTTTCACAATATGTGATTCAACGATTCAATTCGAATTAGCATGTGTGTATGTATTGTTGTTTATCGTCGTTGCCGGTTTTGTTGTTATTGTTGGTGTGGTGTTGCCGTTTGTTGTCAATGATCCTGTCAATTATTGTTTTCACTATTACGCCGTTGCCGATGTTAAATTATGACCAGTTTTCGTTTTTATTCCGCAGTGAAAGCTACGCATAAAGCTGTATGCGTAGTCTGCGTTCATGTGGCCACTTCTCACTCATTTTGCCTATTAAGCCAAAGCAGCAGGCGTCCCGGACGGTACCACCAGGTGTCACCCGGGGCATTAACCGTCCGGCCCGGGGGTCATTATGCAGCACATTCCCCCCGTAATTCTGTCAATAGCCTTAACAGCCCTCGAATGGGCCACAACAGGATGACAATATAAATTCGTTGCCAACCAATCTCTATCGTATGCCTTGCCCCCCGTTAGATGTTAAAACGGGGGTGTTACTATTGGGAGTTTGTACCGTCTGACTAACTTACATGAGGGCTCGTGAAGGTCCCCGCAGCGCGCGGAAGTCGCGCACCAGCAGACCAAGCCGGTAAGAGAGTCATAGTTACGCCCGCATTTAACAGTCTCCTAGATACTGTTAAACGTAGCCGCTACCAGCTACTGCACTGCAAAATGAGCTATGCACTACAATCAAGGGTCCGAACCTGGCACAGCGCCAGTCCGCTGTTTACTACTTAGCCAAGCATGTTGGCTACTGCTTTATTAGCTAGATGACGTACACAGCGCGCGCGCATTCGAACGTACAGCGTGAAAAGTGGCCGTTACCGTTGAGTGATAACACGAAATTTAATCTGCCATCTGAGAGCAAAAGTATGCAGACGATGAACTTGTTTTCGTATCCCGGTTTTTTACAATTTGTACGACTGTCTAGCCAATCTTTCCGCGACTATGCGTGGTGGCCAGCGACTTTCATAGCTTGCAGTTAAAGGCGAGATAGATGATGGAGGGGGGACACGAGAGATGATGATGATGATGATGACAACGACGATGACGACAGCAACAACAACAGCAACAACGACGACGACGACTACGACGACAACAACAACAGCACTAGCAATAAAAACAATAACAACAACCGGAAACATAGCGGGCGTACGTGTGCCGCGGAAACTTGAATGGCACTTGTCTGTGGCATTTCTGTAGCGCAGGTGTGCTGTCTTTCCGAAGCTGACAATGAAAGCTTGAACTAACAACGGATATCGCCTCTCCCTTCTCCATCTGGCTGCTCTCATTGTCGTCGTCGCGGCCACCGTCGCCGGCGCCGTCACACTGTCGGCGTTTTCCCATTGTATCTAAGCGACCTATCTACCTCATGCAGCCTGATGTCGTGCACTGTTGCTGGTTAGGGCTTCGGCTTGGCGTTGTCGTTCAACGTTCTACGAGTCGGCAGTGGATGACACTGACACCAAACGAGCGGTCACACTTGAACAACAACAACAACAACAGCGGGAACAACAACGAGAACAACAACAACAACAACAGCGGGAACAAAAAGAAACAGAAGGACAACAACAGCAGCAACAACAATGTCAACAACAACAACAGAATAACTTGATGGCGGCACTAACTAGCAACGTCCAGCTTGCGTGCCGGTTATATCGTCGTCGCCGTCATGGCGTCGTGCAGGCGTCGCTCAGTCGCTATATGTCAGTCAGGTAGGCGGACAGACACGGCGGGCGGGGTCGTTGCCCTTGACGGTCGGTCATTCGACCGTTTCACTCGTTCGTCTGTTGTTCGGCTTGTCTGTTGTTGTTGTTGTTGTTGTTCCCCCTCCTCCTCCTCCTCCTCCGAGCTACCGCCGTTGTTGTTATTGTTGTTGCCGCTGTTGTTGTTGTCGCTGTTATTGCCGCCCGTGGCAACGGATCTTCGGCTTCGGCTGCCGCTGCTGCTGCTGTTACTGCTGACGACAATGATGATTGCGACTCATGATTCGAATGATGTCGGTGCTGCCGAAAACTACCACCACAACGACAACGGCACACGATTCATTCGATTTTCGCTCTCTTTATCCCTTTATCCCCCCTATGTTCGTCTCATTTACCCTCCTCTCCTCTCTTACTCCCTCTCTCTCGCCCTTCTGCTTCAGCTTCGTTGTCATCTTCTTTTCCTTCTTCCCCTTCTTCTTCGTCTTGCTTTTCTTTTTCTTTCCCTTCTGCTAGCCATCGCTGCCATTAGCGGCGGCGCCAGGGGCGGCGGCCCCACCAACATCCAGCTTACCGCGCTATGCTTGTCAGCGAGCGAGCGAGCGTGGCGTATCGCGCTGCACTGTAATAGCTGCGGGCGGCTGCTATCACGCCAGCTAACAGCAGCAGCGTCGCCGCGATCGCTAGTGTCTGCATCGGGGCGCCAACATCAGCAGCTGTCAGCACACCAATCAGGGCGTACGCATTGAGCAGTGCAGCTGGCAACCAGCTGCTGCTGCTGCCCCTGCCGGCGCCCCCACCGCAGCCGCCGCCCCTGCCGGCCTGTTAACCGCTTACCTCGTGCTGTTGCTGCATATAGTATGTGCTTTTGCTGCCAGCTCGTGAAGGATTCGTAACATCCGCTACCCTACATCCGCCGTAGCAGTAACAGCAGAAGCAGGGGCGGCAGTAAAGTCGGCGGTAAATTGAAAACGGCTACGGCAACCGAAGGCTGCGTCGACAACGAATTGACACCCAGCCAGCCAGCCGGCCGGATTCTGGCTTCTTCCTGTCGAGCTAAGGTGCGGTATGGCCTGGTCCGGCAGGGTCGGGTCAATTCTCACCTTTATGGCCGGTAGTTTGAGTCAGCCAGTCTACCAGCAGCAGCAGCAGCAGCCGCAGCATTGGCAATGAGGTGCAGCAGATTGGCCATCGCGCCGTTCCAACTCTCTATCTCGTCTCTCATCCGTTGATTGATCCGGCGAAATCCGGCTCATCTTCATCATCGACGTCGTCGACGCGATGTCCTCGTCGTCGCCGTGTCCTCGTCCACGTCCACAAGGTTCACGTTGTCCTCACTGTCGATAGGTGGCAGAGCAGGCGGCCACATTGGAAGCCACAGAAGACGAAGAAGAAGACCATATACGACGAAGCCATAGAATAAGACCATAGATCACTATAATATTGGCGATGAGGATGATGGCGATCATGATAATGATGATGATGATGTTGATGATGATTATTGTCATCACGATGGGGGTGAGGAAAAGCGAAGAAAAACGATCAAGAAGAACAAGACGACGACGACGACGGCGATCATGATGCCAATGGTGATGACGGTGATGAAGACGATGATGATGCTGATGGCCACGGCAACGGCAGAGGAAAACGAAGGGAAAAAAGCAAGCAGCAGGGAAAGCGGCGAAAGTACTTCACGCGCACAGACACACACACACACACACTCTCTCCTGCCGGGGTGATCTGTGCGCCGCGGTGATGACTTCGGCGGTGGCGGCGTCGCTGCCATGACTTCTGCCTTCACTTCTGCCACGATGCCAACGAGCCGAGGTAGATGACTTCCTTCTCCTGCGTCTTTCTCTCTCTCTCTCTCTCTCGTTCCTACTTTTCTTCGTTTCCTTTTCCATGTCCGTCGACAATAACGTTGGCAACAACGCAGCAACGATGCTCAAACGACACCACCAACACCGACAACAGCAATAGTAACAATAACAACAATTGTAAACAAACAACAGCAACAATAACAACAATTGCAAACAAACGGCAACAACAACAACAACAACAATAGCAACAATTGCAAACGAAGGGTAACAGAGACAGGCAGAATAGCAAATATCCGATAGCACCAGCACCATCTAAAACCACGTCAACAACGACGACGACGACAACAGTGTCAAAAGTGTTGATAACGACAAATCAACCACAATAAAAACCACGACAAATGACCACTATATTAGGATTTCAACGAGGATCAGATACACGTATACAGATGCGCACCTAAGCGCGTGTATACATGTATAAATTCGTCGTTTTTGATCACCACGTGTATGTGAACGAGCGCTAATGTGACTGCCACAGTAGCAGCGAGAAAAAATCCAGTTAATCTCTAGAATCTCGTCAGACGAATTTCAGACGCAAACCTTATTAACTGGTATAAAAAAGACACTTGTCGTTTGCGAATGCGTGCATGCTTGCTATTGCAGCCAAACAGCTGCAATGCGTGGAAGACGTGGTGCAATAACTTACATACTGTCTAAACGTTTCGGGCTGATTCTCAGCCAAGATTATTTAACGTCCACGGAACTGCTTTTCGTATTGCTTCATAGACGGACTACCCCCAGAAATACAAATGTGCAACAGAGTCCCATAAATACAAATGGGCAACGGACCCCCATAAATACAAATGTGCAAATTCGAACTTGCGCACCTATGTGTCTCCTCCGGTCGCGAGACGCAGGCGAATGAATGCGCCATGCCACCACCGGACTCGACATCTGATGGCAGTCTACCGACGTACTGTGTGTAAGGTCACTTGGTAAATCTTTTATGCAGACATACTACACTGGCTGTGCTAGTCTGACGAGAAACATATGCGTTTGTTTTCCCGCTTTCTCGGTTAGGTAGCCACTCTGAGACCGAAATGGACGACGACGACGACTTCATGGCGTAGGTAGGAAGCCACAAATAGTAGCTGTTGTGGTTTGATACCGGCCGCGTATAGTGCATCGTTATGCTAAAATTAGTTTGGGTAGTTATTTCAACAAAAAGTTACTTTCTTTCGCTCGCTTTTGTTTAAAGAACGAGCGCGCAAAAATCATGAACCACATACTTCGTGTTTCACTTTGAAAAGAACCCTCATAAAAGTTTGTTCATTCTAGATAAGCAATTGCATAAAAAGCAGGGGCCGGCCGGCCACCCACCCAACCGCCAAGTATAGGGCCACGTGATTTCATTCATTCATTCATCAGTTCCGCTCGTTGGCGGTCGCAGTAGCGTTACGTTCGGTCTGTCTCGTGACACTGCAGTGTACTACGTGGGCGGGCGCGCCTTGCCTCGCATGTACAGCATGACAGCGACGGGTGGACGAGGAGAGGTCGTGCATGAGCTAGGGTCATGCACATTGCCTCGACAGAGCCTTCAGGAGAAGCTAGCGAACTGACTTTAATCTATGGATAGATGGATATACTGATATATATATATATATATAGAAAGACAGGCAAACGGGTACAAAATGTCTGAATGTCTGCAGCAGCTCTGAATGTCTGGACTTTCAATCAGTCTATCTGCTGTCGAGTAGAATTAGATCACAATCATACAATCGTAGAAGTACGGTGGATACAAGCCAACCCGACCCGATCCTACCCGACATTTGTGTATATCTGGAATAAATACCGCAAACACGGGCATCTCTGCGCGCATACGCCGGCCTATGACTGATTACACTGACACTTTTCCATAGGACAACAAAAATAAAAAACGCCTGCCTCTCTTTCGCGCTCTCTCTTGTTCTCTTTTGCTTCTCTTCTAACGAGTGGCAATGCTTGAGCATTGCTTAACCATCTGTCGTCTTAAATGTGCCAGGCAATTTTTCGAATGCTTCTACGAGCAAGAGAAACTGCGCTGCTTCGAGCAGCCCAGCAAGAATAAGAGAGAGAAGAAGAAAAAAATCGCCGCCGAAGAGGCGACGTTTTTGTGATTCGCAGCCAGCACAATGACGACATTGAAACTGGCGTCGTTATTGTTGTGGTGGTTGCTGTTATTGTTGCTATTGGTACTGTTGTTGTTGCCGTTGTTGTTGTTGCGCATGTTGTTGTTGTTGTTGTTGTTGCTGTTGTTGCTCATGTTGTTGTTGTTGTTGTCATCGACAACCATCGAGGAAGACGTCGATAGCCGGCCGAAGCGTTTCTTTCGGAAGGAAAACACGACTACCCGTGCAAATACGAACACAGACACGCGGACCAACAGGCAGACAGATAGGCACATATAGGCGGGCGGGCGGGCAAGCTTCGAAGCGCGTCGAGTAAGAGCGAAACGCCAGAAAGTGAAATAGCATAGCACCGGCAGCTGAGGTCAATGCCCTGGCAAAATTCTTCACGACAGCGAAATGTTCGGTCGGTTGCTCCAATCGCACGCTTTTCTTATGATCTTCACTTCATCCCTGCCTTCTTGCTTTCTTCACGTTTGTCGATGCCAGAAGCTTTTTATTTATATATATATATATATATATATATATATATATATATATATATATAAATATATATATATATAAATAAAGATATATGAGACCAGAATCGTCCTCGACAGCTTTCTATCTAGCGAAGCTTTAATATATGTACACTGTGTGTGCTGTGTTTTTCGACGTAATTTCAGCGACAGCTTGAGGTGCAAATTTTAAATGCCCACTACTCTCTACGGATGTATTCTGCTAAAAAAAATACGGCGGCGCTTCTTCAGCAGAAAATCGACTACTTTGGACCTGTAAAGGTGTCATAGATAGAATCGATACGTTTCGAATTAATTTACTGTATAACACGACCTAACTAGATGTAGGCTGATGCTTGTTTGTTTCATTTTGTGCAATAGATACAAACGAACAGTAAAGAGCGGGAAATATTTGGCGCTATGATACGGCCGCTAAGCAGGCAACCGTATAGATCTCCTTCCGACCCAATCCGTCGGTCGTCCCTTGTCCCTCGGAATCATAATCCCTTTTAATCGTCATCATTATTTCGCTACCGGTGCGTTAAGCATATCTTGATTTCGAACATGCTAATAGGCGATAAACTAGATGGAATGTTTATAGAGACATAGCGGTAAACAATTTCAATAAGAGAGAGAGAAAGAAGGAGCGATGGCTGGTTACTCTATAAGTTATTTAATCAGCGACGTTTACGTTTTCAGCCAAACAGATAGCAATATTCATTGCACGTACTAGTTTGGAACGCCGCGCTGTGTTTACGCGGCAGTAACAAAAAAAACATTTACACATATTTTGTCTAACAGGGTCACATTCTCATGAAAAGCATACGAATCGCTTGCTTTCGGAAACGAGCTGAGTGAGACTCATTCGTTCGAGACAGATCGTTGCGTATATATTTCAATAATGGGTGTTTCGTTTTATTTGCATATCAATTTTCAAGGGTCGAGTGTGCTTGCTTTTCGCTACGCAGCAAGCACGTCACCGTTGTCACCACTGGTAAACCATTGGCAAAAACCATTTGAGTCCAAAAGTGAAGAAGCACACATTCACTCTTGTTGAGGCATCGCTTGGTCATCTACAACTGAGCCGGCGTATGCATTTTATCGAAAACTCAAGAAGCCATCACACGACAGGATGCCTTCAATAGCGGTAGTCAGGGTCTACTTTGTCATTGTTTTCTCGCATATGGCACAAAACCAAAAATAAAAGCTAACTCCAGTCTACGTGTGAGCTTTTGTGCAGGTCGTTCCGGCGGAGCCAAGATTGTCAGCCAACAATCTCGCGTGTATATATATATATACATATACATACATATATTATACATACATATACATAAAATTATGACACATTCGTTATCACATATGTTATTGTATGTACAAAGGCTCATAATGCGACTTATTTGTTTTGCAAAAGCGCACGCTCAGTAACCAAATGTGGCGTGTGCAAACCCAAGTGGCAATTCTCCATGTAAAAGAAAAAAAATTATATATATACATAATGTCTGCACTTGTGCTTCTGTGGGAACGACATATGACACAGAAAAGCACTGACCGTTGGCCGGAAGCTAACAACAGCAAAACAGCTTTGTTGATGTACCGTAGTTTAAATGCACTACTAGATAATGCATTATGCCTCGGCATTAGGGTATGGCAGGACAGCCGTTGTAAGCTTTCATTTACACGTCATGGAGCATCCTGTGACTTAAGTGCTGTATATATATATATATATATATATATTATAGGTCGATTGTCGCACATTAAAACGTGTCTTTGCTGCAGGTGAGGTAAAGCGTTTTTCTAAAAGTGCTTACAATAGCGCACACAATGCGTTGCGACAGCTAACGTTGTGAGCGTCAATCTAGTATGCACTAGCGCGGAGATCCTATTTTAGAAGAAGGGTTGCCCACCTACTTCTCTCTTTTATCCGTGTGTCAGTCAAGTAGTAGTCTATTGTAATAAGAGAGAGGTAATACACTGTGTGGGTACGTTTATTACTTGACTACCAACCGTTGAGTGTGCGCACCGAGATTGGTGTCTACATAGATAGATAGACTTACTGGGCAGAGACTACACAGGGCAGCCTTTTGTCTGAGCAAAATAGCAGCAGGAAATTCTCTTGTGGTCGACAGGTTGAGTAGAAGACCAGCAGAAACTCAGTTTACGTATTCACCGTGCGACTGGAGCGTGACGTCCAAACGCCCGGCCGCTGTTACAGCTACTACTACGTCACCCCCTCTATGCCTCGTGCCGTTGTTCCGTTATTGTTGTCGTCGTCGCCGTTGTTGTTGTTGTTGTTGCTGTTGTTATTATTGTTGCAGTCGTCGTTGTTGTTGTTGACGTTATTTTTGTATTGTTGTCGAGGTTGCTGTTGTCGAGGTTGCTGTTGTCGACGTTATTGTTGTTGTTGTGCGGTAGGCGATGGTTGTGAAGATGACGGCCTACGCGCCACACGCCTGCGACGGGCTGGGTACATCACGCAACAGGTTGGTATGCGTCACGTACGTTTACACTGTCGGTGCTCTGCCCCGTGCACTCCTTCGCGGGAGCTTCCTTCCCCTCGAGCCGTCGTCGGTCGGCTGTGTCGAGGTTTCGAGATCGCAGGGTTCTCACTGGCGATCGTTTGCTCGACTCTCTGCCAGCCCTATATTCCCACTCCTACTTGGTATATATATAGCAATTCTTTTAAATAATTACCTTACTTCATGACGTCTAATTTATATATATATATATATATATATATATATGACTAAGAATAGTTAACGACGGAAGCGGGGCCAGAAACGGGGGGCAACGTTCGTCGTCGTTGACAACGCCGTCGCATCTTGACTATAATGGTGGGGATAAATAATGATCCTTCTAAAAACGGACACAATGGTTACTGAGTGGTGGTGGTAATATTATTTTTATTAGACTTATTACTTTGGCTTATTTTGATTTAGTTATTATTATTACCACGACAACTTCTCTCGGCGACGACGATTTGTTATATTGCCACCGTTACTACCGTGATAAAAATGGTAAGGAAACAGAGTACCTACCGTATAGAAATAGAGAGTGTGAAAGGCATATATATATATATATATATATATAATTATTAAGTTAAAAAAAAATATATATATATATATATGTATATTTTTTTGAGGATGAAATAGAAAGAGAGCGATAGACAAAGTGGTGAAATTGAACGTAAAATCGACGGGCAGAATGGTTCAACCAGCAGCACCGCCAGCATTCGAAGCGGCAGCAACAACGACAGGAACAGGTGCACTGTCAAACCATGGGAAAACTTGCCGTGCTACAAACACTGTTCACTCGCCCGGTGGTTTTTCCCTGCGCTCCTGCTCGGGAGCTGTTTCTCTCTCTCTCTTTTTCTCCCATTCCCTCCCTCCTCTAAAGAGAAAGAAGAAACAACTAGATAAGGATGAAAACGAGGCCGCCTTTAATGATGGTGTTCATTGTACTGGTAGTAGTGGTCGTAGTGATGATGAGGATGATTTATGACTGTGGTGATGCACCTCACATGCACGCTGCTGCAGTGAGGGATCGACGTAAAGAGGTGTTTAGCGGTCCACGGAAACACTGCTGCTGGAAACGTGCTGTATCACATTAGGGCCAAACAACGGTGCCAGCCAACCCGAACAACAACCCCAACAACAACAACAACAACAGGTCGGCGGCCGGCGGATCGCCATAGGTCTGTGCCTTCTTTTTCATCTTTCGTCTAAACCAGAAACACATCGACAGCAGCAACAACAACAGTAGCAGCAGCAGCAACAATAGTATAACAACAACAGCAACAACAACAGTAGTAGCTACAACAACAACAACAGTAGTAGCAGCAACAACAACAACAACAGTAGTAGCGACAGCAACAAACGCGGCCGCGACAACGACAGCAGCAACCACAATTGCAACAATACTGGTAGTATGAATGGCGACAGCAACAATACCTGAACGCGGTTACAGCTATGTTGCATAACCGCGTTTACAAGTAGATGGGCCGAAATAGCATAAAGGAAGCGAACACATTATCATCATCGTCATCATCGTGTTGGTTCGTTGTTGTCATTATCTGGCTAGTCGTGAAGCAAACAAAGCAAAACGGCATCCGCTTAATCATCAACTATATCCTTGCCTCCTCTCGTTGTTATGAAACATCGTCCTATAGACGGCATTACGGCATCAAAAGTGAAAAAGGCAGGCACCGCAGTCCGCTCGTGTTAACTCAAAATCTATTTGCAGTTACAAAGTTCTTCTTACAAAGTTAGCTAACAGTAAGGAAAAAAGAAAGGATGCATCAGGCGTTAGGTTAGAAGCGTGTCCAGGAGGCGCTATCTCTCGATACACTACTATCTGTGCATACGGCGACATGACGGGGCCTTGTCGATCGCTGCCCTCTCGCTTAACGTCGAATCTTCTCAAACACGCATGTCCACCTATAGCCTTTATGCCAGCCGCAAGACAAATCTTAAATGCTCTCAAAATGATTTTGGACAAACCGAAAGACAAGAAGCGGTATTTGATTATAATGTATTTAAATTAAATATATCGTACCATTTTATCTGGACCCACATTATGCATATATGTATATATATATATATATATATATAACTTTTTATGTTAGCCCTTTGGAGTGAACAATTGTCTCCGCGTTAACGTGTAGTTACGGGTTCTCTAACTCAGGAGCCCAGTTCGACAATATGCCCCGAACAGATGCTGCGTTTCCTCGTTATTATGCATATATATATATATATATATATATATATATAGCGGTGGTGGCCTTGGCAGGTAACGCACCTTTTGAAACGGGGCGTTGCCATAGCAACCATGATCAACAGACCGACTATCGTAAGTTCGAGTTCCGGCCTTGTTTATTGTTTCCGTTGTTCTGTAGTTTTCTGCTGGAGAATCCTGTCAATTTTCTAGTAAAAAGAACGCGATGACGATTAGTACATTTAGACACTATCGTGTCAGGGGCATCTAAGCCAATTTTGGGCGTCTAAACTCTAGTTGTCAAAACGTAAAAAAAAAAAATATATATATATATATAGGTTAAGAAGTCGACAGTCATCCATCGGTAGATAGGTAACACATCTACACTGATTTCATTAGTTTTTTCGCAATAACTAGACACTGTCGTGGTACTACCTCACCACATACATGAGAGGCATCCACAGATCTGCTGTTACGATTGCGCATTTGCTCAAAAGTTCGCTTTTACCTCCGTCGCATTGCGGCAGAAATGCGGAGCGCATAGCAAAGCAGGAGAACGAAAGAACGAACGGAAGAAAATGTTGACCCCGTAGCCGGAGTGCTTGCCCAGATATTGCCGCTTCGCTAAAAGTGATTCGTCATCATCACGATCACCACCACCATCACCAGGATTCCCATCATCAGCACCACCATCAGTAGCATCATCATCATCATCATTAGCATCATCATCACCATCACCATCATCATCGTAAAACATAGAAGCAGAAGGAGAAGATGAACAAGAAAGACAACATAAGAGGTGGAGAAAAAGATCGAAAAAGTAAGGTGGAGTTTCCTCCCCTTCAAACAGAGTGCGCGGTGCGCCGGCGGTGTGACAACGCTGCCGTCACGATGAGGTGCTTTGCCTCCACGCTGCGACCACGTTGAGCTGAGCTGAAGTCATCGTGGTCAGGTGGAGGGAGAGTGTGGCCACTGCAGTTCTACTCAGAGGACTTTGGCACTCTTCGACGCCCGAACAGTGCCAAAGTTCTCTAAGTGGAACTCCGAAGTCCTACTGCTACTGCGCGTAGTAATAGCAGATGGTACAGTTGCAGCCGCAGCAGCTGCGGCAACGGCGGCGGGAGCGAGAGCTTGGTTGAAGTTCACAGCGTCGTCGTCGTCAACAACAGCAGCAGCAACAGGAGCAGCAACTGCAGCAGCCGGTGAAGGCGAAGGCAAACCTCAGCGAAGTCAACAACAGCAGCGTCCCCTCATCCGTCCGTCCGTTCGCCCGTCTGTCTGTAAGTGTTAGGCATAAGTGTGCTTCTGTGCTACCGCCCGCCCGCCAAGCAGAGTGAAGCCAAGCAGAGTGAAGTTACGCCGTGACGGGGACGTCCGGGGTGAATGACCACCGGCTGGCGAAGTCATTGACCTCCCCCTCCTCGTTGTTGTTTACGTGCGTCGAGGTGGCTGGTGGTAGTGGTAGTGACGGTGGTGACGACGCGCTGGCCGCGGCCGGGCGGCTGACGCGGCGCCAGCGCGCTCTTCTTCGATTTCACTCACCATCCGTGCAGTGGTGCGATGCTTTGGTTTACCACTACCACCACCACCACTACCAGACTTCGCTAATGCCAGCCAAGCAACAGCATCAAGCCTGCTAAGCAAGGATGACATGCAAATAGATAAATCGATAGCTTGATAGATAGACCGATACACTGATTGATTGATTGACTGATTGGTTAATTGATACATACACATGTAGGTGGCGAATGTGCAATCGATGCAACACAAAATGCAACCCAAGGCATGCAGGCGTGCGTGCCTACCTGCGTTCGCACATACCATGTCATACAACCCCCCCCCCCCCCCCCCACCCCACCACAACCACGCTGTCGATACAAACGTTACTCGGACAACCACCGGCTGACATACTAACCACAGAGCCAGAACTTCCAATCGACTCAGGCAGGAGAGAGAAGAGACAGAAGTTGTGAATAGAGCACGCACGTAGATATACATATATATATAGATATATATATATAATATATATATGTATATATAATATCTATATATATATATATATATATATATATATATATATATATATATATATATATATATATATATATATATATATATATATAAGATAACGCTTTTAATGCAAAAAATATTCAAACATAAAAATCGCTTGTCATGTTTGCGTAATTCTAAAGCTTACAGTTTGTCCCTTGCAGCAACCCGCGCGCCTTGTATGACTTTACGTCCGTGACATTTACTAAATTGTCTGTACGTTGCTCTTCAACGTGTAGCCTTTTCAACAACGTTGTGTTGTCGAAACAAAAAACATTACGCTTACCATACGTATGTATTCACATTTTCATCACGTACGCACTACCGCGAGGCTTAGAACAACCATATCTATCGATTTAGTAGATTTAAAGTTCAAGTCTGACGTGTTAACGTGACTTATTTACGGAACTGCGTATTATATGTTTTTGTTGTCGGTTATATATATATATATATGTATATATATATATATATATACCCGTAAGTGACAAAAATAAACATCGGAAATGCAGCAGCAACATTTCATTCAAAGTATATCATTCTATACGTCTTCCTATATCAAAATACCGTAGCACAGATCTGGCAAGAACAACGCCAAGTAAACAAGGAGCAAACCGTCTATATATATATATATATATATATATATATATATATATATATGTGTGTCTGCTGTGCACCCCAGTACCCGTGATGTTTCCACCTCTTACCTTATTGTGAGAGCCGGCTATTGCTCGCGAATTTCGACAAAGACTTCGTTGTCAAGTAACAAAATACGCAGTAAGACGGAAAGCGAAAGCAGTTGCACCGTTCCGAACAGGGAAAGCGCCGTTCAACGTAAAATGTGGCGACCGCAGATTATTGAACTGCCATTTATTCTACTTCAACAGTTTTGCAGACCGATAAGAAGACGTACAGGCAACAGTGGTTTGCAGTTTCTATGATAGAGTATAGAATGTTTTTTTTTCACTTAAAGAGTGGTAAACGACGACTAAAAGCTAACTTTACTAGACCGGGGTCGCCTCAGAGACGTTTTTGACATGCGTGCAGATGCATATTGTAAATATATATATATATATATATATATATATATATATATATATATATATATATATATATATACAGTATATTTATACAGGGTTCAAGCTGTTTTACTGGCACATTCCAACATGGCTTAGTTAACGACATACGTATATATATACATATATATATATATATATATATATATATATATATATATATATATATATATAAATATATATATAGACAACTGACAAGTATGACGTGTTACCTTTTTCCACCGTACACCAGTCGCTGTAATTACACGTTAAATTCGTATTTAGGCCGCGTTGCAATGTGCAAAATTTAGGTAACGTATTAAAACGCTTTCTCTCATACTTAACTGGTAAATAGTTTAGTTAATATGTTACACTCCTTTCTTGTTTCTTCTCATTTTTTCTGCTATAAGTACAAGCTGCCGTTGACGGGGCATGCTATACCGAAACCAGCCAAAGTAACTACATTTAAGCTACATCGATGGGCAACGAAGTCCTGATCATGATCATCCAACGTCGGATTAGTAAGCCGTTGTGAACAACAGAAACGATTTAGTCGGCACTGAAGTATGCTTTAATATTTTATTTTATATTTATATTATATTTATATTTATATTTATATTATATTTATATTTATATTTATATTTATATTTATTTTATATTTATATTTATATTTATATATTTATATTTATATTTATATTTATATTTATATTTATATTTATATTTATATTTATATTTTATTTATATTTATATTTATATTTATATTTATATTTATATTTATATTATATTTATATTTATATTTATATTTATATTTATATTTATATTTATATTTATATTTATATTTATATTATTTATGCGTCGGTGGATTGCTGACGGCGCGATTAGCCAGTCGCCACGAGAAGGCGTAAAGTCAACTTCTTACTGCTAATTGAGTGGCACCGATCACCGAAAACGAGCTCACCAAAGTGTTCGTTCCAGCAAACATTGTCGGATGAACAACAAAAGGCGTATTCTGCCGCTTTTGACGCCCAATGCCGTCTTCCGTCATTGGCGCTGCTCTTGCCCTTTCTCCTCGTCACGATACTACCGTTGTTATCTACCACGCATTGCTGCTCATTGTTGTTGTTGTCGTTGTCGTTGTTGTCGTTGCTGTCGTTGTTGTTGTTGTTGTCCTCGTTGTTGTTGTTATTGTTGCTATTCTTGTTGTTGCTGCTGCTGGTGCTGCCGCGGTTAGTTGCTGTCTCTTACTTCATAGCCTACAGCTGTTTGGTTTCGCTAGCCTTCTTCTGCCACTTGTGTCTTTCTGCCATTGGTTTTTTTGCTACTAGTACGACTGCCGTCAGGCAACGGCCACCGACACGACGTCGATGACTTTTTGCCAGAATATCGGGGGCCGTTTCCGCAGGGTTTTTGAACCCCGAGTCAACGTCCGGTGGGGCAGAGCAGAACAACAACAACAACAACAAACACAATGGTACTACTGCCTAGCGCAGCCAGCTCTATGACCACCATAGCCAACTATTACTATTCTTTGTTTTTATTTTTTTAAACTACTACTACGACAACGACGACGACAACTGCTACTACAATTACTACGACTACTGCTACGACTACTTCTTCTTCAGCCATAGGTATCTTGGCAGCGTCTTCCAGCATACTACCAGCGTGGTGGTGATGGTGGCAGCATCACCACTCCAGGCCAATGGAGCACGTAGCCTGGGTGAGCGACGAGCCTCGGCATGCTAGAAGAGCCAAGAGCATCGAGGGAGCTTCGGTGCCTCCTCGTAGCTCTGCAGCTCTAAGTAGCTTGAGAAACTCGAGTGTTGTAGCCGGCCGACGAACCACGTGCTAAATGGGCGGCGATGCTCAATGGACGCATGGATGACAGACAACTAGACAAATAAGTGCGCGGCGGACGGGTGAATGGCAATCCTACAGTAGACGCAGTAGCAGCAGCAACAGCAGCCCCCCTAGCTTGAATCGGATCAATCGGAAACAACACCGTTCCGAGGGCTGCTTGGTCCGGGTAGCTAACCATTTACTCTCAGCTTAGAAATAGAGAAGGAACAGAGTGAACGACAGATGGGAATCGAACACCTCCCCCGTAAGCTTTGCCTATCGAGTGTCAAGCCGGGACAATGGCAACTGGTTCTAACAACAACAGCAACAAGAAAAACAACAACAATCACAACAACAGCAAACAGTAGATGAGAACACCGCAGTAACGGACAGCGTAATCCGCATTCGCATTGCTTTCTCAGAAGAGAACATTTGACATTGTGAAGATAGCCATATATAAATATATATAGTCGGGAAGAACGTCTTACGTCTGAATAATGTGGCAAGCTCAACAATTGCCAGTCCGGAGCTCAGGGCAAAAACTTGAAGCAAATCCAACAACCGCAATAAGGGTATTTTTTGTTACAGGACCTTCTTCTCCAGACGGCAAATTTATTTAAATTTAGTAATTCATTGAGCTTAACATTTGCATATTTACACATTTTCCCAAGCCAGGCGGGACTATTTTGAGCGTAGAAAGGCCTATATAAGACTCTGCTATGATCATAAAAGGGAACACGCGAGGCGGGAGAAACGACGGCTGCTTGAAAGAGCAGAACGAGAGCCCTCAGCTTACATCGTGCGACCTCGTAGGGCGGGGAATCCGCTTAGTGACGGACAGGTAAAGAGCCACCTAACTAATCTTTTATTCAATCGTGACGTTGCGGCCGTATCTCCAATCGTACAGCATCCGCTTACATTGGAGCAGCACAACATGAATCTGCCTTTCGGGGTGGAGGAGGTGTGCCAGGTCCTACGGTCACTCCCGAAGAGAAAGAGCTCAGGGCCCGATCAGGTCTGCTATGAGCATTGGATCCAGTCACTCCCTCTCTTGGCAGAAACTCTTTGTGATTTCTTTAATGAAATTATAGAGAGGGGGCGGATGCCTAAAGTCTGGCATGTCGCCAGGCTTTCTCTTCTGTTCAAGGGTAGGCATGGTGATGACCATCAGGATCCAAATCTCTACCGTGGAGTGGCGTCAGAACGCACATTGAAGAAGATTTTCTGTAAGTTGGTGATTCGGCGGATTGAGCACGTGGCTGAAGAGGCACTTCCACCGGAGCAATTCGGTTTTAGGAGAGGCCGAGGCACCCGTGATGCAATCCACGTTCTCCAGTCAGAAATCGAGCGAGCTGTGGCACAACCCAGAGGTCATCTGTATGCAGTCTTTATTGACTGCGTCAAGGCCTTTGACAAAGCCCCTCGCTATCTGCTGGTTGAAGCATTCCAACGAGCAGGAGTGGGTGGCTCTCTCCTGAGTGTAATAGCAAGTTTCTTTGAGGAGGACACCTTGTTGGTAGACGGTGAGCAGGGTGTATTGGAGATTAAGCAAAATGTGGGAACTCCGCAAGGAGACCCGCTGAGCTGCGTCTCGTTTACACTTCTCCTTGCTGACCTCGTCGGTTACGTCCGACAGGAGTACCAAAAAGCCGTGGTGGTGATGTATGCAGATGATATCGTGGTCGCTCATCGCGACCTAGGTGCCATCAAGCGCATTACCTCTATGATAGAGGCGTTCCTTGTCTCGAAGGGACTTGAGATAAACACCAGGAAAATCAAAGCCATGAAATTCAGGCGTGGAGGTCGATTGGCTGCCAGAGACGTTATACGTTGCTGCGGTCAACCATTGGAGTTTGTTAACTCTTTCCAGTATCTTGGCCTTCGGGTTCATTATACGGGAACAACGTTCACAGCGCATATAAACGAAACAGTACGGAAGGCACTTGTCTCTCTTTACGGGGAAGTAGGCAATGTCCGAAGACTGTCCGTTTTCTCAGCAGTGAGGCTCTTCATGCTTAAGATTGTTCCGGGGCTGATGTATGGCCTTGACAGGGTGTGGAACCACCTCACACTGGCGAATTTTAACCAGCTTGAGAGGTGTTTCTCATTATATATGAAGCGAGTGCTCTGCTTGTCTATTCAAGCAAGGAGCCGCTTTGTGTATCTCATGTCAGGTTGTCCACCGGCTACTGAAACAATCCGACTAAGGCTGAAGATGCCGCGTACAGTACCATACGAATGTTTCATTTCTGAATGGGAAGCTAAAGTCGAACAGGCCAGACGGGAGGTCGGTGGTTTGAACGTTTTCAATGCCGTGGACCTTTGGTCTGGTCCTGCATGTGACAGTCGCCACGTATACACCAGGTACATAGTGCATGGTTATCACTACCTGGTATGTTCAAACGCAGCCTTTCACGAGGAGTACGAGTTGTGCACCTGCCGGTTCTGCCTGAAGAGGTGTGCCAAGTACCATGCAGTGGGATGCACAGCGCTGAACAAAACATCGTTACACTACTTCTCTCGCCGAAAGCGTGAAGAAGATAGAGCATTATGAAGAAACATCGTGAACTGTATATTATACTCAATCTGAGTGAAATAAATCTAATTGGAAAATATTTACACATTTTCAACAATTGTAACAAATAAGGGCATTTTGCAAAAAAAGGCTGTCGCCCGTGTCTGCCAGGGAATATGATAGGAATAACTCCAAAACTCTGCACCTGCAACAATTCGACCGTTTGCGCATATGCATAACGCTGTTCATTTGCTACCGCCGTGTACTTTGATCATTTATTTGCGTGCCTACAATACAACATAGGCAGAGAAACATTGAGACCTGAGGGCTGAAGGCACTTAGTTAACAGTCAGCCTACACACCTAAGGATCATGCGTTATTGTTGGTGGGACATCGGAGGCATTGTTCGCTTCGAACTTTCGGCGCCGAATCGGTTCACACGTTGAAGAAAATCAACGAGTTCAAGAAAAATTAGGCCCACACGTGTCCTTAAAACTCGCCGGGGCGCCAGAAATTTTCTCGTTTCACCAGGACAATGCCCTCATGTGAGCTATCTGAACAACTAACGCCCTAAGCTGGGAATTCATCGAGCTCCAGCCCATTGCATTTTGCAGCAACCCATCCCCCTTCAAATTACTTTTCTAGTCTATAAAGATGTTTTAATCGGGAAACAGACGTGCCTTTACGTCAGGTGCACATTGGAGTAGGACACTATTTCGACTTTTGGACAAAATACGTCTGCATTGACAGGCGGCTAATTGATCCGACTGTAACTATACAACAGAGCTGCGTGTTTGTCGTTGTTTTTTTGCACCATCTTCCTGTTTGGTGGCCACAGTTGCTTGGCGTGGTAACAGATCTTGTTATGTTAACAGTTGCACTTTCTGCAAAACAAATTAGAATGCTTTATTTCCTCTAAATTTCAAGGCTGACTATTAAGCTTTTAAGGCATTTCCCTCGTACACTAAGTCAACACCTATTGTTACTGGGCTATCACCTAGCCAAGTGTTATATTTTTAGAACTTATAAGACACTTCACCTAGATCTACATTTTTAAAGTGTTCCTTTGAAAGAGTATCTGTCACTCTAGAATCGAAACTGCATCTTCTAGTGCCAAAGTCGCCGGCCATATGCCCGGAATTTCAGAGAAGTGGCCATATTGCTATCATTACTCATATTATTATTGTATGTTAAACATTGTTGTAGTTGTGAGGTCTGAACGTATTATCGCATTTATATTAAAGATTTACTCTACTCCACGGCGCCTAAAATAGATGCCGCGTCTCTTTTGCAAACGACCGAGGACAAGGCTTGCCTCTGAGCTCTTTGAGGAATACTTTGGTTCCCTTGCTGATTGGTCCTAGCGTCTCCATGACAATAGGTACAAAAATATATCTTGTTTTCAATTCAGCGTACTTATTCTGTTTTCTGGCGTTCGCGTGATTTGCCACGACTCAGGTGTGCTGTGATGTAAGTAGGAAGCCGCGGTTATGCACAAAACCGTTGCATCCCAAGCTGAAGACTTTCCATGGGACCATAATGCAATGGTCAACCCATCAGGTCTTCCTTCGCCAGCAAACACTAAATTTCTCGGTTCAAGTATAGATAGTATACAAGCTTTCCTTACTATAATAGATCTTATACTTACACTGTTTAGTTTAGCATGTTTGGACGATCTTATTATTAATATTATCATTATTTAAAAAATGCGGGCCATAGGACGCTTTATTAAACACAGTTGAAAGCTAATGTAATCACATTTATATATGTGAAACGTGTGCCTTTCCCATCAATATTTCTCGTATATATGTATGCATATATATATGCATATATATATATATATATATATATATATGTCGGGACGAAGCAAAGAGGCCTGCAAACCCAGTCTTGTGAATTCATGACGCGAGTCACCCCCGCCGTACGCATGGCCTACAATTGGACATCGACATATATATATATATATATATATATATATATATATATATATATATATATATATATATATATATATATGTATATACATATACAACGAGAAGATGAGCGCATCAAAGCATTGAAAACTCACTAAACAGCATTAAAATAGCCACCACACGCGAGGTACACAAGTCAAGAGCATGAATTGTGTGTGTGTGTGGCGCTGCGTTTGAACGCCGCGACTCTTCAT
Organism: Dermanyssus gallinae; assembly: GCA_003439945.1. Lineage (NCBI taxonomy): Eukaryota > Metazoa > Arthropoda > Arachnida > Mesostigmata > Dermanyssidae > Dermanyssus > Dermanyssus gallinae. The sequence goes on along the minus strand of QVRM01001309.1, from coordinate 735,821 downwards.
CTGTGCTGTCATCTGTGCCTGTTTTCTTTTTCGTTTTGTCTCCCTGCGTTTCTCTCTCGCCCGCTTTCTCTCTCTCGCTCTCTCTCTATCGCTTGATCATCGCGACCTCTTCCGTTTTCTTCCATTCGCAGCGGGACGATGCGTGCGTTCGCTGCGCTTACCTGGTTGTCGGCTGGCGCACAGCGTGCGGAGAACACGATGGCAGAAAAAAGTGAATCTTCTTCCCTCAAAAAGCTCTCACTAACTCGTTGAGACCGACCAACCCATCGACCGGCCGACCCCGTCTTCGGGGTTCGTTCATCGTTGTCGTCAGGGGTCGTCCGATGAGCACTGTGATGAAAAATCGCCCCCACAGACGATTGCTGCCGCTGCCGCTGTCGTTGTTGTTGCTGTTGTTGCCGTCGTTGTTTTTCTGCTGTGGCTTCTGATGCTTCTGCTGTTGTTGTTCGTGCTGTCGTCGTCGTCGTTGTTGTTGTCATTGTTGTTCTTGTTGCTGGTGTCATCGTTGTTGTTGTTGTTGTTGTTGTCGCTATCAGTAGACAGCACAGCGACAACAGCAACGGCGGTGGTCGCACTATTGTTGTCGGTTCTGCTATTGTTATTTGGTTTTGTTGCTCTTGCTCTCGTGCTTGCTTGTTGATGTCAACCACTGTTGCAATAATAATGATAATAATAATAATGACAGTAACAATAATAATAACAACAACAACCGCAACAACAACAACACTTCTAGTACAACACCGCTACTATGCCTCGTTGGACTACAACTACTACTACGACTACGAGCCTAGTCGCAAAAAACAGCAGGAAGACTAAGAAAGTAAGAAAACATGGCGAGACCTAGCAAGAGGGGTGGTCGAGTCGGGTCGTCCTCCTATTGTTGTCGCCAAGCACGTTTGCACACTCGGCCAGATAGGCAGTCTTCGAATTTGTATGATTTATTGTTGCTGCTGCTGATGTTGCCGTTATTGTTCTTGTTGTTGTTACTATTATTGTTATTGTTGTTACTGTTGTTGTTGTCCTTATGTTGGTTCTGTTAAACATAGTGGCGAGGAGCGTGGACAACCGCTACCGAGAACGAGAACCAACATCTGCCCCTACTGACGAAAAAGAACTAAGCGTCAACACCACACAAAGAGCCGCCAAAAGGGAGACGCATCTTAGCCTATGCAGTTAGTAGAAACGTCTTCGGAACGACTGGAACGATACAGCAGTAAAATACAGTAAAATGTCTCCGTTTATTGTAGAAATTTTGTCAGCGGGACAATTTGGTAACCGGGCCGATGGCCTGCGACGTTTATGTCATGAGTCATGCGCTGTGTGTGTTGTCCCGGCACGATGACGCACGATGCATACATGCCGACGTCATGCTCCTTGTAGAGCCCAGTAGCTTCAAATAAACGAACGTCGACTGTCAATGATTATGATTACTATTGTTGTAGTTATTATTTTTATTCATTTGACACACATCTGAGGTGTCTGAATAATTCATGTCCAGTGTTTTACAACTCACTGATCCGCCGACGTGCTTTTATCACCACTTTTTGGATAATGGACATCACCAACAATGGCACCAGAAACAAATTTGGATAATAAAGCGGCAATAAAGGTAATAATGGTGACTGCCACAAAGTTAGTACAAGCAAAGACTGTCGGCTGTAGACGCGACAATTATAATAATAATAATAATAATAATCCACCACAGCCGCAGCATCGTTACGGGAACAGCACCCCCCCCCCCCGCGCAACCAGACTTAAGCTGGCCGTCCGATTCCCCGTCACAACTCTTACCTTCATCTACGTGTCGGTCGAGGATGTTCGCTATGCGGTTGGATCATTTTCAAAGAGCTCGAGCGCTGGCCTGGATTTTATAAGACCTCGGCTCCTAAAGGACCTTCTCTCACCGACCCTCGGCTGCTCATCCGACGGACTTAGTAAAGCCCTACAAGCCCCGAAAGTATTCGACTTACTGCGATGGGGAGTTCCGCATCCAAGGTGGTGCCCCCTCATCTTCGGAGCGAGGCTGTTTGCATTAAAGAAGAAAGACGGCTCATTCAGACCTATCGCTTGCTCTTCGGTACTACGTAGGATCGCGGCAAAACTGGCAGTGAGGGACTCTAGAGATGTTATTAACCTAGCGGTTGGGCCTCACCAGTTGGATTTCTCGACCAAGGGGGGTGCTGAAATAATGATTCATGCTACCAGGGCTTTTATAAACTATCGGCTCGATCCATCAGTGTTGGTTGAACTAGATTTCAAGAACGCTTTTAACACCGTCAGAAGGGACCACTTGTTGAGAGTGGTTGGAGACAAGGCCCCTTCCATTTATCACCAAGTGAAATTGGCCTACGGTGATCCGTCGCACTTGGTCTTACCCTCAGCACTGCTCACTTCGGCTGTGGGGGTTCAGCAGGGAGATCCCCTCGCCCCCCCTCTGTTTTGTCTTGCCGTTGAAGACTTAGTCAACTCACTTGAGAGTCCATTTAACCTTTGGTATTTGGACGACGGGATCATCGGAGGTAACACTGGTCCTGTCTGCGAGAACTTAAAGAAGATATTAAGATTCGCCACATGCAGTGGGTTGGAACAGAACCCAACCAAGTGCGAGGTTCATATCATCCGGTCAGGTACAGCCGAAATATCCGCTATACAGAATCTACTTCCCGGTTGCCGCGTAACAGGCGACAACCTGGATTCTTGGGGTACCCCTGTTTTCTTGCCACCTTGGATCGAAAATTGAACGAGGAAGAGAAAACTCGAGATCGGTTTTAATCGTCTTCCCCAGCTTGGTGCTCACCGGGGGTTATACCTTCTACGCTCATGCTTCTCCGCGTCGAGGCTAAACTACCTGTTCAGAGGAATCAACTGCTCAACTTTCTTGTCCCAGTTGGAGGAAATCAACTCAAAGCTGGGCCTCGCGTTGGAATCTATAATTAACCTGCGGTTGCGAAACGACCCCTTAGTTCAGGCCTCCTTACCGGGACTGGGCCTGCCTGAAGTTTCACTCTCAGTCGCAGCACACATCGCATCCTTGCATTCGGCGACTAGTGACGTTGAGTCTCTCCTGGACCCCCAGGCGGTTGCGAATTTTCAGGCTACACTTGAGCGGACTCAGGATGACGCCATCGCATTTTGTGGGTCTCTACCGGAGACACCTTCCCTTCAGCACGCGTGGTCGGGACTGGCAAACGAAGGTCGATGGAAAGGCTTATGGGACCGAGCAACTACGTTCACCGACAAAGCGAGGTTACAGGCGGTTTCCTCATCGGGTGCAGGCGCATGGCTGCACGCCCTCCCGAGCCCTCAGCTCGGTACCCTACTGAACGACGAATCTACACGAATACTAGTCGGGTTGAGGTTGGGGGCAGAGCTAGTCTCCCCACACCGGTGCAGGTCGACTCACTAGGTCACCATGGACTTTCCTGTGCCCAGAGTTCAGGCAGAATCGCACGCCACTCAGCGTTGAACGAGACGTTTAGCAGAGGGCTGCGATCGGCAGGCTACCCATGCCTTTTGGAGCCGTCCGGTTTACTCAGAGACGATGGAAGGAGACCTGATGGTATGACCCTGACTCCCTTCGCGCGGGGCCAAATGCTGGTGTGGGACGCGTACATCACAAATAATAATAATAATAATAATAATAATAATAATAATAATAATAATAATAATAATAATAATAATATTAATAATAATAATAATAATAATAATAATAATAATAATAATAATAATAATAATAATAATAATAATAATAATAATAATAATAATAATAATAATAATTACACGTTCGTCGTTACCCTGAACGTATCGATTTTTCCAGTAAGCTCAACCTATTGCGGCACCTGGCTCGCCGATAACATATTACACTGAGATGAAAATAAAACGTTACTTACTATCAATTGGTAGTTCCAGTAGTTGCTAGTTTGCCTGTAGTAGAAAGCATTCAAAACTTGGCTTTTAAGGCATATAGCTAGGCTGTATATTTGAAAGTAAAACATTTTGTCAATATTTTATTGCGTTTTCTCAGAGGGCAACGCTTGAGCTCAGGCAGATAATCTAGAAACGATAGTACGTCGATGATACCCAACGCGATGTATCATTGCAGATGATGACGCTAATGCTTTGTCGGGTTGGCAATTTTTATTATTAGATGCCGTCCATTATTTGTTGTTATAATTCCTGTTACTATCAATCTAGAGTGAAGCTAGGAAATCAGATAGATGATAAGTGCCGTTCCTGCTGCTCAAATACACGAACGTTAACAAACATTTGCAAATCATAAGAAATATCTTTTGAGGCGGGAATAAAATGCGTCAGAATCAAACCAGCGATTACTAGTGCCAAAGTTGCCGGTCACCACCTCCACTTATAACCCGACGATTTTGTGACATAGATACGCATAAAAGACACCGGAAATTCTTCCTAATAACAGCATATCACATATAGGAAAAATAACCAATAGTGAGTATAATAGTAGAAAAAAAAACAAATTCCCAAGCTATAGGGACCACTTAGTACATTATTTTTGTTAACGGATCTCGAGTAGGAACACTAAAGTTCAACGTGGGAATCTCTAAGTATGAAGAAATAGATCATACTATGTGCAAAATGTGTGGCTCAGCGGTCAACAGAAAACAATAGAGAATATTCAAGCGCAAATCTTTGGGTCTGAAGTGTGTGTCTTGTTGAGGCACTAAAATGTACTGCGCACATCATATGAAACAAAATCAACGAGGCAAAACTTTGTTGCCCTCCGTATGCACGGTTTGTGATGTGGGCTTTACTAATACCCGTTTGTTATTACGCCGAACTAGCTGGTTTGCCCGGTAACCTCTTTTCTCGCAGGGATTTCAACAGATCCAAATATACCATCAAACAGCATAATTATCAATCAACAAAAATGTACATGTGTACACAAGCTTATCAAGCAAATAAACCAATCAATCAATCATGAAAAAAAAATCAACAAAAATTACACTTTAAATAACCAGGTGAGGTTGTGAGCGGTTGAGCCTGGCCGGCATCACAGTCAGCTTTATGACAGCCCGAATCTAGTGAAATGGGATGGGTGGCGCCACCGGTGGCGGAAATCCAAACTATGGTTGAACTGAACGAGCCCAAGCAGCAAGGCATGTATTATGTTTAGAGCGAACAATATTTGTGGGGAATTTACCTGCTAACGGGCTAAAAAACTTCACTTCTCAGTGCGAGCCCCTATATAGTAAGCGACTCTCCTAGGTGCACAGCTGTGTACGCCATTTCTTTAAAGTTTTCCAGAGGGAGGGTTTCTATATCGCATATGCCATCATTTTGTCTTTACCTTCTCATCCACTATTATTATATACATGTATAAGCATATATATATATACATATCTTTAAACGTTATATATTCATATATATATATATATATATATATATATATATATACTCAAGGGCTGCTCATACGAAATGGCGACAATTGTTTACACTCGGTTAGGAGTTAAATAAAATGTGTTTCAAAACGAAAAGTGAACAATGTAAATGAATGATAAGGCCACTGTTATGACGTCCACTTTACCATGTACAGAAATAGATTGATAGTAGATACATGAGAAGCTTACAAAGCTCGTTAAATTACGCACTTTTTACGCACGCGGAAATGTCCTCTTTAAGTTGTGTTCTTGTTTTTGTTTAGGAGCGACAGTATTACTTGTTGGTATACGATTTGACTAACTAGGGGGAATTACATTTACTCACGGTTCTTATTGAGGCGGTGCGGGACTCTATAAAAACGAGAACATTTAAGCACGACCTCTAAAATGCACTGCCCTGGTGTCTATTTTAGCCACTCGTTGCATCCCCTGGCTAGGTGGGAGCCCTTTGACAATATGATGTACCGCTCTTCAGTGTATCTTAGAAACTGAACCAGTTACTATGGGAGGCGATTTCTTAGCATAGCGTCCACCTTGAAGATAATTCAAGGTTATGGTGGATACGGTGCACTTACTATTCGATAGTTGTGACTCTCAAATCGAAAGCATGAGAGTCGTAGCTTTCGAATGTATGTCGGGCGTCGTTAGCTTTGTCTGAACTACTCATTTTACAGTTCAGGATCTCGAAACCAATACGTAGAAATAATATTGAAAGAGACTCCGGTTCCTTAGGACGGGGCTTTAGGCATATTCAAACCTTTTTTATTTCTATGCTTGCAGAGAGAAGTTGACCAATATATGATATGTGCAGCTATATACAGATATGCCAATATCTTCTAACGCACCATTAAAGCCGAGCCGATCATAAAAACACCTTAACAATGTAAATTTCATTCCCTCCCTACGTTGACTTCTCTCATCACTGTCGACATCGTTGCCTGTCGGCACCTTAGTTTGGTTTTCCATTACTCACTCCTGCAACACCTTCTGTGATCGATTTTGAGACAGATCATCAGACCGACGGCATTCCGACGTCTATGTACTACGACGCCATGAACCCGCTGACCAATGTCGCACGTCTGCCGGTAGGGTTGTTGACCATTGCAATATAGTTGGGACAACGACGGTAAAGATGTTGACTTTGGTTCAAAGATGTTAGTTTGAAAATGTTAGAAAGTTAGTTAGGAAAGCTGTTGACGTTGGTGAAGCTGTTGCTGCGAGCGAAAATGTTTATTCTGGTGAAGATGCTTATGCTGAAGCTAGTCACAAGGCTGGTGGTGCTGGTGAAAACGCTGATACTAATGAACATGTTGACGCTAGTGAAGATGCTGATACGACGATAAATGTGCCGAATGGCGACCCACGCAGCAGCAGCAGCAGCAGCAGCAGCGGCAGCAACAACAACCTCTACTTCGCCCTCGGCGAACATCATCTATCACAGGCAGAAAAGAAAGACCTAACCACACGTTCTCTCGCTCTTTCTCCTGTTTAAGGTTCTCTGTTTGACGGCTGCTTGACGGCTGTACGCTGACTTGAGACTGATGACTTGGTGAGAACTGAGTTCATCAGAAGTGAGACAGACATGCAGACTGACGCACACGCCGGCTAACTAACAGTCAGAGAGTCTTCGCGCTCTACTTCGGTTACTTCCGCGTTGACGGCGTCTTGATCTCACAAAGAACGGTTGGCTGTACGAGCTCTCTTTCTCTCTCTGTCTCTCTCACTCTTCCACTCTCTCCACCCGCCTCGCCCCCTACGGTCATCGCCGTCAATCTTCAGCACTTCAGCACAACCTAGTCCGATCAGCTAGCAATATCAGTGGTAGTTGTAACGCTGCCACAGCCGCACCAGAAGCTCAAACGAAAATTTGATTTCAGTATCTTAACGTTTGTGTTGTTTCGCTCTGTCCATATATATATATATATATACATATATATATCTTCCTTTGTCTCCCTGTCGCCTCTTGTTTTAGTTAGCTTCTAAGCTCAGCTTGAGTGGGGTTTTCAAACCGCGTCGAAAACAACATCGACATAGGGACATGCACTAACCTAAGGCTGTCACGATTGCCATTCCTCCCCGGTCGGCCAAAAGACCGATTCTGTCTAGCTTGTATGAATAGGCAAGCCACAGAGCTTGTGCCACTCATCTGGCTGGTGAAACATTTGGTTTTTAAACCGCAATAGCAAGTAGTCAAGCGAATCTACAATTCGTAACTGAACGCGCGCTCTAAAACTGGTATGAGTACAGAAGGCTCACACTGCATACTCGAAAGAACACATATAGCTTTTTCATTGTCTGTTAGAAACATTGACTAACGTCTGTCCTTAGACTGTCGAAGTCTAAAGAAAGATCCGGAGCCCAAGGAATTACACTGCTCCTAAATGTTCTCCTTGCACGTTCAGTGAGTGCTTACGTAAGATATATATCTACCAAAAAGTACCTTATCTTGTTTGAAGGTGTACAAAACACTTTTAAAGATTACTTAAGGTGCTCCTTAAATGCACCTAGCGTACAGATTGTTGCTTAGGTTAACTACTCGCTTCCAGTGTGCTTCAAGTGTTATCACAGCTATTGTCACGAAATAGTAGCTGTTCTCGACATCTGGATTTACATGTTTACGTTTTTTCCCTTTCAGTATGCTTCACTACCCACCCCGTGCTTACATAGCGAGTATACGGAGATGGTCTCGCCTTGAGGTTTTTTGTAGTGATTCGGTCCGAGCACTCGGAGCTCCAGTGTTGCACTCAGTGTTGCTTTTCTACTTTATTCTCAATTTGCATATTGAAGTTCCCAACCTTATGGCGGCAGCCATGTGGAAGGTATTCTTACGGTACCACTCCAGTCAATAATGACGGAATACGACATCTTTTTGATTGAACCTTTTGAGACCCTTTTCTAGGGCTGCTTTTTTAAAACGGTCAAGCGGCGCTCTTTATTCTCAATCGTTTCGACGATTCGGTCTACAGAAGCTCATAATTGCAGAAGAATTTCAAAAGCTCAGAAGGCCACAGCATGGTTTTCTTGGCATGAGAATCTGTGTTCCCAAAAAACGACTTACCCTTGTCGCTAATTAAATGTTCAAAAATGTATTTTTTCAAGAAGAAATGCCATATATATAGTATAAACTTATTTGTATAACCTTTTTATGTTAGCACTTTGGAGTGAACAATCATCTCCACGTGAACGTGTAGTTACGGGAAATTATATATATATATATATATATATATATCGTTCCCATACATACATAGCATAACTGATAAACGCGATATCGCTCTTGAGGGCATGCTTAAGACTTAATTTTGGCACTTAAGCGTCTTAACCATTTGTAACTTTTACAATGCCTCTACAACCAGGGCGTTCGGTAGGCAAAGTGAAGTGGTTTCGCTCGTACCCTTCATTTTCAGCTTACGCCTTCCGATATTGATTCTGCATTGATACACTGCCTTTTGCAAGTGGAAAATGTGAACGCTATTAAAACAATTCCAATTCTATCTTTCAATGCCATTAAAACAATTCCAATTTTATTTATGGAGTTTCACTTTAATAGCAAACAGTTATTTGCAGGTCAAAGTTGCTCTTGTGGAGGCCACGAAGTGCTTATGCTCCATGAATGCATGGAGCATAAGCACCTCGTGGTGACATTCGCACTTAGACAATATTATTCTCAAATGCTACGCCATTATTTTGTCTCTTCATCGTATGAGCTGCTATGTGTTCACATTGATGATGATTATTTCTTTCAGCGCATTATTCTTCCTGCTCTTTTCTACAATACGGCATCCTTATCTGGGGAGGTGGATACGAGCCAATTCTCTGCAGGTCGGGTTAACTCCTAATGAAGTGTGGAAAACCATGTTTTTCAGACTATGCAAAGGCCCAGCGATTTCGAGCTTGCGCAAAACGCATTTTTCCTTTTCATAAAAAAGTTGCGTTGTAAAATGCAGTTTTGTTAATACAAGTAGTGACAAATACGCATATTTATGTGTCCATACATATTTATATGCATAGGGTTGCGTAGAGGTTTGAACAACGCCAATGAATGATCCATACAAAACTTACATTTTTGACCACATAAGAAGCAATATCTCTCTATCTTTCCACGTGACTTTCTCCCGCATTAGTGCCATTTTTTCAACAACATTCGGCGAGACTATTCACGTGTTGTAAAACAATTATATATATATATATATATATATAGTTGACATTACGCGGGCATAAGGCGTCAATGATACTTTGAGGCATTGTTGTACGTGTTGAACGTTGCACAGTCTATATTTTGTTTTCCATACACTTTGTAAAATGTTTTTTTTTTGGTTGCAAAAGCTTTGTTAACATACGTCACTGTCACCATTATTAATTCATGAAGGTCATAGTGAGGCTGATAATGAGTATTAGCGAACCACTTTCAAAAAACATTGCGGGCAAACGAAAACACTAAGGAAAGCGCCGTGTTGTCTTCTCAAGCATTGTCTGCTACGGCTAGGTAGAGGGTACTCACCCATCCATCTGCGACTTCCCGACATTTTCTCGTGCTCCGTCTCTCTCCCCTTCCTCGCTTCTCGCTTTAAAAAAAAGGTGCACTCTAGCTTGAAATTGACGCTGCACCCAGGGTGCAAATGCGGCGCTTGATCATATCATGCTGTTACGACACTCGGATGAGGCTGTCGGAGTCGCCTTGGTGATGACGACGACGATCAATATCATGATGATGATGCTGATGATGAGGTACGCTGAGGGCAATAAAACGTACATTAATTTCGAAGAAGATGCGTGCGTTCCTGCCCGACGGCCGTGTTCTTCGTCTCACACTGATACGCTAAGCACCGCGCTCGAAGTCGGACAACAACGACTGGCGTTCCCATGATTGACAACTCCCAACTCTCAGCCACTGGCCGGCACAAAAGGAAGGCGAACATCATGGAGTATCAGCCAAGTCTTGCCGGAGGTCTCGCCAAGCAGGAATTCCCGCCAGCCCGCCGCGCATCCTTCCATAGTGTCTCTGCCTGTATGCCAGAAGCCAATGCCAAAAAAACCCTCGGCTGGTTCGTCGGCCGCTCGGTAGTTCAGTCAGAGCGAGTCAACTGGTGGCAGGCAGAGCCTCGTCTGTGTTTGCGGTCAATGATTTACTACACTATCTCTCTAAACCCGCAGACTTCACAGTGTCGCGGCGATTGCTAAAGTGCGCTGGGAGCAAGAGTTACCGTGTGCACTCTTACTTCAATTGGTGATTGTGATTATGCTGATGCTGATGATGGATGGTGGCCGTCTTGTAGACAGGCTAGTAAGAAATGTGAATTCGTGCGGGGAGCAAAGGCAAGCAAGCGTCTAACTGATAGGTGTCCCTTTGATAGCGTCTGCCGTGGAGGCGAAGGTGGTTTGTGCTAGTGGTCCGCTGATACCTGGTGAACTGTGGCGATTCTGGCCATTACTATCTCTCTCTCTCTCTATATATACATAATTCCGTTTATTTATATAACTTGGCTTTTTCAGCGCTCTCCGCGCGAACGTATATATATATATATCGCCACAAGCTTTCTTTCTCCGACGCCATACTTTATTTCTCCCATCTTCCTATCAAGTGTTTTATGCAGTTATATTTACATGCGACATGAACGCTGCCTTCCTCTGTGGTGTAAAATAATTCAAGTCATGGCTGCACATACACATAAATTACTGCTTCTACAATTTTGCTAATCACTACCATTGGATCTATCATTTGCATGTGAAAAACAAACTACTCTGGTTATATATATATATATATATATATATATACTATAATCATATAAATATATTTGCATTATGTATATTCCATGTGCATATATGTATACATATCTGCATGCATGTCAAAAATGATATAACACAAATCGGTGTATATATTAATGCAATAAAGGTTTGGATCTAGGCAATATTCAGCAGACTAGTAACATTTTCGACATCTTTATTATGTATGGTGATTCGGTATCGGTATACATATTCACAGACATGTGTTTGCTTTACAGAGTACTGTAGATGTATCTTTTCGGTCTTCCAGTCCGAAAATATCGAAGTGATGGGCATATGAATAGGCTATACAGCATACTGCACAGTTTGGACTTTCGCGATGAAACGCCCACAACGTATTTGCAAATATTATCGCGTAACTTATAAGAACTAGCAGGCAACTAGCTGTAATTGCGTCCACTGACGCCACTGGCTAAACTAATGTCTAAGTAATTAATACATATATAAGCTTTAGAATGTAGTTTGATATTTCCTGAAATTATTAAAATAATAAAACAAACTAAAGCAGCACTCCAATCGACTACTATAAAATATATTAATATTTTTCATATTTTACCTATATCAAATAATGTATATTAATTAGTAATACATTTTATGTTTATATATAAACAAAATAGTAAACGGTACAATATTGATGAAGATTGTAATCATATAGCTATTTATAAAAAAAATAGAGCGAAAAGCATCTTTAGTTTCATAAATTAACATTTTATATTAAAACATGTGAAATGTTTAAAGAATACATAGATATATTTTTAATAAATATAACAATATTGGAAATATAAAATATTTTATTCACGAATAGTAATATCATTTACTATATTCCTAATAAATGTTTACCGTGATACCATGTTATCAGCTTAAGCACTTATGTAATTATGACAATATCATGAATACACAAATGTTTAAACTGATCCAGATGTAATCATATATATGAATCTCGTTGAAGGCAATCTACCCGGGCGTTGTAAGCATGGATTGCCTCGCATTCTACGATGCTATTGTTGTTGCCGCTGCGGCTACCGTTTCTAAACAAGTGCGACCAACGTTTTTTTAAAGAAGGTTGTTTTTAATTCTAGACTATCCGTTTGCCTTCGGCTGGGGCTTGGAATTGCCGTGAGGCACGCTTTCAATGCACCGAATACCGGCCATCATCCATTCTCAGTTATCATCAGCCAACCTGCCTGACTCGAAGAAGTTCTACTCATAAGCATAGGAAATCCTTTATACGGTGGGTGGAGACGAGATGCGACTATGCCGTCCGGCTGAGTCCATCAATAAGTAGCCTTGTAGCCATCACTATGGGCCAACGCATGCTTATCTCTCTCTCTTTCTATCTCTCTCTCTCTCTATATATATATATATATATATATATATATATATATATATATATGCCTTTAGCTCGTTCTCTGTTCTTCACTTTGAAGGTCTATAGTAGGAGGCCACAGCTGCGTGTATCTGTGGGGGAGTCACGAAGTCACTAAACAGATACCGTCACTAAGGTCGTTCGGCGCACGTCGATGCCATTAAACAACGCTCTTCTGGTGTGAGATGAGGGTGAAGATGCCTGCTACTAACACTTTGTCTTGCTAATTGACGTCTTCGAAACCTATGCACGCCTGTCCTATGCAATCCTGTGATCGTCATGCGGTGGCCATGCAGCTCCCACATGCCGCTGCTGCCGCTGTGCAGTGTATCGCCTTTTTTTCATTGGTGCGGGCATTGTGGCTAGCTATGGACATACGAGATCGACGATACATGTACGCGTCCAGACAACACTATGCAAATGGATCTGATTGTGCCTAGAACACCCAACGCCCTAGAATCTCCCCGCGCCCCATAATGAACCTCAAGGAGGTAAATAAAGACCACCACTGCCTAGGCCGGAAAGAGGGCTCGCCTAAGGGAGGTTGAGGCTGTGGAAATTTAGCCAAAGGTTTGTAAACCTTCACTTCTTTTAGTAGCAACAACGAGGACTGCCACAGCATCCGTAATACTGAGAATAGCAGCAACTACCAATAAGAGGTCAACAATCACAAACACAAAAACAACAGCAACGACAACAACAACAACAACAATAACAACAACAACGACACTAACCATAACAACAAACGAGTAGAAGTGCACAAAGTTTCAGGTGCGAAAAAACCGTTGTAACGCTTACCGACGCTCCTGCGCTGCTTTTTGGCCAACCTACGCCCTAACAAACACAACACCGGTGCGAACGGCTTGCGCAACCAGAACATCATCAACAATCACGAGAACGGCGGTAAAAAGAACAACTATAACAACAACCACATTAACGGACGTATTTATGTGTCCGTCAAGCGAGGCAGTTTTCCTGCACGAGGAGAGCAAAACTACTATTGCTGCTGAACCCTGGCCAGCTGTTTTCGCTTCGATCAGTAATGTCCATCTTGCGGTCGATGAATGAAGTAACCACCACATTAAAGCAATCTAAGAAGACGGCCGTAGGCCCTCATGTGGCACACGACCGGACAGACTAGACGCGTTTCGAGTGTGGCAGACGGACCGGCTCAGCACCTGCCTCCAGATGTCGTCACCTCTGCCGTTTACTTTATTATATATATATATGTAATATATATATATATATATATATATATATATATATATATATATATATATATACATATATATATATATATATATATATATATATATGTATATATATTATACTATATATATGTATATATATATATATATATATATATGCATATATACATATACCTGTATATGCATATATACAGGGTGTTGCAGGAATATTTGAAAAGCGATATACAGAATTGTAGAGCTCGTTAAAGCAAATGTTTTTTCCAATGGAACATGGGTTCTGAGAAGTCTTGTTTCGGAGTGAGAGTGAAATTACTACAATTTGTGACACTGGTGTTTCTGCCCGACATAGGAGCACAAAATGTGCTGTTGCGAGACAACCAGTCTTCCTATACAGAAACTCAGCACACCTTCGTATTCGTGATAAAATTCTGCTCCATCTGAAGAATATGCATGGCCGGTCAGAAGACGCGACATGGTCGCTTAGAAGAGAATTCGCCAAAAATGAAGTTTTTTATTAGCGTTCACGCCAAATACTTCAGAATCATAACCCTACAACCACACACAGCGCTCAAAACGGACATACTCAGCCAATGCGCAATTCATAACGATCATTTTTGTACCAAACATATGTCAATGCGAGCTGTGATTGCGGAGTAATTACGATTTTTCGGAGGGCATGTCCAGGTTAAGTGCATGAAAATACATATTCTTCAGATGGAGCAGAATTTTATCACGAACACGAAGGTGTGCTTAGTTTCTGTATAAGAAGACTGGTTGTCTCGCAACAGCACATTTTGTGCTCCTATGTCGGGCAAAAACAACAGTGTTAAAAATTGTAGTAATTTCACTCTCACTCCGAAACAAGACTTCTCAGAGACCATGTTCCATTGGAAAAAACATTTGCTTTAACGAGCTCTACAATTCTGTATATCGCTCTTCAAATATTCCTGCAACACCCTGTATATATATATATATATATATATATATATATATCGTTCTCACGTGGAGGAGTTTTAAAACGAATACGAACTAAGTCGGACGATTGCCAGTCCCGTTTTTTTTTGTTCTGCTTTAGGGTACGCATAAATAATTCAACGAAAAAGTAGCATATATATATATATATATATATATAATCTAAGTCCCGTTGTTAAAACAATTTGCTTTCTTAAAGTATTATATGTAAACACATAAACACATTTACCTTTGCGTGACCTTTTGCAGTTATCCGCCAAGAAATCGTATGTCGCACGGTTGCCGTCTTTGCCATGACTTTCGGCAACACAGGTTTACTTCAGGTCTTGTACACGTACGTACGCAGTTAAACATACGAATTTATTATTCGTCATTCATTCTAATCTTATAATATGTCATCTAATGAATCTAAAATACAGCTATACGTAGTAGCCCTACGATTCACGTCACATTAACAGAAACCTGACGTATGTACTCTATATGAGCCTTTCGAGGTCCTTCACGGTTCCGCTAGGGAGCAGAGTTGCACACAATACCTGCCTATAGTATGACGGGCATTAAATGCCGTGTTAACGAGTTTACTATACAATTCCGGTTGTCGGATTATGAGGCTGCGCAGTAACTAGTTTGCGCGTTTAGCTTCCGCTTCCATATGTTCGGAAAACAGTACACCCCAAAGCGTACCCATGCTTCTGATTTGTGTGACATATGTGAAATACAGCACCTTTGCTTTTAGGAAAAAAATCCACAGTAATATTGATCTGTGCAACGGAATCTGCCGTTATGTAGTAAATCGAGAGGTAGGTGTAGATAGGAGTGGCATTTCGAAACATAAGATATATATAAATAGAAAGTCTACATCTTTTCACGGATTGGAGGCCATTTATTTGCAATTTACCTAAGTGGACAAAATGATTGTGCTTGTAATGTGCAAGGGGTACATCACGTACAGACAGTAGACACATTTTTGATTAGATTCAAAATTAATTATAAAATTTAAAAACTAATCGGTGCTCTGTTTTATACTAATTCCGAGTAAGTGTCCTCTCAAAACGCTTTCTTTTCTATTTGCGCTCCTCTTTATTTGGATTAATAACTTTAACCTGAAATAGCTTTGCCTTGTTGTCAAATTCAATGCTTGCTCCAAAACAAACGACTAGTCAAACACATTTAGAAAAACGATTGACTTGAAACTAGAGACTAAAACGTCAGTTAATTGATACAAATAAAAACAAGGTAAAATCGGCCAGCTATCCAGCTATGTTTTGATGTGTTCGGTGGATGCAATAGGTCTGCGTCGTAATCAACTTTATTAGCTGCTAGTGTACTACTAATTGTAGCTAATTGGTCTGTTGTAGAGTAATAGTAGCAGTGGTATAAGTAGTGGCTCGGTTCGGCGATACTTTCGGACACCCTAATTGTAATTTTGTCTGCGTGTAGCTTGTCCTTGAGAACGACGGCCGATGAACGTCGTCGTTTTCTTGCCTCCCCACCTGACGGCACGTGCCTTTGTCCTTCAAAAGTCTACACTAAACGGAGTTTTCTCTTCTTCCTTTCTGTGATTGAAATAGAAACTAGTAGACATCAGCAACAGCAGTGGCAGCCGCAGTAGAACTACCATTACTGGCGGCAGCGGCAGCAGCAGCAGCAACAACAGCAACCTCGTCATCATAAACAGCACTAAACAAAACGAGCCGTTAATAATGCCGAACACTTTCACCATACGTGCAGGGTTGTCCCTTCGTACACGTATATATATATATATATATATATATATATATGTGTGTGTGTGTGCTTACGTGCATACGCATGTCTGTGTGCATGCCTGTGTATGTTGATCAGCTTCTGCATTTTCACGTCTACTAGCTCAGCAATAAAGAAAGGTCCCCGCGTACCGCTGAACTCTCAAGTCCGTCAAAAAGAGCTGCCTTGAGCGGGAACAAGTCGGCCAGAATGACGAAGAAACAGAACCCAACTTCAGCGTCAGCAGCAGCAGCAGTGGAAGCGTCCAACGTGGCGTTCATCACTGCTGGTGATACGGGCCCAACAACATCAAGAGAAAAGCGACTGAGAAGCAATCGGTGGCGATTTCGAGCCACTTGGGAGCGAATTAGCCCCGCCGAAGGCAACAGCAACAACAACGAAGCCACGAAAGCATCTTCTCGTAGCCTAGAATGCGATTGTTTCTGCCGGGCTCCGCTCTGCGGCCGGGAGGCGCGGGGGAGGGGGAGGGGCAGCCGCAGGAAGCTGCGTCCTGTTCCAGGAATAAAAAGTGGGTCAGTGGTGGTCGGTTCGCGTCTTCGATTGCTCTTCCTCTCTCACCCTATATGCACATATATATATATATATATATATATATATATAATTTCTCTCGCTTCTCTTACTCTCCATTTGCCGTCCACGGCCGCTGGTCAACATAGGGCATGCTAGGATACGTACGTTCACTCTATCCGTAGGTCCTGTACTTGGATAGGTCCTGCCCATGCATGAACCTATGCGTATATATATATATATATGTGTGTGTGCATCCGTATGTGTGTCCGTGTGTTACATGCCGGGCGGGTCTTCGGTATCGAGAAAGGTAGATACGGAGCTGAATAGGTCGATGTGTGTTTGCTTAGGAGCGTGAGTTCCTATATATATACATATATATATATATATATATATATATATATATATATATATGTACATACGTATAAGCGGAGCATGATTGGCCTGATACGTCCTGCAGCCGTTCCTGCAGCCGCCGTCGGTCCTTCGCCGTACGGGTCGCGCCGGACCGACGACCAATGGGATGACGAAGTCGAGGCCATTGGCCAGCCCCGTCGTTTCTGCTGCCGTTATTATTATTATGACGATGTTGCTGCTGTTGATGATGATGATTATTATTTTTTATTATCATTATTACAGCTTGCAGTTTCGACTGAAGAGACAGGGCAGAGAAAGCGTTCGAAGACACCACCTCTACCACCACCCCCCGTCTGCGGCTAAAGATGCGAACAGCACCAGCGCTGCCGTCGCCGTCACCACTACTGGGCACCACCCGGTGTGGCAGGAAGAGGCGGAGAAAACCTTCAAAAACATTTCGATTTCTTGAGCGACTGAGAAACCTTCACAGCGGCAAACGAAGAGAGTGAGTTGTACCGGGTAAATGCATACGTACGCAAACCTCTACACATACTCATATATATATATATATATATATATATATATATTTTTTTTTTTTTTATAACAATTATGTTTATTTCACTAAAATTGAGTATAATATACATTTCAAAATGTATCTTCTTCACGCTTCCGACGAGAGAAGTAGTGCAACGATTTTCGGTTTATGTATATATATATATATATATATATATATATAACTTGATGTATTCAGCGCAAAATGTGCGCATCTGTCTAGTTCTTGTTTTTCAGACGTTTTTCTAGTTATACAGTACTTGCAGTAGCATTATATGATTTTCCATATTCGACACTCTTATGCTCAAGATTATCAGAGAAGGGAGAATTGACGGACGAATGCGAGCTGAGAAATGCTACTTTTGGCACGATTAAATTATGTCGACAAGGTTCGTGGGCGATACACCGCCAGGGTTTTTGAATAACACAAGAGTCAAGAAAAACTGAAAATCTTGGGTAGAAAAGTCGATCGATTTATCTGAGACTTGAGTCAGAGTATTTCTCAGAAGAATTCTTACAGTAAAATGCTTACAATGATCCATGTTGAGACATCTGCGTTCAACGCAGTCTATACACATTTAGATCAGCAATCTGCAAAGCCTATCTGAAACCTGTAATGACAGGGCATTCAGTAATTAAGTCTGCTTAATTAAGCTCAAGCTACCTCAAAGGAGCCTTACTAGAGGTACGCTAGAGCTGTCTCTAGACGATATAAATGCTTTCAAAATGAGCGTCCACATCACTCACCTCTTGGTGACGGTTGCGAGTACAGAGAGTTGAGAAGATCAGGCCACCCAGATACGAACAAGGTAGTTTAGAACACACTACTCTAAAGCGTACGCTTATGAAGGTCAAGACCACGAATCGGTCTTGACCGTTGTTAGATGCCGCATTTTTACTACTACGACCAAAGGTGCAGTATTGAACGAAGCCATGAGAAAGCGCTTGTACGCCGTGGCTTCAACTGTCAAAAAAGGATTGGGCAACTTTTACAGTGTGTCGTATTGGCAACCATTGCCATAATGGTTGTTCAATTTTTACAGTAGTAGTATTGCAATTTAAAAAGATTTTCAAAAAAAAACATTGCATAATAAAGTAGTTCAGAAGCATGTTTTAGTAATTCTCAGTAATGTTTTTAAACGTCTCAGAAAACCTGTTTTGAAATTTGCTTACTATCTAAGCCATGTTGTACAAATCTGAATACATATCGAACGTGAAGAACGTCCTGCTAAACATTCACATGAAGCGACAAAGATTTGTTTTGCTTATTGAAAAGTATTTTAAATTGCAATGATAATATTGTAAAGAATGAACTTCACCAGGCCAAAAATATAATACGGCAAACTGTAACGGTTGTTCAAGATGGCACCATAAGCCCATTCCTATTGGAAATGGCACATTATATAAAACACAACGCAAGACATGAATTTCACACAAATTACTTCGTTGTCCTAGGGAAGGCAAAAGAAGTACCACAATTCAAGCTACACTGGTCAACACAACCTTTTATACGATAATAAAGGTGATAATTTTATGTTATATATATGTTCAATAGAGAGTGCCAATAAAGCCAAAAAAATAAATATGTTATTGTCAAAAAAGCATTCTCAAAAATCTGGTAGAGAGATAAATTTTAGTCTTTTTATGGGTGGCTTACATTTAAACAGAGACTCACAGCTCCTTAATTTCATTAGGGGCTAGTATGAAGTGTTTATAATACATGTATTCGTATTAGTTTCTATATTGTCATTATGATTATTACCGGATGCAGATGATTATGTAGTAAGGTATCTAATTAGTATTGCTTGGCATTTTGTATAAACATTGTTATGAAACAAGTTCCGCGCATATCTGGAGGGCCCTTATTGCAATATGTCAAACCGAGGTATGATATTAAAAAACGAGATTGGTTACATGGGACTGCAAACAAGATATGAATTTTTGTATGTGATTCTCTCGTGCGCATAGTTGATGTGAGAACTCGTGATTGATGTGACGCATGGTTGATGTGAGAACTCGAGAAACGAGATTGGTTACATGGGACTGCAAACAAGATAGGAATTTTTGTATGTGATTCCCTCGTGCGCATGGTTGATTGAGCAGTTCGGATTTATTCCCGTTAACGTTCGTTTGATCCCAGTATGACAGATGACGAGAAAATGGGAAAATCGACATTTCTATTTATTTATAAAGCATGGAGTCCCGAAGTAATTGGGCATCCCAATATTTGTCGCAAAGCTATGTTTTGCAGGCGGTGTAACGGACATAAGATACGCACATAGGGCACTCGAAATATTTTAACTACGTAGGTCATACAGCTATGGACGTAGGCGTAATATGGCAAAGAGACAGTCAAGGGGCAAAATATATTACGACTTTTGACGAAGGCAGTCGTGCTCTCTGCATACTTTCGTGTGAATGTAAATTAGATGAGCTTCAAACGGTAATCTGGAATCCAAAACGACGCCTAAAAATTTTGTCTTATTGATAATGCTGAGAGTGCGGTTTCAGCTTTAAAATGCGTCACATTTTATACTTAGAACACCTCTGGGCGCTAGGTTTTGGAACTTTAAATATATCATTTATAAATATATTGGACAGCAGTGGGCCGCCGATACTCTCTTGAGCCGCTCCACCTGATATAATCTCGACATCTAAAAACCTCTGCCCGATCAACCCCATTTGTTGTTGACATATAGAAACGTAACCACGATTGGACGCGTTGGCTCGTTAGCTCCATAGGCTCCTAGTTTGGTAATTTGAATATTGATGTCGACGGTATCGAACGCCTTTTTCAGATCAGCAAAAAGAGCAGCAAACGTTTTCTTCTTTTCAGAGCTTTGACGGACGTCATCTACAGAGCAGTGGTGGACATTTTAGGGCGGTATTCGAACTGCCGGCGATTGAGTACATTGTGTTGTTCAAGGGTATCCCTGAGCTATTTGAATGTGCAATTCTCAAAATCTTTGAGGTTGAGGCCGGTATGCTGACTGGGCAGTAGCTTTCTTTTGTGAGTCTGTTACCTGATTTAAAAAGCAGAGTGGCGCGATATAACGTATGCACTTTGGGGTAACTTTTACCGGCCACAGTATAGAAGTTGAACAGATATAATACGGGGTTAGTGAGAGCATCGGCTGCGTTTCGCCATACTTAGGATGGAATTTGTTCAGGTGCAACTGAGCATGCCTTTGCTTTGCGTAGAAGATGCACGATCCTTAGAATATGGATACCGGCTGAAATGAGATGCTTGTCGTTCCACGAGAAAGATTCTCAGGTATTACATATCAATCAGAGCATTCCGTGGCGGCAGTCATACACGCCGAGTAATATTGATTAAACACGTTCGCCATTGTGGTCTCATCGGACACCATAATATTTGCCATTTTGGGCTTTTTTTCACTTTTCCCAGAAATTTTATTTACCGAGCAAGATGGCTTAGTGGCAAAAGCCTTTGCCTTGCATTCGGGAGGCCTGGGTTCGATACCCAGACCGGCCACTTCTACATTGGTTTTCATGGTTCATAATTTAACAAGGTGAATGCCGGAGTGAAAAATCGACCATTATCGAAGAAACGGGGAGCACAGATATCTCATTAAAAAGAGAAGGTGCATTACCATCCAACTCCCCAATTAAATTAAAAAAAAAATAAGATTTCCTCTATCCTAGATGTTCTCAAAGTTTCCCATTAAAATCAAGGCTAAGCACTATTTTTTCCAGCAGTTACCTTGTTTCTTAAATTTCAAATTTTAAAGGGTTGCTTCATAGCATCATCTAGATTAGCTTTAAACTCTTTCAATGTTTGTTGATCAATAATTTAATTACTTCCTGAGTGAACCAGATTTGCATAGGTGCCCTATGGATATGTTTTATTTTTAGTTGCCGCTTGCTGCTGCCAACACACGTTATTACTCGTATATTTGAGCACTCAAATGCTTTATTATTTAAAGAAGGTTCTGAAACGGGCGGGTGAGGAGACTATGAAGACCCCTAAAACAAGGGGATTCGTGCTCCTGATCCTCCTGGATGTCAAAAATGCCTTCAACACAATGAATTGGAAAGTAATTGTGGAGGCGATGAAGAGGAAGGGCTTTTCCCTCTACCTCCGTCGAATGATTTCATCCTACCTGGATGACAGAGGCTTGGTTGCAGGGGGGCAGGAGTACGAGGTTACTGCCGGAGTCCCACAGGGCTCGATTCTAGGACCCGTGCTCTGGAACATAGCTTACGACGGGGTGCTCGAGATCCCAGGTCTCCCGTATGGGGTGGAGACGTTGGCGTACGCCGACGACCTTGCACTCATGATAACGGCCAGGACCGAAAGAGCCCTGGAGAGCGCCGCCAATGAGGCCTTGTCAATGGTGTCCGAGTGGATGGAGTCCCATCACTTGAAACTGGCACCCGACAAGACGGAGGCGATGTACCTAACAGGCAGAAAGAGGACGACCGGCATTAACCTCGTGATGGCGGGCCACCCGATAGAAATCAGAAAGAAGGTAAAGTACCTTGGGGTCATGCTAGACACCGGACTGACCGGATCGGCACACGTTAAGTACGTGGCCGAAAAGGCCCAAAGGGTCTCCCTGAACCTGGCGCGGATCATGCCTAGGGTCGGTGGGGTGGCTGAGGTGAAAAGAAGGCTCCTGGCCTCGGTGGCCGAATCAACGGCGCTATACGCAGCCCCAGTCTGGGGGGACATGGCAATGCGGACGGCGAAAAATAGGGGGGCACTAAGGTCGACCCAACGAACGCTGGCAATCAGGGTAAGCCGGGCGTATCGAACAGTCTCGACCGAAGCTCTCCTGGTCCTAGCCAAAATGCTGCCATGGGACCTCCTAGTGGCTGAACGAAGTAAAATGTATCTAGACGAAGGTCTGGATCTCACCAGGGCCAGGAGTGCCACCATATCGGCCTGGCATGAGGAATGGGCGCAGGTAAGACCCGGTGTGACCACAGGGAGCTGGACCAAGAGTCTGATACCGGACCTCAGGGTATGGTATGACCGCCGACACGGGGAGCTTTCCTACTGGACGACTCAGGTTCTGACCGGACACGGCCAGTTCCAGAGCTACCTGTCAAGGATCAAGAAGGCCATCAGCGATATCTGCGTACTGTGCGACTCTGGAGAAACGGACAACGTAGAGCATACTGTTCTGCGGTGTGATGCTCTCAGGGAAGCACGGGACGCAGCACCAACCGCTGTGAGGGGCCGACCCATCAAGGAGGTGGTCTCCCATATGATGACTTCGGCGGAGGCATGGAGGGAGGCGACGAACTTGTTCGACGCTGTTTTGACACTCAAGACAGCCAAGGAAACGGCCAGGCGGGAGAGGTTTGAGCGGGTCTCTCGGGAGAGTGGTCGAGACGAGGAGCCGAGGGAGGGGGGAGGGGGTGGGGAGCAGCCAGGCCCTCATGGTCTCGACGCACCCTCACAGGACGGATTACAAAATGGCATCCCCCTATCCAACCGCAGGTAGACATGCGGGATGATAGTCAGGGATAGAGCTGATTGAAGGAGAACGGCAGGGACGCCTCTCCCACGGTTTCGATGTAATGCCAAAGTAATACCGAGCCTGGGGGGGTGGGGAGGAATCCGGGTTTAGTGGGTTTGCGAGTCTCACACTAGTCACGCAGGCTGCTAGTGGCGCATGTGCATCATGCATTACCGAAACCTCCCAGAACAAAAAAAAAAAAAAAAAAAAAAAAATGCTTTATCGATGTCATCTCATCGAGCTCTAGCACTATCTGATCATAGTTATGAATTAAATGTGATTGATACAATTATCGATATAAATGATGGTGAGAAGACTCGCAGAAATGGTCTTCGAGGCGAAAATAACTACCGCTCAAATCCAAGCAGCTTTAATAGCAAGATAAAATGACCAAGTAAAACATCTCGAGGGGACCATACTGCGGTCACTCCCCGACAACAGGCAAAGAGTACAACTGAATTTCACTGAACTTGTGAGTCTTACACTACCGTGGCTCTTACAGCGTTGTTTGGTCTCCATCGTAACAGTTAATCTCTAATAAAAAAAAATCATTAGAACAAGCAATATGCGGAAAAGAGTGATATATTAACTTGGTGAGAGTGTAATGTGTCAGCTTATCTTCTAGCTCAACTAAACCTGGATGCTACATTGATTAGCATTCAAAATTAAACGAGGACCCAGTCAAGCATATAAAGCGTACCCCTAGGGTAACAAAAACAAATCGAACATGTGCACTTCACTGAGTGAGAACACACATATGACAGTGCATTTGCGGAAGCAAAGACGAGATCTGTGAAGAAATTAGCAACTTTCATGGTGAGCAGAAGTATCTTGTCTTCAGTAGTGGTCTAAAAATATACGCTTATCAGGCATTTGTTTTCAACAAACAAGCAACAGATGGCAAAATGATATGTGAAACATTTGTGTATTCACATAAATGATGAAAAAAAAAAAAAAAAAAAAAAAAAAAAAATATATATATATATATATATATATATATATTAGAGTTCTCTTCTAGTTTTTAGTGTAGATGTAACAAGTGAAATAAGTTATAACTAACCCTAAAATAGTAAAACATATATAATAATGTTTCGTTCGGCTACAAAAGTGGCGTGAGACAAGATTGCATGCACGGGCATAGCCCACATTATGGGGAAACTGTGCCACTATGGCCTATAAGCAGTGCAAAGTTATTTATGATCGGTAAGGGGTTTTGCAATACGTTGCAGGTCCAAAAATACCAAACTTAAAGTGTAAGCCGCCTATATATACACATATAATTGATCCGTATAGTGCAAAAAATATATGTATATATATGTATATATATACACGTGTTCGGCACTTAACACTTCAGAGATGAACACCGGAAGGCATACTAACTTATTAGACCTTTTTTGTCCTTTCAAAGATATAACACTGAACCATATATCGGTCCTGGGAGAGTGGCGTTGTTTGAAAAGAAAAACGGTGAAATATAATTATTACTCACACAATTACCCTAAATGTCAAATATCTATTTTTTTGTTACATAACCTATTTTGTAATATCAAATAAGAAGAATATTATACACATTTTTTCTATACTGCAAATTGTATACTTATTCTACATACATCTAGGGCGACATGTAGCTGAACTCGGAAATAACGTGCGTATCGGAAGAATAAATAGAGTGAAAGATTTCTGTCAGTGCAGCTCTACGTAAACGCTTTTGGGCATTCCATCTGGCTTTAAAACACCAGTGACAAGCTAGCTGATCATTGCCGCTTGCGTTTTGGTGCAAAGCAGCGTCAATTGCGTCTCTTTTCGTGGTCGAATCTTCCAGACGTCACGGGCCTGTAGGAGAACATGCTAGAAGGTTTTCCGCACATACGTCGAACATCTTCGAGATGCGAGGGCGAGGGTATATAAGCGAACGGCTGGTCGCTCACAACACTGTATCAATCACAACGAAAAGCAATTGTTGCCTAGCCGTGTGTCTTTCTGTGCGTACGAACGAAACAGGATAACGTTTGTGTGCGCTTTCGAGAAGGATTAGGAGTCGCAAACGAGAAAAAGTGAATTTACGGTGCCAAGCTACAAACGCTCAACAGGTACAAGTCGTCATGGCCTACCAACCTGTGGTCGTTTACTGTACTTCGAGAGGTAGTCATCCGCTGATCAACTGGTTGTCCTCACTCAACCTGGACGACAGTGCTTTGGACCATCACGACAAGCTCAACGCGAAACTGTGCGAAGTGTTCTCAGACGACGCCCTCGACAGTCTGCTCGGAGACCTTCAGAACTATCTCGGGGAGAACTCGAGCTCTCGACGCCAGCGAGCTGCAGGCGAACTCGGAGGCAGAAGATCCATATGCAGAAATCGGGCGGCCTCTATGCAGTGGAGTGCAGACTGCAGAGAAAATGGCGACGGCATGGAATGGCGCCTGCCCAACGACGCCTGGGTGCGACCTGAAGACGTCGAAATGAACCTTGATGTGCCGAACCGTCAGCTGGAATTGCGAGCCCGCAAGGAGGTCCGCGTGACGACCCGAAACAGCCACTGTCAGCAGAACGGCGACAAAAAACAGGAAGATGTGGCTGCGCGCTCGACGGGGGAAGCGAATCCGGATGCAGAAAAGACGTCCGTGGAGAGCCAGCTGCCTGATCTTCGAGTCGTACGGGAGTTGCGGCAGTGTCTCACGATCCCAGACGATGTCGACATCGATGAGCTACAGGCAACGCTAAGCGCCGATCGTTCGGAATTTGTCGTCGTCGCCCCGTTCAAGGTTAAGAGACAGGTCAACAAATCGGATGATAGTGTACCAGTGCCGATCAAGATAACACGCAAATGATTGCAGAGACTGCAGACGAAGATTTAACTCAACGATAAATATGCACACTGCGCACGGCACGAGACGTGTCGTCATAAGTTCGGTCTTGTGTAATGAAGGCAGTCTTGGCCGCAATGGAAAATGTGGTTTTGCTTACCTAGTAGCATTGCTTCAACCAGCACGTTAAACTAGAATAGTTTTAGAAACAAAGTGCGCCATCCACTGCTAAGATGACACTCGTAATCGCCCGATATTTGTTTAACTTATTTAATGTAAATGTGTAATAATAAATTTTAAATCTTGCAATACACACTTAAACATGCCATGTTTAGTCAATCTTAATCGCTTATATATATATATATATATATATATATATATATATATATATATATATATATATATATATATATACATTTTTCAGCTAGGTATTAAGCAACGGCTATGTAATTACCGCCACAATTATTATTACTAAATATAACTGATTTGCCGTTCATTACATAGCGTTTCTACTTACCTGTTTCTAGTTAACTGATATAATATAAATTATATGCATTTTTTAAAGCTAGGTAATAAGCAACGGCTGCGTAATTACCGCCACAATTAATATTATTAGTTAATATTACTTTTGGCCGCATGCTTGTTTGGGACGCAACTGTAACCGACTCATTAGCCCCTTCGATGGTCGGTGCTGGTGCGGGCCGAACAGGTCATGCCTCCAGGTTAGCTGAGGCTAATAAATGCAGAAAATACTTAAGCGTCGATTATCTGCACGAATTTTTCCGTCCGTTGGCGTTTGAGACTATAGGAGCTGCAGGCCCCTTTAGGCTCAAGCTGATTCAACGGGTCGGTAAAAGTCTTAATTTTTCTACAGGAGACTCGAGGGCATCCGAATTCCTCTCCGAGAGGCTGTCGCTTGACATTCAACGAGGAAATGCAGCGTCGTTTTGGTGGCTCTCTTCTGAGCGTAATTTCCAGTTTCTTCGATGAGGACACCTTACTGGTACAAGGTGAGCAGGAAGTGTTGCAGGTAAGGCAAAATGTGGGAACCCCGCAAGGCGACCCATTGAGCTGCGTCTCCTTCACTCTTCTGCTTGCCGATTTTGTTGATTATATTCGACAAGAGTTCCAGAAGGCCACAGTTGTGATGTACGCAGATGACATAGTGGTCGCTCATCACGACCTGGGTGCCATCAAGCGCATCACTTCTCTGGCGGAGGTGTTCCTCGTCTCAAGAGGGCTGGAAATAAACGCCATGAAGACCAAGGCTATGAACTTCAGAAGAGGAGGTCGATTGGCTGCTAAAGACGTTATACGTTGCGGCGGCCAATCCTTGGAATTCGTTAACTCTTTCCGGTATCTGGGGCTTCGGCTTCATTATACTGGGACGACCTTCACTGCTCACACCGTCGAGACAGCGCGCACAGCTCTAATTTCTCTTTATGGAGAAATAGGCGATGTCCGGCGACTGTCCGTCCCGACGGCAGAAGTGCTTTTCTACCTCAAGGTTGTTCCGGCGCTGATGTATGGTCTTGACAGAGTATGGGAACACCTCACTCGGGCAAACTTTGGTTTGCTTGAAAGGTGTTTTACAATGTACATGAAGCGAGTACTTTGCCTGTCAATGCGGGCAAGGAGCCGCTTTGTGTACCTAAGGTAAGGCTGTGCACCAGTTGTTGAGATAATTCGATTGAGGTTGAAGACGCCGCGTACAGTACCATTCGAGAGCTTTATCTCGGAATGGGAAAATAAAGTTGAACAAGTCCGACGAGATGTCGGAGACCTGGATGTTTTCAGGGTGTCTCACCTCTGGTCTGGTCTTGCGTGTGACAATCGCCACGTCTATACCAGATACATAGCTCATGGCTATCATCACCTGGTTTGTTCGAATACGAGCTTCCACGAAGAGTACACCGAGTGCGTCTGTCGACTGTGCTCTCAGGCGTTGACGAAGTTTCATGCATCTGCCTGCCTGGCCCTTGCGAAGAGATCACTGCACTGCCTCTCTCGAATAACATGCCGCGAGCAGCTGAGTGTATAATTGTATAATATGTATAATTGTTCATGTTATATGCATACTCAATATGAGTGAAATAAATACGATGATAATGAATACACTTTAAATGTTGCAATACACACTTAAACATGCCATGTTTAGTCAATCTTAATCGCTTATATATATATATATATATAGACATTTTTCAGCTAGGTATTAAGCAACGGCTATGTAATTACCGCCACAATTAATATTACTAGTTATAACTGATTTGTCGTTCATTACATAGCTTTTCTACTTAACTGTTTCTAGTTAACAGATATAATATAAATTATATGCATTTTTTAAAGCTAGGTAATAAGCAATGACTGCGTAATTACCGCCACAATTAATATTTTTAGTTAATATTACTTTTGGCCGCATGCTTGTTTGGGACGCAACTGTAACCGACTCATTAGCCCCTTCGATGGTCGGTGCTGGTGCGAGCCGAACAAGTCATGCCTCCAGGTTAGCTGAGGCTAATAAATGCAGAAAATACTTAAGCGTCGATTATCTGCACGAATTTTTCCGTCCGTTGGCGTTTGAGACTATAAGAGCTGCAGGCCCCTTTACGCTCGAGCTGATTCAACGGGTCGGTAAAAGTCTTAATTTTTCGACAGGAGACTCGAGGGCATTCGAATTCCTCTCCGAGAGGCTGTCGCTCGACATTCAACGAGGAAATGCAGCGTCTGTTCGAAGCAAATTGTTGAACTGGGCTAACCCTGGGTTAGAGAACCCGTGATCACACGTTCGCGCGGAGACAATTGTCCACTCCAAAGCGCTAACGTAGTGAAATTATATAAATAAAAAATAAAAATACTTTTATGTAAAAATAATAAACCTAAAAAAAATATATTACTTGTTATAACTGATTTTCCGTTCATTACATAGCGTTTCAACTTAATTGATATATTACAAATTATATGAATTTGTCTACGCCAGAAGGAGGGGAAACATGGGTATTGACTTGATCAACAATATGATATCCTGGACCCGAAAAAAGTCATATGTTGTTGAATTCAATACATTTAAATTTTAAATTAAGGATTGTAGAATCCTCCCGAGCTGCATAACACGTGATGAAACCCGTGGGCTGCAAACGCCGTACTTAGATGCTTAAACTTACATACGGCTGCTCGCCAGGCCGTGCATGTCATCGCTACTGTAGTATATATTTCTTGTCGAATTCCTGTAATTTCTCTGTCCATTTTATAGTGCAGGCCTCAGGCGCTCTCGTTCTAGGTAAACCCCATTGACGTTGTAGTCTTTGTGTCAGAGTCCTCCCCCCTAAGAACTAATCTCTTCCTACAAGGATTGACTAATCCCAAAACCAGTTTCATAAAGAAAAATCCAACCCTATCCAGTAGCGGTAGATCTGCTTCTCCTATTTTTTCCCGTATAAGTGATATACCGAATGTTGCTATTAGTTATACTTTTAACTTGAAAAGGGTGGACACCGTACGTATTGACGACATTTGCAAGTTCTTAATTGCTGCTGCCTCTCGAATTTATTTTTTAACTCTGCTCTATATATGCTTTGGAAACTGTTACCATTCGACGTTATAGTGACTCTCAGATAAGTAATTTTTTTTTACAAAATGTACTTGCCACATTACTCTTGGCTCGAGGAATATTAACTGCTACTGTATTTTGCTAGTTAATACTAAGCCCCATCTCGTATATATAATCAATTATTCTATTCAGTCGCTCTTTAACCCTAAATAAACTCGTACTGTAGACCGCAATGTCCTTTGCGTACATTAAAGCACTTGCCCACCCTTGAGTCCACCCCTGCCTCACCCGGTTAGGTAGCCCTCCCAATACTACCGAAACAGCAACGGGCTTAGTCCGTTGCGTTGTGCCACGCCTGTAGTATGCGTTACACTTTCCACAATCCCTACACTATTAACGATGCATACTGTGCTTTGCCTAAGTATGGTCCCCAAAATTGTTAACAACTAATACAGAACACCTCCCAAGGCTAACTTCTCCGTCAGTTTGCTTCTCGGCGCCAGGTCCAAAGTGGCCTTAAGATACCGCGTGTCTTCTCGGCTCGGATAGATTTTCCCAAATCTCTGCTAGCATTTAGCGCAGAACTGTATCGGCCGACGTTGATCTTCTAAACCCACCTTGTGCTTCTGTTTCTGCGTTTCTGGTATCAAGGAAGTACTCGAGTCTAACTAATATTATCCCTGATAATATCTTATAAAGGCAACTGATAAGTGTTATTCCCCTCTA
Organism: Dermanyssus gallinae; assembly: GCA_003439945.1. Taxonomy (NCBI): domain Eukaryota; kingdom Metazoa; phylum Arthropoda; class Arachnida; order Mesostigmata; family Dermanyssidae; genus Dermanyssus; species Dermanyssus gallinae. The sequence goes on along the minus strand of QVRM01001309.1, from coordinate 705,337 downwards.
CGCTTCCGGTTCTGTTTCTATGCCTTTTCATGTAAATTTACCAATTAGGGCCTCCAAGTTTGTCCTGCGGACTGTTTAGAGACCTTTTATTGATCGAATCGCGTGGTAAATTTATGATAAGTTCTGGGTGCACAGTATGTAGAAAATAACAAATAAACTTCCTCTGCTATTTATATTCTCTACACCACATTTGTGAGGATTTATTTGTAGCTTTTTTTTTCTGGTACGGGAGACATAAATAATAAAACTTGTTCAGTTGAAACGACAGGCTTGGTTGGCTCTTAGGAATTCGAACTGACATTTTTTTTTTAATTTCCCGTAAGGCAATTGCCCGTGTACGGATTTTTCATGTCATGGCTAAGTTTACTCCACTCCGGCATTTACCTTATCTAAATTGGAAACCATGCAAACCAATTTAAGAGTGGCCGGTCTGGGTCTCGAACCCGGTCCTCCCGAATGCAAGGCAAAGGCTTTGCCACTAAGCCACCTTGCTCGGTATGCATATGCATATGATCTACTGGTTTATGAAAAACCCTTCCGGCATTTGTTGAAAACATTTTTTTATTAAAGGCATGTTCTAGCGCAGATCACAAGAAATTTAAAAATATACTTAGTAGTTATTTGCAACCCGAAGCCATGAAAGTATAACACACTAGCTTCTTACACTTTGTGCCAGTCGAGCTGGAAGAGTGCATCTTGAATCCTCGGGAAACCCCCTGTATTTACCATTACTGTATTCACTGTTTGCAAAAAAGTTTGCAAAGTCTTCATGCGTGATTCATCTCACGTTTATAGATATACATATATATGTTATCTAGACATACTGAATATATATACTACATAGACCGACTGGAGTTGCAAAGCAAAAACCTACTTTTGTGAGGTGACTTTCGTGAGGCCTCTGTCGGCACCGGCACGGGGCAACGTTATCACGTTGCTCATTAAGCATGCAAAGCTTCTTGAGAAAGGTATTGATGATGAACCTCAAATAAATTGCCTCAGCGTCAGCTTGTCCAGGTCATCGGAAACAGTGGCATTGCCGCATCTCACGAAGTCATGACGGAAGCTTCGTGTACACAGATTCGGTGACATCTCTTTGCCTGCATGTTTCGGACGCTCCGGTGCGTCTTCAATGCTCTTTTATGGCTCTAGAGTGTCTTTCCACGAGCTTCGCGACGGGTTGGCAACTCTAGACGACGGTTGGGAAAGTCGAGGTCAAGGGTCTTTGGGTCTAGCCCACTTTTTACTTCGAAACTCAGCAAAAGCTCTTGTAGCGCGCGTTAGTTAACCTTGTCCAGCTCTGGCGTGCGTTCATAGACTCAACCATCGACGCTTGCGTTCCCTTTATTGGAATAAACAAACTTTCAATTTTGCTACGTAAGAACCAGCTGGGTCCGAATAGCTCGAATGATAGCGTACATTAAAAGAGTAAAATATTTACTATTGAAATAAATGATTAAGCTATTATGTAATGTAACAATTTATAATTATGTTTGATATTAATAATGGTTTATTCCCCATGTTTAGGGGAAAAGAAACTATATTTTCACGTATGCTTTGCACAAGCCATATGGCTATACGATTTGTAACACAAACAAAAAACTACAATTAAAAACAGAAATAAACATCATATTATATTACTTTTAGGCACAATGCGAAACAATTGCAAACCATTAAACATACGCATCTTATCACAGGAGTATAGGGAAATTAATTTCAAGGCGGCCTACGATACGGCCGCGCGAGCGATCATCCTCGACAAGTTGGCACACTGTGAAGTTCTACTGAGCATGCTAGACCATCTACACAGGATCTTGCAGGAGGGTCTGGCAAGGATGGTATGGGCCATCATAATAGACAACGAGGTTGCTGAACACGCACTACCGCTCAGGGTGATAATCTAAATCCCCTGTTGTTCTCAATATTGGTAAGCGGTCTCCCAACGGAAATACAAAATGGACACTCACCGGTGGGAACGCTTTTATATGCCGATGATGTAGTATTGTTCTCCCAAAGTCTCTTTACTTGCAGCAGTCGCTTGTAGCTCTACAGCGTTATGTCGACTGAAACAAACGGGATATAATTGCGAGTAAAACTGAGGCGACTAATTTTCGAGGATGAGAAAACTGGCCAAAAGTGATGGGTGCAGGGACAATCGAAATCGTTCTCTACTCTCCCTATCTGGAGGTCGCGTTTTCATCACGTGGCACAAGTTTCTTCAGGCATGTTGAAGATAGAGTTTGAAAAGGCCCACAATCCTTTCACAGTATTAATAAGGACCTATACAGGCTGTCGATGGAGGTTGCTGTTAGCTTGTTTAACCTGAAGACCACCCACTGCATTATACGGTGCTCAGGCGATTTGGCCTCACCTTAACAGGGCGTTTGGCCAGCTTAAGGCCAGTTTCGTAAAGAGAACATTGAACGTCTAGAGCACTAGCCTGAATAGCTTAATACACTTACTGGCGTCGTCGCCGTTATTCGTTGAGGACTTGCAGAGTATGTGCAACCTACCAAAGACGACAGCCTTTAGAGAACACGTCTCCGATTGGAAAAGCAAACTGACCGACATCGCCACGCTGTTCCATGAAACAAAGGCAATGACGTCGGAGTCGTGCAGAGGCTGTACCTACGAGAACCGACGTCTAGTCACCAGATTTACCGTTCATGGTTTCTACCGGAAGATCTGTATGCGCGAGAAGTTTCATGAGATCTCGCCGGAGCGCATATGTAAACTTGGTGGCCGTCCGTGTGATCTATATCACCTTCAGCGTTGCCAAAGAGCGATTCCGTTGCCTCAACTCGGGAAATGTTGGAATGTCTTTGATGTTTATGTATAAACCAGTCCTTAGTTAATGAAACGAGTACTACAATTAACTTGGCGTAATTCGCCAACACAGTACTCTTAAGTAGTCCATATAGAAAAATAGTCGAAGATTCAATCTCAATCTTGTGTGACATAAAGACATTAGGCCCATGTCGTCCAAGACCGGCGATTGCCTCACAATAACTGCGGACAACCGTATATAATTTCACAGTATTAATTGCCTGAGCATGACATTTATACCACAGTGCATTTGGACTGGAGCAAAAAGTGGTGGAGAAATTAGCAACTTTCCTTGCGAGCGGAAGTATTACTGGTGGTCTAAAAATATACCTAATTAAGACATTTGATTACAACAAACAAGCTTCGGATGGTAAAATCATAGCATAACCATTAAATAAAATGTTTTCATTCATCAACGTTTTCATCTGAATGATCAAGGGTAAGAAATATATATATATATATATATATATTGCGAGCTCCTCACTCGAAACCTCAAAGGTGAACACTGGAAAGCATACTAAATTATTGCATCTGTTTGTCCATTCAAAGACATCACACTGGATCATATATCAATCCTGGGGGAGCGGCGTCATTTAAAACAAAAAGCGGTAAAATATATTTATCACTCACATAATTGCTCTAAATGTCTATTTTTAAATTTGTGTTAGTTGATTTATTTTGTAATATTAAATAGGAAGCATAAAATACACATTTTATATTTTATACTCTATTATTCATACATCTAGGGCGACGTGTAGCTGAACTCAATAATAACGTGCGTATCCCAATAGTAAATCGAGTGCAGCATTTTCGCCAAAATGGGTCTACGTAAATGCTTTTGAGCATTGCATTTGGCATTAAAACACCTGTAACAAACTAGCTGATCATTGCCGGGGCGATTTGGTACAAAGCAGCATCAATTGCGTCTCTTTTCGTGATCGAATTTGCCAGACGTTACGGGCCTGTAGGAGAACATGCTAGAAGGTTCTCCGCACATACGTCGAACATCTTCGAGATGCGAGGGCGAGGGTATATAAGCGAACGGCGTGTCGCTCACAGCATCAATAGCTAAACTCCGCAGTAGAAAGTAACGGTTGTGTGTTTTCTGTGCGTACGAAACAGGACAACGTTTGTGAGCGTCTTCGAGAAGTAGGAGTCGCGAACGAGAAGAGGTGAATTTACGGCACCAGGCTATAAACGCTCCACAGACACAAGTCACCATGGTTTCTCGACCTGTAGTCGTTTGCTGTACTTCGAGGGGTAGTCATCCGCTGATCAATTGGTTGTCCTCACTCAACATGGACGACAGTGCGTTTGACCATCGCAACAAGCTCAATGCAAAACTCTGCGAAGTGTTCTCGGACGACGCCCTCGACAGTCTGCTTGGAGACCTTCAGAACTATCTCGGGGAGACGTCGAGCTCTCGACGCCAGCGAGCTGTAGGCGAACTCGGAGGCGGAAGATCCATACGCAGAAATCGGGCGGCTTCCTCGCAGTGGCGTGCACATTGTGCAGAAAATGGCGACAACCTGGAATGGCGTCTGCCCAACGACGCCTGGGTGCAACCTGAAGACGTCGAGATGAACCTTGACGTGCCGAACCGTCAGCTGGAATTGCGAGCCCGCAAGGAGGTCAATGTGACGACCCGAAACAGCCACTGTCAGCAGAACGGCGGCAAACAACAGGAAGATATGGCTGCGCGCACGACGGATGAAGCGAATCCGGATGCAGAAAAGACGTCCGTAAAGAGTCAGCCGCCATCATCTGATCTCCGAGTCGTACGGGAGTTGCGGCAGTGTCTCACGATTCCAGACGATGTCGACATCGATCAACTACAGGCGACGCTAAGCGCTGATCGTTCGGAGTTTGTCGTCGTCGCCCCGTTGAAGGTGAAGAGACGGGTCAACAAATCGGACGATGGTGCACCAGTTCCGATCAAGATAACACGCAAATGATTGGAGAGACTGCAGACGAAATTTTATCTCAACGACAAATATGCACAATGCGCACGGCACGAGACGTGTCGTCAGCATAAGTTCAGGTTCCTTTAATGTAAACCTGTTAAGGTATATAATATAAATGTATAATAATAAATTGTAAATATTACAATATACACATACAAATGACATGTTCTCTCTAGCTTGTTCTTTTGTTTGTCAAATAGGGCTAATAGTTAATAGTTCAAACTACAGAGCGCTTTAGAAGCGACAATATTACGGACGGCCTTACTATGGCATATACGTATGCCAGTAAATCCATCTAGCCTAGGTTTTTTGTCAATTAGGGCTAATACTTAGTAGTTCAAGCGACAAGGCACCATAAATAGCAATATAAATTTGAATATTGAGGGAAGTCCTCCCAATAATACCAAAACAGCAACGGCCTTAGTCCGTTGCGCTGTGCCACGTCAGTAGTCTGCGTTACTCTTTCCACACCATTGACGATGCATACTGTGCTTTCTCTAAGAAGGCCCTCAAAATTGTAAACAACCGATACGGAACTCCCTCCAAGGCTAACTTCACCGTACTTTTACTTCTCGGCGCTACGTCAAAGGCGGCCTTAAGATGCCGCGTGTAACGGTCTTCTCGGCTCGGATAGATTTTCCCAAATCTCTGCTAGTAATTAGCGGAGGATTGTATGGGCCGACTTTAATCTTCTAAACCCATATTTTTCATCCAGTACTGCGTTTCTGGTTTCAAGGAAGTGCTCGGTGCTAACTAATATTATCCCCGATAATATCTTAAAGGGGCAACTGATAAGTGTTATTCCCCTCTAAGCTTCCGGTACTGTTTCTATGCCTTTCCATGTAGGTTTAAAAATTAAATCCTCCTCCTTTCATGCTTTAGGCATTTGCCCGGATTGTAGGCACTCGTCAAATAGAGCTTCCTAGCATGGTGCCAGTGCAAACGTTTGCTTTAAATGTTCGTTTCTTATCATATCGTTCCCGGCCGCTTTGCCTGTCGGCGCCCCTTCAATTACCTTGACAAGGGTCTCGATTGTGACCGCACGAACTCCCCATTCCCGTACGAATTCTGTCCCTGTGTCATAAGATCCATTGTATACTATTATTTTTTTGAGGTGATGTCGGCTCCCTGTAGCACACTAGCAAAGTGTTTAATTAGTCGTTCAGTCTCCGCCAGGCACTGCTATTTTTCTGCTTTAGCTACTTGTGCGGATGTTCTTCTGCTTCTTGCAACAACTCCCACACCCGGCATTCCCAGAACTTTTGTTTCTCTTCTAACCAGTTTTGTCCCAGATACGACTATACTCCTCCCTACTGCTTCTAACCTTGAATGCCATCCCCATCGGTATGCACTCTCTAAGCCCCGTTCTTTCCCGAAATGATGTATTTTCCCCTAAGAATTTTATATCATTTACGTTTCCGTTTGTAGCAAAAACGTCGATTACTGACGCCTCAGTGCTACATTCGAAGGTGATTAGACCTGGCTCGCTGACTAACTGGCATCCTATCTCTGTTTTAATGTCTAAAAATTCTTCAGCTCGTTCTGAGTTTCTCTTGTCCAACCTCGCAATCTTCCGTTAGAATCATGGGTGCCTTTCTCAGCACAGCTTCGTCTCCAAGCATGATATGTTCTGTCATGATCTCAGTGGACTTTCCACCTGCCTGTTTTACATAAGCTGCCATAATGTCAAACCCCCTGGACGCTATGGCTACTAGGTTCTCCGCTTTTATTTTTATTTCCATTTTTCCAATTCCCGCTCTTGTAATTACTGCACCCGCCCTAACTTGGCCTGCATCGCCTCTTACCTTTGTGTGCTAGTGCGTGACATCCATTGAACCTCCCCAAAGTGAAAGGTTTTAGAACCCAAGTTTCTGTCCAAATTAGAATATCCACTTTTCGGAGCGCTTTCGCGCCTAACAGTCTTAATACGTCATGCCTTTCGCGGTTCCACAGCACTACCTTGATAACATACGTAAGCGTTTCTCGAAAGCGATTTTTATTTTCTTACGCTTTCCTGTGGAGTCCAAATGTTTGTATTTGGCGCACGCATATAAATGCTCTGGTCATTAAGCCCAGTCTTTCCCGGCCACGTTATATATTCTTATACTGCGTAAAGCTCAATCACTAAGTTTGTCCTGCGGACTGTTTAAAAGCCTTTTATTGGTCGAATTGCGTTGTAAATTTATAATAAGTTCTGGGTCCGGTTCACAATATGTAGGTAATTACAATTATACTTCAACTGCTATCTCTGCTCTCTGCACCACATTTTTGAGGATTTATTTATAGCATTTTTTTGCTGGTATGGGCGACATAAATGGTAAAACTTGATCAGTCGGGACCACAGGCTTGGTTGGTTCTTAGAAATTCGAACTGATATATGCGTATGATCTACTAGTATATGAAAAGCTCGTTCGAGGTTTGATAAAAAACATTCTTTCAATGTCCTACTGAAAAGCCATGTTCCAACGCCGATCACTAGAAATTTAAAAATATACCTAATCATTATTTGCAACCCGAAGCCATGGAAGTATTACGCACTAGCTTCTCAGAGTTTGTGCCAGTCGGGCTGGAAAAGTGACAGTTGAATCGTTGAGAAATGCCCATTTCTTGGCAAACTACTGTGTTTACTGTTTGCAAAAAAATTGCAAAGTCTATATGCTTGACCCATCCCATGTTTATATATATATATATATATATATATATATATATACTAGTACAGCTTTTCATAGAACATCAAAATCGATTTTATTTAATGATTCATCAACATTAATTCATGGATGAGTAACTAGCTCCTACATTTATGCTAGAAACAAGGGTACGCGCTTTGCAGTGACCACTTAAAGGCCAGCAAAGAGCTCTATTTACTCAATTCAAAATTTGCCAAGGTATTAACTAGTACAAAGCAAATCGGCTAGTATTTTTGATTTTGCCTGCGCGTTCCGATGAAGATACATCATTTCTTAACCGAGCCTGTGACCTACTGAAGTTACGAAGCAAAAACCTACTTTCTTGAGCTCTCTGTCGGCACCGGAACGGAGCAATGTTATCACGTTGCTCGCTGGGCATGCAGATCTTCTTGAGCAAGGCATTGACGATGAAGACAAATAACTTGCCTCAGCATCAGCTTGTCCAGGCCCACCAAATCATCGGAAACAGTGAGGCAGTGCCGCATCTCACGAATCCATGACGGAAGCTTCGTGTACACAAATTCAGTGACATCTCTTAGCTCGCATGTGTCAAACGTTCCTCTGCGTCTTCAGTGCCCTTTGATGGCTCTAGAGTGTCTTTTCACGCGCTTCTCGACGGGCTGGCAACTCTAGACGACGATTGAGAAAGTCGGGATCAAGGGTCTCCGGGTCTAGCGCACTCTTTACTTCTAAGCTTAGCAAAGGCTCTTGTTGCCCGCGAAGTCTCTTCATTTGCAATAGTCGCTTGTAATTCTACAGCGTTATGTCGACCGAAACAAACTGGAGATTAATGCGAGCAAAACTAAGGCGATTAATTTTCGAGGAGGAGGAAAGCTGGCCAAGAGCAATGAGTTCCACTGGGTTCAGGAACAATCGAAATGGTTCCCTACTTTGCTTACCTGGAGGTCGTGTTTCCATGACATGGCACAAGTTTCTTCAAGCATGTTGAAGATAGAGTTTGAAGGGGCCTCCTTTTACGGGTTAAGTACCCATCCAAGCTGTCGATGGAGGTTGCTGTAAGCTTGTTTAACCTGAAGACCACCCACCGCATTTTACGCTGCTCGTTCATTTGGCCTCACCTCAATAGGGCGTTTGACCAACTTAAGGCCAGTTCCTTAAAGAGAGCATTGAACGTCCACCGCACTAGCCCGAATAATTTAATGTACATACTAGCGTCATCGCCGTTATTCGTTGAGGACTTGCAGAGGACATGCAACCTACCGAAGACGACAGCCTTTAGAGAATACGTCTTCGATTGGAAAAGCAAAATGACCGACATTGCCACGCTTTTCCATGAAACCAAGGCAATGACATCGAAGTTGTGAAGAGGCTGTACCTATGCGAACCGACGTCTAGTCACCATATTTGCCGTCCATGGCTTCTACCTAAAAATCTGTGTGCGCGAAAAATTTTATGAGATCTTGCCGGAGCGCATATGTAAACTTTGGAGCCGCTCGTGTGATCTATGTCACCTTCAGCGTTGCGAAAGGGCAATTCCGTTGTCTCAACTCTGAAAATGTGATGTCTATGATGTATATGTGTAAACCAGTTCTCAGTTACTAAAACGACTACTGCATTTAACTTGGCGTAATTCGCCAGCATAGTATTCTTTAGAAGTCCATAGAGAAAAAAAGTCGAAGATTCAATCTTAATCTTGTGTGACATAAAGGCATTAGGCCCATGTCGCCCAAGGCCGGAGATTGCCCCACAATAACTGTGAATAAAACTATATAATTTCGCAGTATTAATTGCCTAAACAAGACACACATATCACAGTGCAAAAAATAGCAATGCGAGCGGAAGCATTACTGGTGGTCTAAAACTATACCTAATTGAGGCATTTATTTACAACAAACGAGCTTCGGATGGCAAAATCAGAGCATAACACAATTAATAAAATGTTTGAGTTTTCATCTGAATGATCAAGGGTAAGATATATGTTTATATGTATATATATATATATATATATATATATATATATATATATATATATATATATATATATATATATATATATATACAAGCCCTCACAAACACATTTCCCAAACGCAACATAATTTCAACAGACTTTACTCATCTGTCAAATATAATTTGCTCAGGTGAGGACCACACTACCGCCTTAAACGACTTTCTGAACAAACATTTTACACACACTGTCTGACGTCGTGCCTTTAGAGAAACTCCTTCCACTGAAGCGCGAGTATCTAAAAGGCAACCGCGACGTCAAGACTACGCAACCACTCAAAAACTTTTTTGCCAAAACCGATCCAAATGCGCTCATGAGGTGCTGGACGGCAAACACATCATACACAACATGCAGGCCACCGAAGTTGTAGAACACTGGGCCTACACGATGACTCAACCACCCACTGAGCCACTCCCTTGCCCCGTATACACTCCCAACTCTGATCTCTTTGAGGTTTCCCTCCCTATCTCCCTAAAGGAAACCCACGTACCTCTCCGCGGACCTTCTAAAGCACTAGGCTTGGACGGGATTTGTCTTTCGCCCCTCCGTAAACTTCCGTTAGAAGTAGTCTGTTGTATTCTTAACATACTATTAATTAGCGATATTGCCTCAGCCCATGAAACTGCTCGCTTAGCGTTCATCCCTAAAATTAACAATGTCACATCCTCAAGCGATCTGCGACCCCTATATATTAGTTCATACTTACAACAAACGCTTAACAAAATTCTCTCTAGACGCCTCCAGAACTCTATTAAGCTTCTCCCAATCCAGCGAGCGTTTCTCCCCTATAATGGTACCTTCGAGAATCTTGCGGTTCTGGATGGTATCCTTAACGATGCCAAGTCTGCAGGACGTGAGCTCAGACTCGCCTCAATCGACCTCCGTAAGGCGTTCGACATGGTGAGTCATGACTCCGTCCTGTGGTCACTCCGGACTCGCGGATACCCGGAGGTATTCATTAATTATATCGAACGCTTGTACCTCTCATCTAAAACTCTCATAGTATTTGGACAAGAATGTCGCACATTTCGGCCAACTAGGGGTGTTAGGCAGGGAGATCCTCTGTCCCCCCTTTTATTTAATCTAGTTCTCGACGACATTCTTTCAAAATTAGACAAAACTAATATCGGGTACCAACTTACTGATGACGTCCGCCTTATGGGCTTAGCCTTTGCGGATGATCTCATCCTCCTAGCCTCCACAAAATCTACTCTCAAAAAAAATTCATTCCTAGACTCCGCACCTTGGAGTCCAATGAATGCTAACCACCGAGCACTACAAAAAAGATCTTGCGAAAACACAACTTTTTTTGCGAGCGCTTGGGAACCTCCATTGAGACCGCTACACAAAAGACCGATTACTGGTCTCAACAACTACACAACACGTTCGATGGGGCACATTTTAAAAAAGCACCCGATACGCCCTTTGTACATTACTGGATTAAGGGTATGCCTTACCTATCTGGTAAGGAGTATTTAAACCTACTAAAGCTCAGGATCAACGCACTACCAACGCGTGCCAGATTGGCCAGGGGACACCCGGGCTACAACAAACGTTGTACCTACTGTACAACCCTGTACACCTACCTAGGTCTGGGTTTTAGATGCCGAGGTTTGCGGCCCGAACCGGGACCTGGCAAAAGCACGGCAAGACAAGATCGCCAAATATGACGTCGAGTTCCTAAGAGCGGCGCTCCTCGACCCGCAAAAACTTCGCAGATTCGGATCCATCACATCTATGAGTGGTGTATGGGACTCCGAATCTGCAAGGACGCTCTTGGGGCTCGGCATCACGAAGAGGAATCTTATGGATCTCACCGTTTTAACTTTGCAAGGAACCTTGAGGATACACCGCTCGCACCGAGCCCATAAGAGCGGGTGCTGCCATCAAGCAAGGACACGGACAGCTGATTCTTAACCTCACGTGACACCTTTTTACCACCATTTCTATTAAGGCGAGCACTGCCGAGTGTGCAAACGTATGTAAATGATTAATAAATCATCACAATATTTTATATATATATATATATATATATGTACGACCTGTCATACCGCATCCGGCTTTTGGCGCCAGGCGGTGTTCCGTTTATTTGAATATATATATATATATATATATATATATATTGCGAGCTCCTTACTCGAAACTTCAAAGGTGAACACTGGATGGCATACTAAATTATTACACCTTTTTGTCCATTCAAAGACATCGCACTGGATCATAGACCGGTCCCTAAGGGAGCGGCGTTGTTTGAAAAGAAAGGCGGTAAAATATAATTACTCTAAATGTCTATTATTTAATGTTTTTTACTTAATTTATTTTGTTATATCAAATAGGAAGCATAATATACATATTTTATGCTAAGTATATTTTATACTGTATTATTCATACATCTAGGGCGACGTGTAGCTGAACTCAATAATGACGTGCGTATCGCAGTAGTGAATACATTATAAGATTTTTGTCAGTGTAGCCTTACGTAACTGCTTTTAGGCATTTAGGCATCGCACCTGGCTTTAAAGCACCAGTGACAAGTTAACTGATGATTGCCGCGTGCGTTTTAGTACAAAGCAGCGTCAATTGCGTCTTTTTTCGTGATCGAATTTGCCAGACGTCACGGGCCTGTAGGAGAACATGCTAGAAAATTCTCTGCACATACGTCGAACATCTTCGAGATGCGAGGGCGAGGGTATATAAGCGAACGGCGAGTCGCTCACAACACTGTATCAATAGCTGATCTCCACAGCGAAAAGTAACGGTTGTCTATCCGCGTGTTTTTCTGTGCGTACGAAACAGGACAACGTTTGTGTGCGCTTTTGAGAAGGATAGGAGTCGCAAACGATAAAAGGTGAATTTACGGTACCAGGCTACAAGCACTCCACAGACACAAGTCAGCATGGTTTCTCGACCTGTGGTCGTTTGCTGTACTTCGAGAAATAGTCATCCGCTGATCAACTGGTTGTCCCCTCCCAACATGGACGACAGTGCGTTTGACCATCGCGACAAGCTCAATGCGAAACTGTGCGAAGTGTTCTCAGACGACGCCCTCGACAGTCTGCTTGGAGACCTTCAGAACTATCTCGGGGAGAGCTCGAGCTCTCGACGCCAGCGAGCTGTAGGCGAAAGATGCATGCGTAGAAATCGGGCGGCTTTTACGCAGTGGAGTGCACACTGTGCAGAAAAGGGCGACAACTTGGAATGGCGTCTGCCCAACGACGCCTGGGTGCAACCTGAAGACGTCGAGATGAACCTTGACGTGCCGAACCGTCAGCTGGAATTGCGAGCCCGCAAGGAGGTCAATGTGACGACCCGAAACAGCCACTGTCAGCAGAACGGCGACAAAAAACAGGAAGATGTGGCTGCGCGCACGACGGAGGAAGCGAATCCGGATGCAGAAAAGACGTCCGTAAAGAGTCAGCCGCCATCATCTGATCTCCGAGTCGTACGGGAGTTGCGGCAGTGTCTCACGATTCCAGACGATGTCGACATCGATCAACTGCAGGCAACGCTAAGCGCTGATCGTTCGGAGTTTGTCGTCGTCGCCCCGTTGAAGGTGAAGAGACGGGTCAACAAATCGGACGATGGTGCACTAGTTCCGATCAAGATAACACGCAAATGATTGCAGAGACTGCAGACGAAGATTTATCTCAACGACAAATATGCACAATGCGCACGGCACGAGACGTGTCGTCGTCATAAGTTCAGGTTCCTTTAATGTAAACCTGTTAAGGTATATAATATAAATGTATAATAATAAATTGTAAATATTACAATATACACATACAAATGGCATGTTCTCTCTAGCTTGTTCTTTTGTTTGTCAAATAGGGCTAATAGTTAATAGTTCAAACTACAGAGCGCTTTAGAAGCGACAGTATTACGGACGAGCTTACTATGGCATATACGTATGCCAGTAAATCCATCTAGCCTAGGTTTTTTATCAATTAGGGTTAATACTTAGCACTTCAAGCGACAAGGCACCATAAATAGCAATCATAAATTGGAATATTGAGGGAAGTCCTCCCAATAATACCAACACAGCAACGGGCTTAGTCCGTTGCGTTGTGCCACGTCAGTAGTCTGCGTTACTCTTTCCACAATCCCTACACCATTGACGATGCATACTGTGCTTCCTTTAAGAATGGTCCTCAAAATTGTTAACAACCGATACGGAACTCCCTCCAAGGCTAACTTCACCGTAATTTTACTTCTCGGCGCTAGGTCAAAGGCGGCCTTAAGATGCCGCGTGTAACGGTCTTCTCGACTCGGATAGATTTTCCCAAATCTCTGCTAGTAATTAGCGGAGGATTGTATGAGCCGACTTTAATCTTCTAAACCCATATTTTTTCATCCAGTACTGCGTTTCTGGTTTCAATGAAGTGCTCGGGGCTAACTAATATTATCCCCGATAATATCTTAAAGGGGCAACTGATAAGTGTTATTCCCCTCTAAGCTTCCGGTACTGTTTCTATGACTTTCCATGTAGGTTTAAAAATTAAATCCTCCTCCTTTCATGCTTTAGGCATTTGCCCGGATTGTAGGCACTCGTCAAATAGAGCTTTCTAGCATGGTGCCAGTGCAAACGTTTGCTTTAAATGTTCGTTTCTTATCATATCGTTCCCGGCCGCTTTGCCTGTCGGCGCCCCTTCAATTACCTTGACAAGGTTCTCGATTGTGACCGCACGAACTCCCCATTCCCGTACGAATTCTGTCCCTGTGTCATAAGATCCATTGTATACTATTATTTTTTGAGGTGATGTCGGCTCCCTGTAGCACACTAGCAAAGTGTTTAATTAGTCGTTCAGTCTCCGCTAGGCACTGCTATTTTTCTGCTTTAGCTACTTGTGCGGATGTTCTTCTGCTTCTTGCAACAACTCCCACACCCGGCTTTTCCAGAACTTTTGTTTCTCTTCTAACCAGTTTTGTCCCAGATACGACTACACTCCTCCCTACTGCTTCTAACTTTGAATGCCATCCCCATCGGTATGCACTCTCTAAGCCCCGTTCTTTCCCGAAATGATGTATTTTCCCCTAAGAATTTTATATCATTCACGTTTCCGTTTGTAGCAAAAACGTCGATTACTAACGCCTCAGTGCTACATTCGAAGGTGATTAGACCTGGCTTGCTGACTAACTGGCATCCTATCTCTGTTTTAATGTCTAAAAATTATTCAGTTCGTTCTGAGTTTCTCTTGTCCAACCTCGCAATCTTCCGTTAGAATCATGGGTGCCTTTCTCAGCACCGCTTCGTCCCCAAGCATGATATGTTCTGTCATGATCTCAGTGGACTTTCCACCTGCCTGTTTTACATAAGCTGCCATAATTTCAAACCCCCTGGACGCTATGGCTACTAGGTTCTCCGCTTTTATTTTTATTTCCATTTTTCCAATTCCCGCTCTTGTAATTACTGCACCCGCCGTAACTTGGCCTGCATCGCTTCTTACCATTGTGTGCTAGTGCGTGACATCCATTGAACCTCCCCAAAGTGAAAGGTTTTAGAACCCAAGTTTCTGTCCAAATTAGAATATCCACTTTTCAGAGCGCTTTCGCGCCTAACAGTCTTAATACGTCATGCCTTTCGCGGTTCCACAGCACTACCTTGATAACATACGTAAGCGTTTCTCGAAAGCGATTTTTTATTTTCTTACGCTTTCCTGTGGAGTCCAAATGTTTGTATTTGGCGCACGCATATAAATGCTCTGGTCATTAAGCCCAGTCTTTCCCGGTCACGTTATATATTCTTATACTGCGTAAAGCTCAATCACTAAGTTTGTCCTGCGGACTGTTTAAAAGCCTTTTATTGGTCGAATTGCGTTGTAAATTTATAATAAGTTCTGGGTCCGGTGCACAATATGTAGGTAATTACAAATATACTTCAACTGCTATCTCTGCTCTCTGCACCACATTTTTGAGGATTTATTTATAGCATTTTTTTGCTGGTATGGGCGACATAAATTGTAAAACTTGATCAGTCGGGACCACAGGCTTGGTTGGTTCTTAGAAATTCGAACTGATATTTGCGTATGATCTACTAGTATATGAAAAGCTCGTTCGGGTTTGATAAAAAACATTCTTTCAATGTCCTACTGAAAAGCCATGTTCCAACGCCGATCACTAGAAATTTAAAAATATACCTAATCATTATTTGCAACCCGAAGCCATGGAAGTATTACGCACTAGCTTCTCAGAGTTTGCGCCAGTCGGGCTGGAAAAGTGCCAGTTGAATCGTTGAGAAATGCCCATTTCTTGGCAAACTACTGTGTTTACTGTTTGCAAAAAAATTGCAAAGTCTACATGCTTGACCCATCCCATGTTTATATATATATACTAGTACAGCTTTTCATAGAACATCAAAATCAATTTTATTTAATGATTCATCAACATTAATTCATGGATGAGTAACTAGCTCCTACATTTATGCTAGAAACAAGGGTACGCGCTTTGCAGTGACCATTTAAAGGCCAGCAAAGAGCTCTATTTACTCAATTCAAAATTTGCCAAGGTATTAACTTGTACAAAGCAAATCGGCTAGTATTTTTAATTTTGCCTGCGCGTTCCGATGAAGATACATCATTTCTTAACCGAGCCTGTGACCTACTGAAGTTACGAAGCAAAAACCTACTTTCTTGAGCTCTCTGTCGGCACCGGAACGGAGCAATGTTATCACTTTGCTCGCTGGGCATGCAGATCTTCTTGAGCAAGGCATTGACGATGAAGACAAATAACTTGCCTCAGCATCAGCTTGTTCAGGCCCACCAAATCATCGGAAACAGTGAGGCAGTGCCGCATCTCACGAATCCATGACGGAAGCTTCGTGTACACAAATTCAGTGACATTTCTTAGCTTGCATGTGTCAAACGTTCCTCTGCGTCTTCAGTGCCCTTTGATGGCTCTAGAGTGTCTTTTTACGCGCTTCTCGACGGGCTGGCAACTCTAGACGACGATTGAGAAAGTCGGGATCAAGGGTCTCCGGGTCTAGCGCACTCTTTACTTCCAAGCTTAGCAAAGGCTCTTGTCGCCCGCGAAGTCTCTTCATTTGCAATAGTCGCTTGTAATTCTACAGCGTTATGTCGACCGAAACAAACTGGAGATTAATGCGAGCAAAACTAAGGCGATTAATTTTCGAGGAGGAGGAAAGCTGGCCAAAAGCAATGAGTTCCACTGGGTTCAGGAACAATCGAAATGGTTCCTTACTTTGCTTACCTGGAGGTCGTGTTTCCATGACATGGCACAAGTTTCTTCAAGCATGTTGGAGATAGAGTTTGAAGGGGCCTCCTTTTACGGGGTTAAGTACCCATCCAAGCTGTCGATGGAGGTTGCTGTAAGCTTGTTTAACCTGAAGACCACCCACCGCATTTTACGCTGCTCGTTGATTTGGCCTTACCTCAATAGGGCGTTTGATCAACTTAAGGCCAGTTCCTTAAAGAGAGCATTGAACGTCCACCGCACTAGCCCGAATAATTTAATGTACATACTAGCGTCATCGCCGTTATTCGTTGAGGACTTGCAGAGGACGTGCAACCTACCGAAGACGACAGCCTTTAGAGAACACGTCTTCGATTGGAAAAGCAAAATGACCGACATTGCCACGCTTTTCCATGAAACCAAGGCAATGACATCGAAGTTGTGAAGAGGCTGTACCTATGCGAACCGACGTCTAGTCACCATATTTGCCGTCCATGGCTTCTACCTGAAAATCTGTGTGCGCGAGAAATTTTATGAGATCTTGCCGGAGCGCATATGTAAACTTTGGAGCCGCTCGTGTGATCTATGTCACCTTCAGCGTTGCGAAAGGGCAATTCCGTTGTCACAACTCTGGAAATGTGATGTCTATGATGTATATGTGTAAACCAGTCCTCAGTTACTAAAACGACTACTGCATTTAACTTGGCGTAATTCGCCAGCATAGTATTCTTTAGAAGTCCATAGAGAAAAAAAGTCGAAGATTCAATTTTAATCTTGTGTGACATAAAGGCATTAGGCCCATGTCGCCCAAGGCCGGAGATTGCCCCACAATAACTGTGAATAAAACTATATAATTTCGCAGTATTAATTGCCTAAACAAGACACACATATCACAGTGCAAAAAATAGCAATGCGAGCGGAAGCATTACTGGTGGTCTAAAACTATACCTAATTTAGGCATTTATTTACAACAAACGAGCTTCGGATGGCAAAATCAGAGCATAAAGCAATTAATAAAATGTTTGAGTTTTCATCTGAATGATCAAGGGTAAGATATATGTTTATATGTATGTATATATATATATATATATATATATATATATACAAGCCCTCACAAACACATTTCCCAAACGCAACATAATTTCAACAGACTTTACTCATCTGTCAAATATAATTTGCTCAGGTGAGGACCACACGACCGCCTAAACCAATTTCTAAACAAACATTTTACACACACTGTCTGACGTCGTGCCTTTAGAGAAACTCCTTCCACTGAAGCGCAAGTATCTAAAAGGCAACCGCGACGTCAAGACTACGCAACCACTCAAAAACTTTTTAGCCAAAACCGATCCAAATGCGCTCATGAGGTGCTGGACGGCAAACACATCATACACAACATGCAGGCCACCGAAGTTGTAGAACACTGGGCCTACACGATGACTCAACCACCCCCTGAGCCACTCCCTTGCCCCGTATACACTCCCAACTCTGATCTCTTTGAGGTTTCCCTCCCTATCTCCCTAAAGGAAATCCACGTAGCTCTCCGCGGACCTTCTAAAGCACTAGGCTTGGACGGGATTTGTCTTTCGCCCCTCCGTAAACTTCCGTTAGAAGTAGTCTGTTGTATTCTTAACATACTATTAATTAGCGATATTGCCTCAGCCCATGAAACTGCTCGCTTAGCGGTCATCCCTAAAATTAACAATGCCACATCCTCAAGCGATCTGCGACCCCTATATATTAGTTCATACTTACAACGAACGTTTAACAAAATTCTCTCTAGACGCCTCCAGAACTCTATTAAGCTTCTCCCAATCCAGCAAGTGTTTCTCCCCTATAATGTATAAACTCTCATAGTATTTGGACAAGAATGTCGCACATTTCGGCCAACTAGGGGTGTTAGGCAGGGAGATCCTCTGTCCCCCCTTTTATTTAATCTTGTTCTCGACGACATTCTTTCAAAATTAGACAAAACTAATATCGGGTACCAACTTACTGATGACTTCCGCCTTATGGGCTTAGCCTTTGCGGATGATCTCATCCTCCTAGCCTCCACGAAATCTACTCTCCAACGGCTCCTTAATATTGCGGACCCACTTTTGAAATGGGTCCCGAGGCCTTGAAATTCATACTAATAAAAGCTTTACTATCTCCCATCTATTTAATAGGAAGGAAGGTAAATGTTTTATCAATACCGTATCAGAATTTAACGTTGGAGATCGGCAGTTGCCAGCTAAAGGTATGAGCGATCGATGGAGATATCTTGGAGTCGACTTTGACGGCAATGGCAGAGTTGACTCCACCAAGGATATACTCCTTAATTCACTCAACAGACTCACAATAGCTCCCCTTAAACCCCACCAAATACTCATATTTTTGAAAGACTTTCTCATTCCCCGTCTCCTATATAAACTGGTCTCCGGTCCCAGACCATCTTACGCACTCCTTAGCGACCTAGATAAAGAGATCAGAAAGGTTGTTAAGTCGAAATAGCTTAAGCTCGAAAACTCGGTGCCGAACGCCTACCTGTACACGCACACAGCACACAGCGGTCTGGACATCCCCTGCCTCCAAAAATTCATTCCTAGACTCCGCACCTTGGGGTCCAATGGATGCTAACCACCGAGCACTTTAAAAAAGACCTTGCGAAAACAAGACTTCTTTGCGAGCGCTTGGGAACCTCCATTGAGACCGCTACACAAGAGACCGATTACTGGTCTCAACAACTACACAACACGTTCGATGGGGCACATTTTAAAAAAGCACACGAAACGCCCTTTGTACATTACTGGATTAAGGGTATACCCTACCTATCTGGTAAGGAGTATTCAATTTCTTTTATTCACACTGTCTGTGTAATATTCTATCTAGTTAAAATTGGAGTACACAAGTACTCAGGCTAATCAAGAAAGTCCCCCCAGCTTACTCTTTAGTCTCTCGAGCTGATTCAGAGACTGTGTGTATGTACAAGTTTGGGCATGATACATATCACAAGGGCCTTCGCAATATTTACAGATACACGACTCGACTGGGTCGTGAAACGACTCCGTTCGACAGACCACATGATGATAGCCGTGGGTCGAGAATTTGACCACCACGTGCCTGTTTGCCCGATCCGGATTCTTCCATGTGTCGTCTGTCATTGCTGGTGAAGTGAAGAACTGTGGACTTACGTCGCTGATCTCCTCTTTTTTCCTGTTCATGAAGTTCACGAATGCCGTCGTCTCCTCAAGCTTGAACTTTTGTTGGATCTCCTCCACAAATCGCTTTTCTCCCGTCAGGAGGTAGACCATACGATTTCGCGTATTTGTGTGGACGCCAAGAACTCTTTTTAAGAACGTCGATTTGGCTCTGTCGAGTGTTTGAAGGTCTCGCTCGCTAAGATGCTCCCAGATCAGCTCGACTCCATAGGCAGCGCATGGGGCTAGCTTGAGCATGAAGAGTTTAGAGGCGGTTTCCAACGAGAGGCGATACGGGTCCGATATCGATGAAGAGGCCACCAGAGTTTTTCTGAATCGCTCCTCTATGTGTCGAGAGAACGACGATCCACTCGTCGTGAACACGATCCCAAGGTACGTAAAGTTTACGATGTTTATTTATTTGTATTATACGCAGTACACTTAGATTACAAAATTAGGTCAACCCCAGTAAACCACTGCCTGAGGGCAGCGAGCCTAGCACCGCGGCCGCATTTTCACGTTGCACTTCAATGGATATTCTCTGCAGCAGAAATTCTCCCGCCTTTTTTCATCCTTCTCGCTTGCCGCTCTTTTCCCAATTTCTCTCAGGAAACTTACTGTAGATTCGCCCATGACCCCCATTGTTTCGATCGCAACTGGCTGTACTATAAAGGTTGCCTCCAACTCGCGATACTTCCAACTTTTTCGCTGCTCCGCTAAATTAGCAACAGCGCCTGCTGATCTTGAGGCTCGATCCCTGTAAGATGGCGCCAGTGTGTCCCACACGGTTGCGTCCCACACAAGGGCCTTTCCGGAGGACCAGGGAACCAGGGTCATCCCGTCTGGCCGTAGGGCTGAGTCCGTTGCCAGACCGACTGGCTCTTTTCTGCAGGGCACGTTAGCGGACTGCAGCGCCTTTGAAATAACTTCGTTAAGAGCGGCGTGGCGCGAATGTCTTCCGCAGCTTCTAGAACAGCTGAGGCCATGCTCTCCCCTCGGCGACACCGGTGTGTCGCAAAGGGAGCAAGCATGAGGCGCGCAAACGGCCACCCCTAGCCGCAGCCCAGAAACGATGCGGAGTGTTGTATTGTCCAGCATCGTCCCCAGGTACGTAAAGTTGTTTACGAACTTTATTGGGACTCCGTTCACCTGGATCTGGTCACTGGCCGCGAGCCTCCCTCCCCGACGAAATTTTAGAGCCTCGGTTTTTGAATCATTTATGGTCAGACCTACGCGGCTCGCGTACTTCTCCAGCGTTCTTGCCGCTTGAGACAAATGAAAACAGCTGGTACTGTAGGCGCATACGTCGTCGGCGTACATAAGCGTCTCCACAAGAGGGTGTTTCGTTGATAGGAACGACGGCAAGTCGTTGATGAGAACGGAAAATAGCAAGGGTGAGAGATTATCACCCTGGGCAAAGCCCGTGGTTTGCTCGATTGGCTCCCTAATAGCCAGGTAAGGAGTATTTAAACCTACTAAAGCTCAGGATCAACGCACTACCAACGCGTGCCAGATTGGCCAGGGGACGCCCGGGCTACAACAAACGTTGTAGGCACGGGTGTCATGCGCCCGAGACGTTGGCTCATGTCGCTCAGATGTGCGATATAACACACAAACAAACCATAAAGAGACATGACGACGTCTGTGATCGCGTGGCGCGTCTTCTCCGCGAAAGGGGTCATGAGGTGGTTCGTGAGCGAGTATTCCGTCGACCGGGCGCACCGGGTCTAAAGCCCGACCTCGTAATAACAACACCTAGGATGCCGAGGTTTGCGGCCCGAACCGGGACCTGGCAAAAGCACGGCAAGACAAGATCGCCAAATATGACGTCGAGTTCCTAAGAGCGGCGCTCCCCTACCCGCAGAAACCTCGCAGATTCGGATCCATCACTATCTCTATGAGTGGTGTATGGGACTCCGAATCTGCGAGGACGCTCTTGGGGCTCGGCGTCACGAAGAGGAATCTTATGGATCTCACCGTTTTAACTTTGCAAGGAACCTTGAGGATATATCGCTCGCACCGGGTCCATAAAAGCGGGGGCTACCATCAAGCAAGGACACGGACAACTGACTCTTAACTTCACGTGACACCTTTTTACCACCATTTTTATTAAGGCGAGCACTGCCGAGTGTGCAAACGTATTGTAAATGATTAATAAATCATCACAATATTTTCTATATATATATATTGCGAGCTCCTTACTCGAAACTTCAAAGGTGAACACTGGATGGCATACTAAATTATTACACCTTTTTGTCCATTCAAAGACATCGCACTGGATCATAGACCGGTCCCTAAGGGAGCGGCGTTGTTTGAAAAGAAAGGCGGTAAAATATAATGATTACTCACATAATTACTCTAAATGTCTATTATTTAATGTTTTTTACTTAATTTATTTTGTTATATCAAGTAGGAAGCATAATATACATATTTTATGCTAAGTATATTTTATACTGTATTATTCATACATTTAGGGCGACGTGTAGCTGAACTCAATAATGACGTGCGTATCGCAATAGTGAATAGATTATAAGATTTTTGTCAGTGTAGCCTTACGTAACTGCTTTTAGGCATTTAGGCATCGCACCTGGCTTTAAAGCACCAGTGACAAGTTAACTGATGATTGCCGCGTGCGTTTTAGTACAAAGCAGCGTCAATTGCGTCTTTTTTCGTGATCGAATTTGCCAGACGTCACGGGCCTGTAGGAGAACATGCTAGAAAATTCTCTGCACATACGTCGAACATCTTCGAGATGCGAGGGCGAGGGTATATAAGCGAACGGCGAGTCGCTCACAACACTGTATCAATAGCTGATCTCCACAGCGAAAAGTAACGGTTGTCTATCCGCGTGTTTTTCTGTGCGTACGAAACAGGACAACGTTTGTGTGCGCTTTTGAGAAGGATAGGAGTCGCAAACGAGAAAAGGTGAATTTACGGTACCAGGCTACAAGCACTCCACAGACACAAGTCAGCATGGTTTCTCGACCTGTGGTCGTTTGCTGTACTTCGAGAGGTAGTCATCCGCTGATCAACTGGTTGTCCCCTCTCAAAATGGACGACAGTGCGTTTGACCATCGCGACAAGCTCAATGCGAAACTGTGCGAAGTGTTCTCAGACGACGCCCTCGACAGTCTGCTTGGAGACCTTCAGAACTATCTCGGGGAGAGCTCGAGCTCTCGACGCCAGCGAGCTGTAGGCGAAAGATGCATGCGTAGAAATCGGGCGGCTTTTACGCAGTGGAGTTCACACTGTGCAGAAAAGGGCGACAACTTGGAATGGCGTCTGCCCAACGACGCCTGGGTGCAACCTGAAGACGTCGAGATGAACCTTGACGTGCCGAACCGTCAGCTGGAATTGCGAGCCCGCAAGGAGGTCAGCGTGACGACCCGAAACAGCCACTGTCAGCAGAACGGCGACAAAAAACAGGAAGATGTGGCTGCGCGCACGACGGAGGAAGCGAATCCGGATGCAGAAAAGACGCCCGTAAAGAGTCAGCCGCCATCATCTGATCTCCGAGTCGTACGGGAGTTGCGGCAGTGTCTCACGATTCCAGACGATGTCGACATCGATCAACTGCAGGCAACGCTAAGCGCTGATCGTTCGGAGTTTGTCGTCGTCGCCCCGTTGAAGGTGAAGAGACGGGTCAACAAATCGGACGATGGTGCACCAGTTCCGATCAAGATAACACGCAAATGATTGGAGAGACTGCAGACGAGATTTATCTCAACGACAAATATGCACAATGCGCACGGCACGAGACGTGTCGTCAGCATAAGTTCAGGTTCCTTTAATGTAAACCTGTTAAGGTATATAATGTAAATGCATAATAATAAATTGTAAATATTACAATATACACACAAATGGCATGTTCAATCTAGCTAATGTTTTTTTTAATGGGGCTAGTAGTTCAAGTAGTTCAAGCTACAAAGTGCTTTAGAAGCGCTAGTATTACGAACGACTTTACGTATATACACGTATGTCAGTAAATCAATCTAGCTTATGTTTTCTGTCAAATAGGGCTAATACTTAGTAGTTCAAGCGACAAGGCGCCTTGAAGCAATAGTATTACGGACGACTATATATATGTCCAAGCAAGGTCGGACTCTCTTTGGTATGTATGTGTATATATCCCCCGGAACTGCATCATCTCACGTAAGCGCACTTCAGAAAGCCAGATTCCATATTTTTGCGAAATCGGCCTATACTGGATTTCCCACGCTATGTAATTCAGCGTGTAGTGAATTCTATGCATTTTAAATTAGTAGTTTATAAGACTTCTGCGGCATTGTTCGGCTATTTATTGTCCACCCCCTCGCCCGGGTTCTGAGTCTTGATGTTAAGTTTATTATCACCTTTGTGCAGGAGCAGAAAAACTATTTCAGGCCTATTCTTAGCCATCAGTTAACGACCACACACAGACTTGCTTTTGCATTGCTTCGTAAGACGGACCCCAGGCAATACAAATATGCAGCAACAGTGGGAATCGAACATGCTTATGTGCTCTCATGTGTCTCTTTCGGTCGCGTGGGGGCACGCGAATGCACCCACGACTTCACCACCAGACTCGACGTTTCCGAAGAATAGAACACATAGATGCACAGGTTCACGCCCCACAGTTTTACATGTGCGGTATTTATGAGGGTCCGTCAATGCGAAAAGCAGTTCCGTGGACGTTAAATCTTGGCTGAGGTTCATCGCGAAAGATATAGACCGCCCGACCGACCGCCCGGCCCCCTGCCCGTCAGCGAGCGAATGCATTCATTCATTCAGTTACCGAGTCATCGCGCAGTCGTCATCTACCTATTTATCTAACTATCTCTCTTTTGCGAGCCGCCTGCCTATTTCGAAAGCTGCCAAATCGAACGAAACGTTCGAATTGTCAAAGCCTGTGTCGTTCGACCGCGGATCGACCGTGAAAGGTGGTGGTGGTGGTGGTGGTGATAGTGGTGGTTGTTGTTGCTGCGGTTGTTGTTTTGGCTGTTGCTGTTGTTGTCGTCGATTGTTTCAGCTGTTCGCTCTCCCTGCAGCGTTCGGCGGTGGCGGCGAACAAAAGAAACAATCATTTGACAGTATTCGTGGTGGTTGGTGGTGGTACGACACAGCATCGGCGTACGTGGGGCGAGAAGTCTTCGCCTCGCGCCAGTTGAGTCGTCGGTGTGCCGTTCGTCGTGCCACTGCGGTCTGTCACGAAACCGAGGGCGGGCGCGCGAGAGATGGTGACGATCCGCTCACAGCTGATACTACGCACACTACGCTATTACAGCAACAGCAGCAGTAGAAGCACGGGTGGTGGTGGTGGTGGTGGCCAGACAAAGACGTCCCACGGTAGGTGGAGACTCATTACTACTCTAGTTCAACTAGCTAACAACGATCTCTATTAGTGTATTTATGTTTGTGTGTGTGTGCTCTGTCAAGAGTATACGGCATTATTATTTTTATTACTACTACCACCAATACCATCTATCACCAACGGAACAATAGAGTGACGACAAACAAAACTCGTCACCAGCGGACCGAATGGAATTTGTTTGGGGTAATATATATATATATATATATATATCGACAATAATAATAAAAGTTTTATTAACTCTATGATTACTACCATATTATGCCCCATAACTACTCGCGCTGAGATGAATCGTCCCGTCGTGCCGTAACAGATGGCGCTTTCCGAGAGCGCGAAACGAAGGTCAGGAAGGATAGCTTCTTCATAACATGCCACACAGTTTAACACTTCCGTGATTTGCGCAGCCATAATTGTCCTCCGTTATACTCATGACGTGGGCACAACGCTCTGAACTGTAGCGTCGATACAACGCTATAGAAATCGATGCACACGAAACCCACTATGTGAGTTTGAGCTCTGTTATCTATAAGGATGCCAACAGCCATTGACTGAATATGAATATATTGGGTCGACAAAAAACTTTTTTCGGTTTTTTAATGATTCTCTACGGAAAAGAACGAAAAAGGTTTTTGTAGCCATATATCTTAGGTCTGTGCTTACAACCTCAACGGCTGCATCCAGCAACCCGAAGATGTGTGATCGTGTAGGAACCACGAATCCTCTTGCACGTCACTTACTTGTCGGCGCTAAGCTTCGGCGTTCGCTGACAAGCTGTCTGTATGCATTTTTTTCCTAGGATTCGAACATTGTGCAAAAAAAGGATGGTACGTTTCCTCTTGTTCCTCTCCGTTGTATCTCTCCGTTGTGCCGATCGGGGGCGAGTGTAAATATCGTGTAGTTCGGCGGTCGAGCTTTTTGTAGGAGCCTCATGGTGTGGCTCATGGGACTGAGGCCTCTCCCACTTTGAAACTTTCCCTAGTGTTAATTGTGGTGTGACAAAACGTTTTGCATGCCCACGCAGCAAGCTGCCAGACGCATCGGCGGTCTTTGCAGTTTCTCGCCCGGTGGGACGGTTGCTGAAGTGTTCAAACTGTATATAATGACGGTTGTATTGTAATTATGTACTCTTGAAATGCAAATTTATTGCGAAGTAAACAATATGTAAAAACGTTTTGCATGCACCACAGAGGTACAAAGTTATCACTTGGCATTGGCATCTGTATTCTTGAAGGAATAATCGTTTGCAGCGTTTTTCAAGTTGAGAAACTTGACGCGCGTATTCAGCGACCTTTAGACACCGAATTTAGCTACAAATTAATAGTTTACTTAAATGAAATAAATGAATTCAAATTTAATTGAATCCCGGATATGTAATCTGGTATGTTGCTGACGCCATGTGTGCCACTGACTAAATTAGCTTTCTCGCTCTCCCTCTATGTATAGGACAAATGTCCTAATAATGCGTATATATTTACCGGCGCTCCGTGTAATAGTTCTATTTTACATGACTAAACTATACAACATGGGAATAATGTTGTTAGCAGCGTACACTTTCAACTGTTCGACTGTGACGTAACAGGCTGCGAGCCGGAACACAACGCCACATACGTACGTCTGGAGTGACCAGATTTCACTACCCATAATATAATTGTAGAAATATTTGACCTGCCCGATATTTAGCGTCGTTTTACAATGCAATTAAGCAGATTTCACACGTACTCCTCGTATCTTCATTACGAGTATTTACTAGGTCGACATAATCCAACCCTAGCAATATTGAGTGTGGCTAAATGGTGACTATCGAACGATAAAAAAAACTGAAGAGACAAATAGTTATTTGGTGCAATAAAGTGAACCGTATCTCTCTGGAAGTAGTGTACTTGATGGCGTAATACGTTAAAATCTTATGCGTTTATGTTGAAGACAAGTATTAATATGAAGCTACACGCGTATTTAGTTTAGACAGTCGTACCTTTTAAATGAGCGGTCAAAGTCACATGCGGGTCAGCTTTTACGTGTCAAAAGAGTCCGGCGGACGACTAGTACGGTAAAAATTAGAGATTTTACACTCACGGCAACGTTAGTAAAATTTCTGGTGTTGTAAGGGTCATCTGCGATAATCTTTAGCTTTCATAAGTTACTGTCATAACTGCTGACGGATGGTTGGTTAGATCTATTCAGTTAATCATTTTTGTATTTGCATTTTCAGGCGGAGTGCTAGACACATATTGCGAGTGGGTGAAGAAGGGCAAGATTGATGATGACGTCAACCAGCTGCAAGTGGCGAAGTTGCTCCAGGATCTGCAGGATAGACTGCGGTAGGCGACAGGAAACCGTTTCAGCATTGGGAGAGCATTTCTCAGACATTTACCTGTTTCATATTTGTAGTTTTATAAAACTATGTTGCCTGGTTTTTGCATATATATATATATATATATATATATATATACGCGTTTACTTGTCTCCGCAACGTATGCAAATAACAGTTTTGTACGTAATATTTACATTAGCAGAGGCGTGACGGATGGTTTTAAACAAACGTTCGAGCTCCAACTGGGCAGCCAAGGAAATAAGGTTGGGATTGATATGTTCACTCAACTTACTGAGTTGTTATCGTTTAATTATAGACAGTGTGAACTGGAATGAACAGAGACATTTGCTCCACTGTATTTATTACACCTGGTAGGTTTAGGGCCGAAATTTGTTCGCAGATATATTGTCACTATGGGTGTTATCTCGCAGTCGAGATATTTCTGACGATCGTCTAAACCCTGTTTCAAGTAGGCTAGACATCACCTTTATACAGGCAACATTCGATTAACTGCTTTAATGGCAATTGCGATTTGGCTTGTTCTTGCAGAACCTACGAAGTGCAACCGAAAACACTGTTTTCAAAATGGTTTAAGGCAGAAGTGGTTAAACCAAAGGGGATCTACATATACGGAGCCGTGGGCCGAGGTGAGTTTCAGCGAGAAAGGGCAATCGGTATATATATATATATATATCAGTGCACGTTTTTTATATATATATATATGTATATATATATATATATATATATATATATATATATATATATATATATATATATATATATATATATATATATATATATATAGAAAAATGGGCTATACAAGCCGACGAAATTTACCACATTGTCGAATTCGGCTCTATACGAGCAAAACTGATTTGATTTTCTAAATAGCCTATCTGAATTTTAATCGTCTATAGGCAAGACGATGTTGATGGACCTCTTTTACGATCACCTTGAGAAGCCGGAGAAGAAGCAACGTCAGCACTTCCACTCGTTCATGCTTGACATCCATCACAGAATCCACGAATGGAAAAAGGTTTGTCTTTGTTTGCGCCAGTGGGAAAATAGAGTAACCAATAAACTGCGAAGGTTTTGTTCCAGGGATTCACATATGTATGTAATGCAGCATTAATTCTCATAATCCACCAGCACCACATTGTCCTTCGTACAGTATTGGGTTATATATATATATATATATATATACATTTATACAGGGTCATTCATATCGTTATGTACTTATTGCGAGGTTTGGTAGAACTCGGCAAGGAAATATTTTTTTCCAATAGAAGGAGGATGCGGAAACGTCTTGTTTAGGAAAGAGAGTGAAGTTTATAAAAGTAGTTATTTTTCTCCTACATAGTTGCGCGAAATCTACGTTTGCGGGAGAACCACTTAACGCATGCGTTAACTGGTTCTCCCGCAATATGTTTTGAGGTTGAGGAAAGTCATAAAAGGTCATCAAGACTTTTTATGACTTTCCTCAACCTGGCTATTCGCTTTTCGCTACGCGCGCTAGTGAAGTGTCTTCCGTTGTGCAGAAATTTCCTCCCAACACGCCGGTATAATCAGTTCATTCATGTGTTAACTGGTTCTCCCGCAAACGTAGATTTCGCACAACTATGTAGGAGGAAAAGGCAGAATAACTACTTTTATAAATTTCACTCTCTCTCCTAAACAAGACGTTTCCGCGTCCTCCTTCCATTGGGAAAAATTATTTTTGCCGAGTTCTACCAAACCTCGAAATAAGTACAAAACGATATGAATGACCCTGTATATATACATTCAGACAATTAGACTCCCCCTAAAATATTTGCGCTTATATTCAGAATTTTATGACTTATTATATTAAATATATATATATATATATATATATATATATATATATATATATATATATATATATATATATGTGTGTGTGTAGAAATCCTTTGTGTTTCCTGGGCTAACTTTTTTGGTTTTGTTTTCGTTGTTACTGTATGCTACGTTTGCTTTCCTGGCAGTACAGCAAAGTCAAGTAGGTCGGAAAGATGCCTCTTACGATCCGATTCCGCCGGTGGCCGCTCAGATTGCTGAGAAGAACACTGTCATCTGTCTCGATGAGTTTCAGGTAAGTAAAGCCCTTTGCATTTGTTATTTTTTTAAGAGGGTACGCACGCCCGCTGTTATTAATGGCGGGTAGTGCGGGGCACGCCGGAGGAAAGTATATAACTCAATTCTATCCGCGTGTAAAACTCACTAAAAACCATCTCTCCCAACGTCCTCCCGGCTCGGTCGTCTTTGGTCTAGTTCGACTAGTCTCTATGAATATCTCAAGACCGAAAGTGACCTCTACGATGCTAAGGACACCCAACACTATAAAGTACTATAGTATCAAGTATGGTTCATAGTACTGCAGTTGTGTAGTAGCTTTTGCTAGCTCTTAGAAGTAACAGTCACCATTAGCCGATTGTGTATACCTGTTAGATGTATTATTCGCTTGGTAATATTATTATTAACATGTTAGTGTAGGGTTTTGGTTAGGATATAACCTCTCCAGGAGTCTCACATGTTCCAATAAGTATTTTTTTCCAATAATTTTCGAATGACATAATTATTATGTAATTGAGCCTGAAGCAGGACCCGATTATGTCCCTAATTGGAACAGGTATTGAGGTCGCCAATGTTTGGATTTGTGAAAGCATAAAGAAACTTTTCTAATTTACATAAAAATCATAATGGCCATCCTAATTCAATTATCATGTCTAGGAACGCTGCTTTCGCCTTACGGTGGTCAAGTAACCACATTGCATCGGTATCATATGAGACAATGAACGCAATATTTAGGCTGACGATAGCAAAAGCTTATTAACATCATTATTATAACAACATTATTTTTATATTAGCATTCACTGTCTATTTTTATCAAAGAAGTGGCACATAGGGCTCTATAGCGCATTTCGTGGCATGTCTCTCAAACAAATAGTAGCCCAAAGTAAGTGGTCAACTTACCTGTGCGACACAATCGCATGTGTTTTGCGAATATGTCGAATTCTAAATCACTGCTGCCAGGTACTATTAGAGTGACGCCAACGCTTGTTAAAGAAGAAAATGGCTGGCAGCGTGCCAGTAAGGACAGTGTGTAAAAGTTAGGTTGTGCTTTTGGCGAAGTCGGTGGTTCGTTCGAACCAGGGATGCTTAACTGCGCCGTCATTTAATGTTATCGGGTTCCTCTGTAATATATTCACTATAAATCTAACTGAAGTTTGCTGGATATTCCGAAACAAATTGCCGCTAGCGTCATTTTATTATCACTAAGGAGGTTGTCACACGATATCAGAATACATCTGTTAGTCATATGTAATTTCTCGTTTTTCTGCTATCTTTTTGGGTCGTTTTGGGAATGCTTGATTTACATACATCACGTGCAGCGTGACCAGTGCGTAACCTTCATCCCCCAGACTCGGTGTTGCTTTGGCGTTACTTTGAGATCGTTTCGAGCACCCGCTCCTTTGTGTCATGAGTGTGTAAGGTACCTGGCCGTGGTTAATCAAGCTGAGGCCGCGGTTGATCATGCTGAGGCCGCTCAGCAGCCTAGTCTGCAAGGATTTACCCTGGTGGGTCGTCCGGGGCGCTGCCCATCCAGTGTGGAGCGCTCTGAAATCCCTTGTGACCAGTATTGGGCGTGCGGAATTATCGTCAAGAGAGGATGCCAGCGCGCCTAAAAACACCTCGAAGTTAGAAAGCGTCCTATTTGGGAAGATATAGCTAGAGTATACAATCAGGGAAGCAGTGGATAGCTCTGTCGAGGTGAACCCTAAGCCTGACACAATATTGCCTACGAGGGGAAGGGAGTTGTGCCCAGTCCACCGTATATATCCTTTCCTAGAGAGTGGCAGTAGATGCTTGACGAGGGGCGCGCAACATTAGAGGGTAGCACAAACGCCTCGAGAAGGTTGTGGGCTGCGCGGCTCCTATTTAGGTTTGTTGTAACCTTGCCCACCCTGCAATCAGAGCTCGGTCACCCAGGTCTACGTAGTTTTCATGGTCTGCAGAGGTCACTGTGGCGCCATCTCGAGAAAATCTCGGTTACATGCACACCGGCCCATGTTTACATATGTACCTAAACCTTGTACGACAAAGATACAGTCAAAGCAAACATTTTATCACTTTCGTTGTAAGGCAGTAGTTTGTTTAATATCATGTAGCATAGGCATTGTTGTGATGAGATCATCTGTGTTTGATTACACCTAACGGCCTTAAACTTTATTGGTACTGCGTTATCTTTGGTGTCTGTGGTGATTGTCCCGCCATTGGCAGGTGACAGATATCGCGGATGCCATGATCTTAAAGCGACTGTTCGATCACATCTTCAGAAACGGAACCATCCTCATTGCTACAAGCAATCGCCCACCCGACGGTAATGTAGTGATGATTTTTCGAATTCAAATTTATTAGCTCATTTAGAATCATGTATTTGTATTTGACAGCGCGCGTTATTCAATATAAATATATATTTATTTTACTTGTTCATTTGAAGTGTTGCTCGATTGGCGGACTACTCCTCACGTCTATGCGTTGTAATAGAATAATTTCTAACTAAGTTTCTTTCTACTGACAGATCTGTACAAAAATGGGCTTCAGCGATCAAACTTTCTGCCATTTATTGATGTTCTCAAGGAGAATTGCCAGCCCGTCGCCCTCGACTCTGGTATCGATTACCGATCAAGAGCTAATGCCAACTCGGATCGGCCTTTCTATTTTGTGTGAGTTCCCTTATTTTTTTTATAATTTTGCACATTCGTTTTAGCCGATGTATGTTTTTATGTAGTGTATATAGGTATAGCGCTCTTACTTATTTTTTGAACTGATGTGATAAAAATACCCATACGAAGAAAATCACAAATTGTATTGCTTACACTTTAATACATATTCCTTTTAAGCGCATGCATTTGTTTGCATATTTTCCATTCAGAATTCTAACACGCGCATCATGCTTTGTGTCTGATGTCTGACTCCGAGTCGAAATTTTGGCAACAAAGCGTAGTCTGCAGGCTCCAAATCGGGCGGATAAGGGATTTATTTAAAACATTAACATTTTTCCACAAAACCTGCTGCACAGCAATCACAAAACATTAACTGTTCAGTCGCACACGGCACAGATACTAACAAACGCACGTAACTAAAACTGCGTTGAGCCTATTACTAATTGTTTCTGTCGTTACGCGTGCGGTAACGACGTGCCTGAGGAATCAAAATTTATGAGTTCTTCACCCTCACAGTTTTCTTATATCGATATTTTGTTGTTGAATATTGTGTTATACTATCTCCCTGGTGGGTGGTATGAACTGCGCGAAAATCATATGAATGAATTGTCTTCGTCTTATATATATGTAAGTGTAGTCCTTCCCAATGTCGAAAGGAATTTTATGTGAGAAAATATGTGGCGGACATTCAGCACAACCCCACGAGGCTATCTTCACGGGACGATTCATTTTATAGGTAGAACAATGCGTCAAGCTTCTGTTACAGGTAGTGGGAGCGTGGTGTTACCTGAGTATGCATAATTCGGTTATTTTTTTATTTGTGTACTCACTTCAGCAAAAGCCAGTGCGATGCGGATGCTGAGCTAGATCGCTTGATGAAGATGGTTTGTTCACAAGAGACGGACACGATACGAAAAAGGACCCTTGTTATTAAGGGACGAAACGTCACCTTCAAGTAGGTTGTTTATATATATAGATGTAGAAATGTTGCTCCTTAAATATTTAATATAATAGTATTGACACCGTCATAAATATATATATATATACTCAATGTGCTTTATGAAAATAATAGTGTCCTTGCATTCACACCGTTATCTAGATGTGCAGAAATGTTACTCCTTAAATGTTTATATATACACTCAATGTGCTTTATGAAAATAATGGTATTCTTGCGTTAACACCTTTATGTATGTGTATATATATATATATATATATATATATATATATATATATATATATATATAAAACCTTTTTACTTTTAGCAAATGTTGTGGTCAAGTATTGGATGCAACGTTTGATGAACTCTGCGATCGAGCTCTTGGTGCAGTGGACTACGTTTTTCTCAGTCAGGTAAGAGGAGGACGTAAGACCATAGCGACATCCACTAACAAACTCTTCATTATTGCGCAATTACGCTACCCAAATCAAATTAGTGTTTCCCTTACCTACCCTCTGTTGATAAAAAATTTTATACGCTGTAGTGTTTATGCCGTTTGTATGCTTATGTTGAAGGACAATCGAGAAAGGTGGTACTGTCCATTGATTTTCATACATGAGAATGAGATGTTTGTTGATAAAACTCGATTATTTCGTGTGATGTTTTTGAATAATAAGGTAAGATTTCTTTATGTCGTTCAGGATGCGTATTTTTGTTAGCACCGAAGTGGGAAGTTTCGTTGTACTGAAGCAAGGTAAGCTCTTGAGCGTTGATGTAAGCCTGTTCAACCGGCGCAGTTTTTGTTATAAAGTGCTGCGACGTCATTTGTCGTGTTACATTGCAGGTGTTTCACACAATATTCATCCGCGATATTCCCCAATTAACAGTTAAACAGAAGAGCCAGGCCCGACGATTTATCACCCTAATCGACACCCTCTACGATCACCAGTAAGCAACTTAACATTGCAGAGCAGAACAGAAGAAGTCTAACGCGAGACATGCCCTTTCTAAAGTGACCATGGTTATGATTTGTAGATTTGGGTTAACATTGCTGTAAAACATATATATATATATATATATAAACAACTCGAACACTGGACAACACGAAAGAGAACAAACAATGAAATGTCGTTTACGTACGTATTTTAAGTAGCATATGTTCTCACAAGAGCCGACGCGTGTATATTTATTGCGAATAAAAGTATGTGAATTTAGATAAATATAACACCATTTTTACCCGCTTTCATTGTTGGTTCGCTTTTCGTATCGCCCAGTGTTCGCCTTGTATGCTCAGCTGAGACGGACACAAGTGAGCTGTTTACAGGGACCAAGGACGAAGCTGTCGTGACGGATGAAAACCGCATGCTCATGTCGGATCTCGGCATTGAGAATGCGCAGGAACTAGGAACTATTTTTTCCGGGGAAGAGGTAGGCAAACGTTTAAGCGAGTTTAGTACTATACCCTAATCACTAAATCGCTGCCGTTGTTGTATCGTTTCTTTGTTTGCACGATGTTTTATAATGGCGGCGACGATAACAATCGCTTAAATTGTCTGAAAAAAAAAGCCTGTTAATGTTGTGAATGATGTGACTGTACTTGCTCTCTGGGAATATAGATTGCACGTTATTAAAAAATCGGAAGGGAAAGTATGGTTTATATGCTTTTTCTCTGAAGCTGGACGCGTAAATAACTCTATAGTAGAACACAGCATATGGTTGGTTTTGGGGCCTTTATCTTTCTCTCCTTGCCTCTATAAGCCCTATTATTTAATTAAAAATATTTATTTTTTGCACTCGTATATATATATATATATATATATATATATATATATATATATATATTAATAAGACGTTTGGAATACACTTTTATAGGGAATCACTGCATACACGTTAACTGTATGCTTCACCACAAAAACCATGCATGTTAGCACAAACGTTTGGTGTCATTTTGCGCCCGTAGCGCCTCACATACTGATTTCCTTCGTGATACGTGGTGGAACCTTCGCGGAAATGAATGCATTCCATTTTTGACAAACTGTACGTTTGAAATTGCAACGAGGTATATTTTTATTCCTAGTGTCTTCTTCTTCTTCTTTGAATTTTCTTACTTCTAACTGAGGGTATCATATTGTTTTGCTCGATGATGCGTGGATGCGCTTCAATGGTCTCGCATTTCAGGAACTTTTTGCGTTCGACCGAACAGTATCACGGCTGAATCAGATGCAAACAGCCAAGTATTGGGATCAGACAACACTTGCAAACAATTGAGAAGCAGGTTCAGGTCAGCGGTGTAACGTGCAGAAGTTATCGCAGACGGCTGCCCGGTGAAGCACGCCATCCCTGTTGAATGCTCGAGGTCCAGTTTTTGTAACGTGGCATGTAGGAAAAAATACGTACTTAACGGC
The DNA here is from genome assembly GCA_003439945.1 of Dermanyssus gallinae. NCBI lineage: Eukaryota > Metazoa > Arthropoda > Arachnida > Mesostigmata > Dermanyssidae > Dermanyssus > Dermanyssus gallinae. The sequence continues at coordinate 669,791 of QVRM01001309.1, read as the reverse complement.
GCTTTCACAACCAGTGGCCGACACGTGTGAACACACACCATAACGCTGCCGCTTCACGGGGTAGTTTAAATATTTAACGGCTGATATACTATTTGCACACTTGAGTCTAAAGGCAGATTTCGTGTTAATGTAAGCAAGGTCAATTAAAATTTCTCTAGCTTTCTCAATTGACATCTACGACATGTAATATTGGAGACTGCATAACGGAAGTGCATTAGCACGTATCTAGCGCGGACGGGATTTAGTTTTTAGAGTTTCACTGGCAAATATCTATCACTAGAGCATTATATGGGATTTAGAGGGAGAGGCGATGCTGCGTGTTAATGTGATTGCTGGCGCCAAAAAAACGTTCATTCTAGAAACCAATGAATGCGTGAAAACAATGTTTTTTTTTCTCTGAGGGCTGATTTGTTGCTGAAGTGCAATACATTGCTTAGTACAAATAGTAGCTAGCTCAGACGTAGTCAGTTTAGCAACTCTTGGACCACCTGCAAGGCGGTTAAATGAGTCTCTAGTGTTAAGTAGGGCTGCCAAGTGTCTACAAAGTGTTCAGAACGGCTTGTTGCTTACTGTCGCTGTGACGACGCTGCTGCAGTCTGCGTGGGGAAAGTTCCTTTACTTGTGTACCTGAGACATAAGATATATATATATATATATATATATATATATATAATCTATGTGCATGTGTGTATAAATCACCACAAAGTGGTACCTTAGTGAGCAGCTCGCGTTTAACCGTCGTTCGGATAGGTTGGTCCTGAGTGCGTAGAACGCAAATAACGTTGTGTACATGTAGCTCTTAAATATGGCGTTTGCTATTAAGGATGTATAGGTTGCTTCAGAGCGGGACATAAGTGAAGGCTTCTCGGAAGGCGCTGAGGGTTAATATCTATTTGACTCTCTAGTCGTTGCAGTTAGTCGCGTTAATTATAATGCTACTGTCATTGCCGATTGTTGGTTATTTGACTCGCTCCTAAATATATTTCTGCCGTTTGCGTGCGCGTTGTTGTTCTATAGTAGATTAAATTAACATACATGTAGAAGCAATGTTTTAATAAATAAACAATTATATACACCTTCTGTATCTTCGAGTTTGTATTCCTTACGCTGTTTGGAAGATTATTTTTGGAGACTTAGCGTTTGTTTGCTTATCGTGTGCAGGATGTGTTGAGGTGGGGTTGTGCTATTGTCCAAAAAAATACTTTTAATTGGAAAAGTTTCGATTTGTAAAAATTTAAATGCGCAACACATTCATGCAAGTTAGTGAGGCTTTATTCACGTTACACGTCTAGAGAGTGCTATGTAGACATCCAAACAAGCTAATGTACCAAGAAATGTACCAGAGAGAATGACTCCCCGCAGTCTCTAGTGAAGATTTGGAAGAGCATCGTGAGGCAACCACTTGCTTACTATGCTGAAGATATTTCGTAGCTATTGCTATTTCTGAAAGAAACATTGGAGATAGCGTAGGCAGAATATCTTCTTCAATACAGTGATATAAGTATGTCTGCATGTTTTTTTCATTTTGATATATATAGCATATAGTTCAAGCACTACATATATATAGTGCTTGAACAGACGTACGTAAAATGATGTGTGCATGAGAAATATATGTGGAGTGTTCATAAATATTTACACTGTGTCTTATAACGTTTCTGGAGGCTTTCGTAGTTCCTAGGGCTATTGACCTTTAAAGGCAGACTGACCTGTTTGACTTTTTGAGAGCCACATAAGAAAAGTAATTCGTTTTTCAGTCGTACAAATGAACACTCTGAATTCAGAAGTCCGATTCGATCGTACGTCGGATTGTATCTTCTCATTTTACTTCACAAGTATATTGTACTAATGTTTCCCATCATCTATGAAGAAGATATGCGTGAAACGAGTCACTAGTTCACTATGTGGACAGCGATGGGTTTAAAAACGGAGAAACGGGGCCGATTTGATGTCTAATCGTCATTGCAATAATGTAATTCCTGCAATGCAGCCATCCAAGGCTGGCGTATGGTCTTGACAAAGTGTAGGAACACTCACTCGGAGGGGAAACTTTGATTTGCTTGAAAGGTGTTTTACAATGTACATAAATTATATGTACATTGTAAATCATAAAAAAATTCTAAATTATAATAAATATTCAGGATAAAAAAAATAACATAAAACGAGAACATTGGTTGTCAATGCCGCTATGGAGCCGCTTTTTGTACCTAACATCCAGTTATGTGTTAATGTTTGTTAAATTAAACCCCTTGAGATAACTCGATTGTGGTTGAAGACGCCGCGTACAGTATCACTTGCAAGCTTTGTCTCAAAATGGGAAAATAAAGTTCGACTAGAGGTGAGAGATCTGGACATTGTTAGTATCTCTCATCACTGGCCTGGCTCTGCATGTGACTATCGCTACATCTGTACGAGATACATAGTTTATGGCATCACCTGGTCTGTTACGATTACCTGGTCTGAATACGAACTTCCACGAGGAGTACACAGAGTACACCTGTCAACTGTGCTCTGAAGCGTGTTCGAAGAGCATGCTTCTGCCTGCCTGGTCCTTACGAAGATATCGCTGCACTGCCTTTCTAGAATGACATGTAGAGAGCAGCTGACAATCATATAAATATCCATGTTATATGCATATTTAATATGTGTGAAATAAAGAAGATAAGTATGAAGTGCGTTAAGGGATTATTGTTCATCAATGTCGTTAACGGGCTGTTTCTTTTCAAATACACGCGCTAATCCTTTCAGCGTGAGTCATTGCTGTAAGCTTAAATAAATGTTCAATGTCGTTACATGATTGCAATTGGTCCGCCTTGAATATATTTTATGCACGTGTACCAGTAAGGACGTTGTCGCAAAAGCTTTTATTCAATCGAGAATTAGTTTCGCTTGAATTACGTGTTTGCGTTTAAGCTGATTTACGATAGCTCACTATGAATTCGCTTTTTGCGTTCATGAGACTGTAAGCGCTTAACATTGTTATTGTTGTTTCGCTCCTCCACAACCATATTAACTTATCGTTGCCGTTATTGTGATTATTAATGATATTTTTTCTATTCATTTGTGTTGCCGTTTTTGTTGAAATTGCTGTTCCGTTTGTTCCTAGAGTTGTTGTTAATGCTGTTGTTGTTGCCGCCGCCGCCCCCATAATAGAGATATTTACTATAGTGGCTATGCAGTAGTACCACTGGTTAGTGCTTCGCCCTCGTCGTAGCCTGCTCATGTAGGCACTCCCAGCTGCAGCAGGTTAATAGTAATAATGCACAGACGGGCGTTCCCGTTATTCCAAGTTCCGAATTGATTCGACTCGAACCCCGATGCATCATCGTCAATGTGTGCCTGTGTATCTGTGTGTGTGTGTGTTCATGTCTGTGTTGCCTTCATGGTCTTTGTTGTAAAAGCGGGCACCCAGTCGTCAGCATGCAGTCGTTGCCCCAGAAATGCCGCGCCGAAACGTATGACGGATTGCTTGCTGGCTACTCTACGCCACATTCTCTTTTCGCTACAGCTTCGTTTCGTCGAGTCGGCCTGTCTGCCTCTACTGTCTCCATTGCGTGCGGACAAGGAAGCACGCCCAGCTCAGCTCGACCGAGTGATCGTCACGGTGCTCCAGAGCCAAACAAATGGCGAAGGGCCACCGGTCCAGTCTAGCGGAAGATAGCCTAGCGTTTTCCCTGTCCCAACGACTATAACGACAACTCCGATGACAACGAAGACGGCGGCGACGAACTACGGCGGCGACGACGACGACGACGACGACAACGACCGAATGCAACGCATGCGTCCGTGATCCGCGTCTGTCGACTGTCGACTGATGAATCTTCGTTTGATGAGCTTTTAATAGCTAGCTTACTGCCGTCCGTGCCAAAAGACTTGATCTGTTTGCTGTTGCTATTGTTGTTGCAGCAGCTGCTGCTGCTGCCGCCGCCGACAACTCTCTCTGGATTTATGGCGAACATAGCTGTAGTAGTAGTGGTAGGCGATCCGATAGACGTGTGTGCGCTATGTCGACGCACGAGACTGGTTGAGCCTGGTGGTGGTTGCGCGTTGCAGCGCGCTGCAGTTTCTTGACGCGGGGCCCAATTCGTGTCGTTGTTGTCGTCGTCGTCGTCACCGCCGCCAATGGTTCGACTGACTGCACGTCCATCCTGGCGCATCGTGGATGGCGCCGTGTTTTTGGTGCTCGTTGCTCGTGGATGGGTCGTGATGGTGGTGATGGTGATGGTAATGAATATGCTGTCGATGATGATGATGGTGATGGTCATGATGAATATGATGTTGATGGTGATGGTGATGATGATAATGGTGATGATGATAATGATAATAATAATAATGGCGATGCTGTTGATGATGATTCTGGTAGTAGTCTAGATATATACTGATAGCGTCGCTAAGCGTGTGGACAGGTGTGGAGAGTAATATTGTGAATGTTATATTGCCGAAATGCCCGGATGGCGCAAGCCATAACAAAGATGGGGCTAGTTGAAGTTATCGCCTAGTTTGGTAGCCAACGTGACAGCAGCCAACGCGAACCAGTTCCCAGTTATCCAAGTAGGGTAGCATTCTATGTGGTAGTAGTAGCAGTAAACTGTTCGATTTCGACGTCGTCAGTGGACGGCCTAGAAGCCGCTCACTCACGCTGTTGACAGCCGAAAGCCAATTTGATCTATGCTGTTAAAATATGTAATACACGACTGTAACGAACTGCCGCAGCCCTCTATCTAAACAAGGAGGCTCTCTTTCGCGTGCGCAGCAATAGCAATTTTTAATGATTACTTAATTAAGAAGTTGGGAAATTTGTTTATATGACCGAAAGAATCGTACAGTAATATAGTTGTTGTTCTAGTAGGATAATATTTAGATGTTAGTTAATCGGTCATGTAAAAGGAGGTGAAAGGTTAACGGCAAAAAGCAGAAGAACCACTGCTTTTGCAATAGCAGTAACACTGATAGACAAAGGCGGTTTGCTTAGAGTAGGTTTTCTTGCTCAGTGTGTTTTCACACGTTAAATTGTTAGACACATATGTGTTCAGTACTATCCTAAAATAAAAAAAATGATACCCTACGCACGTCGAACCTAGAATTAGACTACTTCGGACTAAATATTTGCTAACGTAAAAGCACATACGGCGCATATGCATATACACCTAGAATGTGTGAAGAAAACAGCAAGTTTTCAAAAAAATGATATTTTTTTGGAATATGCAACCATATTATTACAAACAAGGTATCTATTGGAGACTACAATATCCTGCAAATATGCAAAGCTATTTAGATAAAAATTGGCCTCATAGCTGAAGCGGATTTTGTACAATTGTTTAATTTATAGAATAAATAAACGTATTATTAGAGTATATATCTAAATAGCACTGTTTAACATTTTTATAACGTTGTCAACGATAGAGTTGCGCGAACATCTGGAGGGAGCTTGTTCCAATATGTAAAACCGAGATGTAAGATTGAGAAACTAGATTTGTTACATCAAGCTGCAGCCAAGACGAGAAGTTGTGTGTGTGATCCTCTAGCGTCTATGTGACGCCGAGTAAAAGAGATTCAGCCGGTTAGGACACTTTTTTATTAAGATTTGTTTACAAGTGACAGACATCTCTACTTGTAGAGGGTACAAGTCTCTCAATTTTTTTGAGTATTTATAACGCATTTGACATGACTCACGGTTAATACTTGCGACACCTCAAGGTGATGAGAACTGCATAACACCGCTCTTCGATTAATTCGTGGGCAAGCCGTTGGCTCAAAATCAATCTGGCACTCTTTTACGGTCTGCTGTGATGTCATCACCAAATTGACAAACTATCTTTGCTGTGCATGATCTATGGGCTGGAGCTGTTAAGTCAGGTGGATCTTGTAGGCCTAAACACGCAAATGTTTTATGAAAATACTTTACACAGGATTCGCGGCCACGTTCTGGCGAGCAGTCGTGACATCAATAATCAACACAGTCTCTTCGAAGTTTTCGATTACTAACCTTACAGTTGATGCACCTAGATCACAATTTACTAATTGTGAGAGCCAAAGTTTTACAATTTTTAAAGTTATGTTCAACGTTGTTGTGTGAAGCATTTTTTATACTGGCGAACTGTCTGAGTAAACCCTTTGCAACCAACCGCGGCTGGACTCTGTGGGTGTGTGCGACCCCCCGGAACTGCATGTTAGGTGGTCATTTCAGAGGGCCAGAAAATCGCCTGTCTTGGATTTCCAAGCTATTTGTTTCAGGGCCCAATAGGCACAATAAATCACCCTCTTTATGGGATCCTTTGAGTCATTTTTTCTTCGACGTTGCTGCAAAATGCTGCCTTTTTATGGTTAGAAGTTAAACTGTCAGCGCACGCAATTACAATACTCTGAGTTAGTTAGAGCATACTGCACATTGTACCCGGGGACCTATAGGTGAGTAAACACATTTATATATTAATAATATGAGATCGACACAAGTCGAGGTAGTTATTTTGAGTTATAATTGAGGCAGATGGGTGCTGTATTTGGTGGTCTGTAGATGAAACGCGCTTCCGTTGTGGGCACAATGGGCTGAACCGGCGATCGATAAGGGCCCAGCAGAGGTCTACTCCTCACTTGAGAAATTATGATAGTAACGAAACTAAATATGATAGTCACAAAACTAATTAGTACTAGTAATACTAAGAAAAGTACACACAAAAGTACCAACGACACGATCACCAACGCAGCCGCGGGTGAAGCTAGAACGAAATGTGAATTTGGTTAAAAACAATATGATGGGCAGCGCTTGGAAGTTCCAGTATTTAGGCGCTTCGGACCTAATGATGGATGCGTACAGCTAACGGTGGCCACCCAACTTCTTCCGGCATCATAATGCCGCGTCTGGCAGAATAATAAAGCGAGGCTGTTTAGCCATAAGGTACTCCATAACGCTTTTGCCACAGTCTCGTCATATTCGTTGTTGTTAGCGCGGCAACAACAACTACACTGCCAACGGCAACCGCAATAATGAAAACAGCAACTATAGTAATAATAATGACAAAAAACAGCCAGAACAATACAATAAACTAAGTGAACAGTCACGCACGGTCATCCTTAACCATCGGTTGATTTTTATACACTTACTACTTCATATTTCGGTGTGATTTTTTTGCTCGAGTCTCTAAGGGGGTATTGGCCGTGCAGGCCGTTACCGATGGCATCTCCGCTGTGACGTTCAACATCTGTAAGAAAGATATCAATAATAATAATAATAACAACAACAACAACAACAATAGCGACGACTACAAAAATTCATAATTTCGCCACAACGACAAAATAGATGCCTGTACCGGCAAATCGAACGAACTCAACAAACTTAATCGTTATCGGCTGACGGTTCAACGCGTCTATAGCGGCGATAACAACGTCCGGAGACGACACACCTCTGGCGATCGCAACCCTTTGATCACATCGACATCACCCGTCTCTCTCTGCCTGTCTATGTGTCAATCTGTTTCTTCTGTGGCTGGCGTCGTTGAATCATACGATACGTACGTATGCATTCACATCTCGAACGCACATTACACACATACACACACACACGCAGACAGCCAAACACATACTTACAGAAAGATGTATTCATCTCGATGATAGAGATTATACTCTCCCTGTTGCTCGTTGTGTCTTTCATTCCTTTCACACACACAGATATATATATATATATATATATATATATATATATATATATATATATATATATATACTATCAGAAAACCCTTCTATTATCAATCGTTGTCGAAGGAACAGCAAGGCGTGTATAGTTCGTCGTTTCCTTCGACCTCTGCCGTTAGTCATCGTCCGGTCTACAAAAAACGGCACTTCTGGCAGCAGTGGTGAAACGCTGCGTCCATAGGGGGACGCGTGACAGAGAGAGAAGAACAGGGAAATAATGAGAGAAACGAGTGCGCATGAAGCGAGCAAACGAACGAGGAAGAGATAGAGACAGGGGAGATGGAGAGAGAGATATAGAGAGAGGGGGAGAGGGAGAGAGAGTGACGGGGTGAATGGGAAAAGCGAGGGGCGGAGGGTTCAACGTACAACATGAGCATCAAGAGCATGGACCCTCAGAGGTTCTTTGACACGAAGATGTTCGCCACCTGCCGAACAAAAAAACGAGTAACGGACGCAGACCGGAATTTGATTGCCAGGAGTCGGTCGGATTGCTACGCTCGGCGATTCTCGTCCTCCCTCCTCTTCGTCGCGCACGGCAAGCGGGGGCGTGGGAGATACTATAGGCACGGTCAACGGCATCAGCAGCAGCAGCAGCAGCCGCAGCGGCAGCAACTGTCGAGGTCAGTCCAGGTCGTCAGAAGGCAGTAGTTGGTCAATAACGGTGGTTTGCAGTGAACGAGCGAGCGAGCGAGCGACATAGTTCATAGACACATGTTCATAGACCTGCAACGATAGGCGTTGGATAGGAATCCAGAAAGGCGGCAAGCTGCGTTAGCGCCAGCAATAATACCTGTTGACCTGAAACAGTAGTAGGTCGTTGGGAGGAATCCGGGTTTAGTGGGTTTGCGAGTCTCACACTAGTCACGCAGGCTGCTAGTGGCGCATGTGCTCATGCATTCCCGAAACCTCCCAGAAAAAAAGGTCGTTGGTGTAGCAATAGCTTCAGTAGCAGCTTCAGCGTGACGGCTCCGTGAGCCATCAACCTCGACCCGAGTCGCTTTCGTCGAGCCCTTTAACTTCTGCAGCACCGCCACCACCGCTACCGCCTCCGGCGACCGTCGTCAATTGCGACGAAGCCGTCACTGCACTCACTGAACAGCTGTACGCGTGCGACAATTCGCCCGGAAATTGAATCATTTTCGTCCTCGTTGTTGTGGCTTTTGTTGTTTCTGTTGTTGTTATTGTTGTTGTTGTTGCTGCTGTTTTTGTTGTTGTGGCTCTTATCGTACGACTACGATGCGACCAAAAACGAGACTACCCTTCGGTTGTTCACCGTGGGCGGTTCTGGGACTCGGGCTCTTGCGCGCTCATCATGTCTAGAGCGACAACAATGAACACAACAACGACTATGGTTACGTCGCCTCGATCGTTCGATCCCGCGCAACAAGCAAGTGCAGAAAAAAATCTGGCGCACCGAAAAAAAAACGGTTTTTCGCTAGCAGCTACACGTATTGCGCAATATATATATATATATATATATATATGAAAGGAGGAAGAAAACGGTATTACGAACGGGATCGTCGCCTTGAATTGCACAGAAGGTTTAAAGCTAGCAACGTAGCGTTGATTTTAAATGAAACAAATATATATGTATTGTTGTTTAGACCTACGCTATGAAGTATAGGGTAACACAATATATTGATTTTTCCTGTGAATCGGAAGAAGCACTGCCGATAATTGTAAATCCGTTCGTACGGCCACAAGAGAATATGACATACGCACGCCGTAACGGTCATCAGAACAGGTCATTGTAGAAGAATCATCTGTAACGTGTCATGTACATGTTATGTGTGTACGAAAGCTTGTCTACTACATATGAGCATACGTTTACGTAACCATAGGAGCCAGATCGCAAGGTGTGATGAACCTAGGTGAAATGTCTTAGTGTGAAGGTGAATACCGAGGTGATGAGGGGCTCCACCGGACGTAACGCGGCACGACCTACGCTGATGTCGTAGTGTTCAAAACGCTCAAGATCGCAGCCAAACTGATGGATTACTGCCAATAAATTTTTTTCTAAAATAGAAGGTTTTGGGAATGCATGATGGGCAGGGGTCACTAGCAGTCTTCATGGCCAGTGGGCGACTTACAGACCCACTTAATTCTCACAAACAGCGAACCCTTAAAGAAGAAACAAAGTTTGCCGACCTCTGCCGCTGACTCACTGCGTTTCTAAGGATCATCAATGTGGGACTCTGTGGCTCTTCAATCAAGCCGCAGAACTAACCATAGGCGTCACGAAGGTATGCCAAGACGGTGTCTATTTTCGAAATTGATTAAATTCGGTTCCTTGGCCCAAGCGGGTTGAGAAGAACATCTTCCCACAGCAAGACGAGGTACTCAGGAAAGACGACGCAATGAGGGCAGCACCAGAAGCTGAGCAGGGTGACTGGGCGGTGCCAGAACAAAATGGTAGAAAGTGTCCGATGCGCAAGTACCCTCAGGTTTTTAGTAAGTTTCAGGGTTTTGGATGAGTTTCAGGTTATTAGACTGTCTAAACTACCGGGCGTGCATTATTGAGTTTGGTGTCCTCTGTAAGCAAAATGCCATTGAAAATATTCGGCTGAATTATGTTTGTACTGGGTTCTTACGAAAGTCTCGAGAATCTAAAAGCTATATAACAGCAACAGAGCCTAGAACTATAACACGCAGGGCGAAACTGGAATATCTGCTGGAACATTTACAGGTTTTGTACGTTTTCTTTTTTGGATTTTACACGTTTTGTAAGGTATGAAAAAGCCAATACAAAAAGCCAAAAACTTACCAATTGATCTGTTATTTTGACCAAAAGAGCGCATTTGACAGAGTAGATCACTCTCTTCTGCTTCGCAAATTGGAACATCTAGGTATCCATGCATGTACAGTGCAATGGGTGAAGGCATTTTTAAGCGACCGTAACTTTCGAGTTAAGATTGGTGACAAACTTAGTCGACCATATCTTGCATTATCTGGTGTACCTCAAGGGGGATGTTTATCCCCCTTCTATACACAATTTTTGTATTGGACATAAATAAGTACCTGCCACCGGTGGTCTAATATCTTGAATATGCTGATGACTTAAAACTTTATTATACTATTTGCTCTAGTGACTCCCACGCTGTTCTGCAGACTGCTGTCGGCATTGCACGATGGTGTTCTGAAAACAACATGATTCTCTCACCCTCTAAATGCATTGTACTGAAAAATGGTGCACATGACTTTGACTATAAAATTGACAACGGCATTTTACCGACCCTCTCTTATACACGGGACTTACGCATATATATTACGCCTGATCTTAACTTTAGCCTTCACATTACCAAGGTTGTGGAGACGTCTCTGCGCACAATAAATACTATCTTCCGCTGTTTTATTTTAACGATTCCTCATGTGTACATTCGCCTTTACAAATCTCTTGTTCTTCCTAAACTCACATATTGCTCCCCTGTCTGGGAGCCTTATCTGTCCAAATATAGGAAGTTGGTAGATGGCGTCCAAAACATGTTTCTAAGACGCCTGCGAATCAGGTGCTCCCACAGCGTGTTAGATGATGTTGTTCCAAGTATTGACTCACTTTTCATGCAGTGCAACTTATCTGTTCTACATCAATTACGAAAATGTGACTTGTTAGGACACTTTTTTGATGTACGCTCCAATAACCTAAGGAGTCTACGATCAATCACCTCAAAAGCTGTGGCCCGCGGTAAATTCGTGAACGGACTGTTTGCCTGGCGTATGGCCAAATGGGCCCATGCTAATCCAAATAGAGCTCGCCTATTTGGTGATTAGTCACGATTGTCTTACAGAAGTATGTATATTGATACCAACCCTCTTATGTGAAATAAAAGTGATGTTATGTTAATGTTATATGGTAACGAAATCGTTCTAGAACTTCTCTCGATGTAACATCGCGCTGTATGACACCAATAACTGGGTGGCAAAGATGTAATGCAGAATGGAGCTGCTAAAACCAATACAATACGTTAGAACTTGATAGCTGTAGCAAACATTGAATATTAGTAAAATTGGTTGTGTTATTTAATATAAATTAGTATATACTGATGTCAATATGGCAATGACCTCTTTACTAACATAAGTATGTATACGCAAATAGTATGCGCGGATTTGCACACATAGCATTAGGAAACGGTTTACACCAAGTGATATGGAAATAAAATTGCGTAAAATCTAAAATCGTATTATATGGCATTCATCTTTATACACGTAGTTCTATACAATGTAGCCAATCATGTATTGTTGTATGCAGTGTAATTAATCTATACACAATAAAAGGTTACAATTCTTCTTGCGTGCGTTTCTAGTTTGTAATAGTCTTATTTTTTTACAAAATGACAGTGAAAAACGTTTGCAGAAATCCAAATGTCATATTTCTACCCTTCCCTGTTTATTAATGATTGATTTCATTGAATACATTTTGCTTGTTTGTATGTTTAAAAAAATAAAAATATCTAATTATTTGTCCCCAAACAAGCAGTGTTATGTGCTTCCCTGATGAGCATTCATACGTGTGCACCGAATATAGGAAAGTTTTTGCAAGTTTCTTGCTAGATAATTAAAATTATTATTAGAACTATCGAGTATAGTATATAATAATGACAAAACGATTGCCACGGACACGGGCAACATCAGCGTTTTTGGTCGGATCGCATCTTGGCACTTGCACGATGCATACATAGTCTGGCTGAGACCAACTGATTCGCTGGCGACTAGAAGCCTTAGTGGCGCGCCTGCCGAGATCTAGCAAATTTACGCTATTTCTCGGAGTTCTTTCGATCTGTAGGAAATCAGCGACGCTTTTTGATTTTGCCGCAGTCCAGAAAAAAGAGTCGAACACATACTTGTAGGAGAAAGAGGAGAAAAAAAAGAAGAACTGCCCGTGCACGGTTCTATTCGGGAGTAGACTGTTGTGGGCGGAAGAGTTGGCCATCCGACCAGCCGAGCTACGCTTATAGCTCGGCTAGCCGCCATGGGAAAGCATTCAAACTGCGTCGGCTTGATGACAACGACATTTGGCGTCATTTCATGTGGCCTGCCTTTGTTTTTACTTTTTCATATATATATATATATATATATATATATATATATATATATATATATATATATATATATATATATATATATAGTTATTTATTTTTTCCTTTTTGCGTGCGGACTGGCTGAGCCGTTCCGCCTCACCTCCTGTTATAGGCCGTAGCTCCTGCACTACCATTTATTTCCGTACCAGAAACAACGCTACCATTATCAACAACAACAATAACAACAACAACAATTGTTCCTGTTGCCTTTGCGATGCTGCTGCTGCTGCGATGATCCGTTACTTACACCGGATGGTTGTGTTGCTTTCTTCGCCTTTGTCGAATTTGAGAAATACGCGCGAGCGGTGCTTTTTTAACAAAACAGCTAGAAGACGTCATTGCTGCTACTAATGATAAGTACGATGACAACAACAGCAGCAGCAATATGACTAACAACAATGCCGTCAGACACAACAATGACAACAACAGCACCAACAACAACAACACCACCATCACCAACAACAACAACAGCAACGACTACAACAACAACAGCAACAACAACAACAACAACAACAACAACAACAACAACAACAACAACAACAACAACAACAACAACAACAACAGCAACGACAACAACAACAACATTATTAACGTCACCGGCGAGACGGAGTCGGGGACTGGCCGGCGACTTCGACTTATGTCAGAAGTCATGAGTTTGGTCTTGCCACAACATCTGCTCATGCAAAACAGTGTTTCTTAAGAATAGTAAATATATATAGCAAGTTGAAACGATCAAAAACAACAACAACAACAACAACAACGGTAAAGTCGACGTTGAGCAGCTATGTCCTCGTTGCTCCCTGTGTCGAGCACACGTATGTGCATACACATGCCTATACTTTTATAACATAATCAATTGATGCATATATATATATATATATATATATATATGCATCATCCATACATAATCATCCATGCGTTTACACACATATATATATATATATATATATATATATATTAATGCATGGATGTGCAACGTTTTCTTTAAAAATGTGTCTCTTTACCACTAGAAATCGTCACAGAAGAAAGGGTCAGTCACTCCATCTGCGAGTCCCGTCTTTCCTGGGCTAAGTTGACATTTCCGTGTGGCAGTGCAAGTATCAGTAACAACCTCATCATCAACCACAACAGAAAGACGTCGTCCTTCTCAATAGCCTCAACTGCCTGCTGTTCTCGCTTACCGTTAGATGCTCCTGTTGTATACAGTTATTGTTGTTGATATTGCGCGGTTTCGGTTGTTTGCTGCCGGTTGCTGTCTATAGTCACTGCCGTGACCCATCTTGTCATCGTTGTGATTGTTGCTATACTTAGTTGAGATGAGTTCTGTTGTCTGCATAGCTGTATTTCGTACCCCGTTATAATGTGAATAACACGCAGCATTTATCTTTCATTCAGACTAAATGTTTGCGTTACTCTTACCCGCAATATTATTATTATTATTATTATCAATACGGTTATGATTACATTCATGATTAACATTCGTTTTAGCATTTCGTCTACCGTCGTCATAGTTCATCAATAACTGTCGTTACTGTGTTTTTGCCGCTACTCTGTTGCTGGTTTTTCGTTGCTAGTGTTGTGCCGCTCTTATCAATGCGCTTCTATATATATATATATATATATATATATATATATATATATATATATATATATATATATATATATATATATATATATATATATATATATATGTATATATATATATATATATATGTATATATATATATATATATGTATATATATATAGTATGGGTAAGAAATCATCGAGGGGCAGACGGAAGAAAAACATAGAAAATACACACACGATCACAAAAACGCATTGCTCTCTTCTCTCGCCGAGAGGAGAGAGGATTTCTGTCGCTGCCATTGCCTGCGCCGCCCCCGCTGCCGCCGGTTCTCCGAGGTATCCCCCAGCTGGAGGCGCTGTTCGACGCTGCCGACAAGTTGGTGGTGGTTTAGATCCATGACGTTTGTGAGGCAGGAGAACAGGATCCATGACGCCCGTGATGAGGACCGCCGATGATGATGAAGAAGAAGACGCTAACGTACCCCCCACCAGCTGGAGGCTCGCAGGGCAAGCGGGCGGCTGGACGGCCTGTATGTATTGTAGGCGACAACCGAAGGCTCGTCGACGGTTGAGGTTTGTCTGCCTGTGTACGTCAGCGACCGAACTGGATCGGGGCTTCTGTATGTTTCTAAGTCTAGCTACTGAATCAGCAGTTGCTGTTGTTGGCAGCACCAACAACAACAACAACAACAACAGCAACAGCAGCAGCAGCAACAACAACAGCAGCAGAAGCGGCTGTAAACCAACGACGAAAGCGACGACGAAGACGACGACGACAGCAAGAAAGAAACAAAGTCCAAAGACCCCCTCGGTTTTCTTGATCGATTGAAAAACGTTGTCGCTTGAACGCCACCGCCGCCGCCGCCAGCAAACTCTCCTCCCACCTGGGACAGAGGCACAAATATACGTACCCCCGCTCACTGTTTCACTCACAACACAACGAAAACAGCACCAGCAACAGCAGAAACTGCGTAGCCATGGCACGGAACTCGGCTACTACTACTACTACTACTACTCGTCGTTGTTGTTGTGGTACCTGTTTGTTATTGTTGTTGTCGTCGCTGTCACTTCTAGGCCAAACTAACGATGACACGAAACATTTGCAAAATCAGCATAGCAATTGATTGACACGCATTCGCGCCAGTGTGTGTGCCGCCGGCACAAAGCGCTGACGACGAACAGGTCAACAACAACAACAGCAACAACGATTGTTGTTGTTAATATTGATTTTTGCATACCTCCGTTAAAACTGTCTCAAACAGAGAGGCGAAATTCTTCGCCGTTAGCCTATATATATATATATATATATATATATATATATATATATATATATATATATATATATATATATACGCATGTATGCGTGTGTATGCTTAAACGTTACTATTTCCATATTGTTGTGGATATTTATGTTTACACCAATTTTGCCGCTTAACAGTGTCTACGTAGGTCAATATTTTGTGGGATCAAGAGCGTTCCGTCCGGCATACTCTAGTAACATGGCAAACATGTTTTTCGTTACGGTTTGGCCACGACCGATTATATAGCAAAGTCCGGTCGGGAATTCACTTTATCTAAATTTGAAACTACAAACTTTAAAGGATGGTCAGTCCTGAATTTTCGCCCACGAGATACCGGGTGCAAGACCTTGCCACTTGTTTGGCGATACTATTAATAAATAACTAGAATATAATCATATATGTTTGAATTGAACGTATGCTCTTCATACTAAAATGGAGTCTATAATTATAGCTTTATTGCAGCACGTCCAAGGTATTGTCTTCTAGCGTCATGCGAAACTGTTTAAAATCTGTCTTCTAGAATTTATCAGCAGTAGAGCGTCGTTAAACTGTTGTACACTCGCTTGTTCCTTAGTGTACTGTTGATTGTTCTTCAGCAGACAGATTTTATACTTCCGACCGACTTTAAAGCAGAAGGTTGATGATTCTTCTTATTCTCAGTATTATTCCTATTTGAGAGTTTAAACGTATGCCATTAGTTGTAGTGTCCTGGAGTTATTCTTTTCGCTACGGTGCCAACCGTAAATGTGGCGTTTCACCCATATATTGTAAGAGACAACTGTTGATGTGCTGAATATCCCCCGTTGGTCTTCTGTCACTGTTTCAAGGTGGTTTTCCGGTATTTCCAAATCAACTTTACATATCCATTGTCAATATGTGTCACAATGTTTCTAAAGGTAGTCTCGAGATATACGCGGTTGCGATTTTCCTTTCGACATGATCCCTCTCCCAATTCTGTAATTTGTACTCGTATGTGTTACTGTAATAACTGTATACTAACTTGGTCTGTTCTATTTATTACTGATGGTGATACAATATTAAGTGTTCATGGGGGGTTAGATGGTAATGCACCATCTCCTTTTATTAAAACATTCGTTCATGCTGTCCGATCATGATTGATTATAATCCACCCCGGCATTCATTTTGTTTAAATTAGAAACTATGAAAACCAATTTAAGAATGGCCGGTCCAGGTCTTGAACTCACGACCTCCCGAATTCGAAGCGATGGCTTTGCCACTAAGCCATGTTTCTGGAAATATAACCACGCATAAATGCCTGCCCTAAACTCGTAGACTTTACAACAAAGTGTTCCGATATGACTGAGGAATTATACGAAAAGACATATAGAGAGAGTGAACTCTAATGTATTGATGATGATTATTATAGCTGCTTATGTGGTCGCATACGAAGACTGCTAACAGTCTAGCTCGGAAGCCATGTTGTTCGGCTGATACGGCTTTAAGAGTTTTTAGGCCACTTTGTATGAGCAACTGCTTCTGGCTATCAAACACCAAAAAGCTGGACTGGCAAAGTCCCTTTCCCCTTTGGTGTGATCTTTCAATGATTTCATTCTGAACTCAGACTCAGGAGGTGTTTGCAAAGCTAGGCATACTCAGGAGGAACTTGCAACGCCAGGCATAAGTTAAAACTTGTTGTCTAGAGAAGGTCTAAAGTGGAGCTGCCTTGAACTGTTTGCTTGTAGTAAGTTGTTGTTAATGTTGTTCGAACAATTGTTAGACGAGCAGACATCTACAATGCGGAGATTTTGTGCGCAAGTCGTGTGCATTTGTGTTAATCTCATACAGTGTATTTGCATTATTCTAATACATCTAAATGCAAACATAATATGAAACTTAAACGATACTATGGATGTAGAATATGTCATTCCATTTGCGTACTGATTGCGTACGAACGCAGCTAATATTATAAACGATCCCTATCTCGGTCGGCTACAGTCGGTTCGGCGGAAAGCAAAATCAGCTACACTCCCATCAGATCGAAAGAATAACGACCAAAAGTGAAAGTCGTCATCATCGTGGTCGTTATCGACCAAAAGGCAAAGGGCGGCCACCATGTCGTCTCAGGCGGAGGAAGAGGGGGGAAAAATCAGCGAAAGTCAATAAAGCGGACGTCTTTTCGATCGTGCGTCTCTCCTATGCCAGACGATCAGCAGTGCGTCGAGCATCACCGCCAAATGCATCACTTCCTGTACTAGGAAGTCGCGGACTGCTAGCGGACTAGATGAAGCATGATTCTCCACTTCCGAGAACTGAGGTGACCTGCCGGCGTTAGATTGAGCGGAGCACTCACCATCGACCGGCCGGGCAACAACATCCAGATGCTGTGCGCTCCCAACATCGACAACGAAACAGTTATGACGGGACAAGGTCTTCGTTTGGAACAGCAGCAGCAGCAGCAGGAGCAACAATAACAACGCTACCTCTAGCGGAAGCAACATCGCTCTGCACTTGCGGTCTCTCCCCATTGGAGGGCATTCTTTTGTTTAAATCCAAGACGTAGAGGGTATGGTGCCCATATCCAAGACGCAGACACGCAAAGGGTATTGCGTTTTTGAGCACAAGTCTACGCGGCGGTCATACTGCACACATTTGTACATCTTTTATACGGATGATTATTCCTCATTCCGCTTCAGCGAGTACCCGTTGCTTGTGACATACCCGATAGCAGCAGCCAGTCTATGCTTTTAGTTCCTTTGATTAGGTAGGGCTCGGAAAATAGATCCAGCAGCTGTCGTCCTCATTGTGCATGTTGCTGGTGTTCTTACTGCGTTTGTAGAAAATATACTGTTGTTGTTGGTACCGGTATTGTTCTTGTCGTGAATGCGAATCTTGCATAGTTTGCTGTTATTGTTGCCTATGCCTTAATGGACCTTAATTATAACCCTTGTTTATTTTTTAATGCGGCTACAAGTTTTGCCGTAAGAGGTCGTGTCTGGATGGCACTGTTGTTGTTGTTGTTTGTTTGTTTGTTGATGCTGCTGCTGTTCACCGCTTTGTGGCTGTTCTGATTGTTTCCGCCGTTGCCAACACTAGAACCGCTCACGTCGTGACCCTAATCTTCTGATTCTTGCTTTTTCTCTTTCCATTGAACGAGCCTCAATAATCGAGCGAACTAGCCGGCCGTACTATGGCAAAGACAGCAAACGATAGGATAGCAACAAATCTAACAATAATGTCAACAATAGCATCAGGAGTAACAACAGTAAATCAAACAAACGATTACGTACGATGACGTCTCCAACCACAACTACGTCAACAACAACAACTGTGTCAACAACAACCAAAGCAACAACAACAACAGCTTTGTATACTTCCGCCGCAATGTCAATAGGTTGTACATAGATCGAGTACCTCTGCAATAACTACAACAAAAGGTATTGCTGTGAGCACTGTTACAACTACGACAACAGGCTATTACTTGTAATGCTACCAGAAATGTGGCGCCGGTGTGCAAATACCGTTGTGGCACGCAATGGTGATGGTGATTAGAATGGTTTTGTTGATCTTTAGCTTAGGAAAACTTGAAAAACAGACGAGAACCATGACGACGACAGAAGATAGAATTGGTCTAAGTTATGCATAACGTATATATATATATATATATATATATATACGTTATGTACATATATATATACGCATCATGCGCACCGAACAATGGATTTAGGTTGTTGTGAAAGTGTAATACCGAGGGGAAGCCAATCCGATATGAATTGGATTGATCTGTCCACTGGTGGCGCTGTACCCCTTGGCTTCTGCCTTGGCTTCAGTTTCTCCGGATGCATGCGTGGCGGCAAAATCGCGTCATCCAGCACTAGGCTGCCGCAAAGGAAGCAGGGGGATTTCCTCTGCTCCTGCGCCAGTCCGACGTGTTTATCGCCGCTGTTTTGGCGTCGTGTTGAGAACAACATGATGGAGTGAGGCAGCTAGATATTAAAGTTGTTTGTTGAAGTTTGCAAGTTAGCTGGAGCTTGGTGAGAATATGGTCGAGGGGGCTAGTGCCCTAATCCTGCTTTCCGGGGTGTCGCCGGTTCGACTCCTGTTGTTGATCGAATACTCTTCTATTCATTCAGAGCATAGGTGATCAACCATGACGCTAAGGGTAGGCGGCCATGATGCTGCTGCGACAAGGGGAACTCTTGGGGAAACTCTAGATATCTATCTCAACAGCCCTCGGTGCATTGGAAATTTGCGTCATGGTGATTCCAAGCTCGTAGGGGAGGGGGGGGCGCGGAAAATCCAACATTAAAAAAACAACTAGGTAGTCTAGATTTAAATTAAAAAAGTTAGTTAGAGCTTCGCTAATGTACGCTTTATATTGAATATTATATAACGCGCCTTTATTGACATGATGGAGAGGAGGAGAAAAGGGAATATGACATAAATCAGCGTGATAGATCGTTGTGAATGATTAAACATGGAAAAAACAATTGAGAGAGAACCATTGAGAGAAATAAGCTCTTTTGCAACATACCGCCTACAAGAGATACAGGCTCCGATGCTCAGAATTCGTTGTTGAACTACGACTAGATCTCATATATAATGCATCGGTGTGGTTTTTATCATACATATACTAAGTAGCAACCGGCTTGTAGCGATGGCGGTGTTGGGATCGGATGTGCAAGATCTTGAAAATGCGTTTTACTTTTTTTCCATGGCACCAACATATATTCCAAAAAAGTAATTTTGCATGGAGAAAATATCTTTCCATGCAGAATATTGTTGGCATATTTTGTGACTGATCCTTATTGCTATTACCGTTCCGTATTGTTGTTGTTGTTGTTGTTGTTGTTTTTGCAGTGGTAGTCGTCGCTACCACTAGAGAATTGCTGCCATGCTGTTGTGCTGCTTGTTGCTGCCGCCATTGTTGTTGTGTTTGCGGTTATTCACGGTGCTGTTTGCGGTGTTATGGTTCATTGATATTGTTTTGTTTAGGATTGTTGTTGTTGTTTTGTTGTTGTTGCTGCTGCTGCTGTTTCAGCCGCAACTGCTGCTGGTAGGCTTGCTGTCGCATGCACCACTCGGGGCCAGAACAATGTATCCATCCGCAGCCACTAACCAAAGACGACGTTTTGAACAGATGTTTCGCCGTCGAACACGAAGCAGTCGTAGTGGACAAACAGCCGGGTCAACGAGTTTCTAGTTTTCTGGGTTTACGATGGTGGCTTCCGAAAGAAAGGGAAACGCCGAGTGAAAGCGCTTTGCACATGTACGTATATATATATATATATATATATATACTTAACTGGAAAAACAATTATACTTTCCGGGTAAGGTATAGAAAACGGTTGTTATAGGACATTATATATACATACATACACGCAGATACACTAAAGAAGTTCGAGCAACGCGTCTACTGCCACTAAAGTGGTCACGTTGAATAATGCCACCCGTCGTTGTGCTATAAGACGCAGCAGCCCGAACCGTCAGCGGGTTTCCCAAAGTCAACAGGCAGACGCTTGCAGACAAAGAATAAGGAAGAGAGAGCCACAAACACACACATACACAGATAGAGAGAGAGAGAAACGGGAAGAGGTTGAATAGGGAGAAGATGTACAGAGGGAAGGAGAGAGGAGTAAACGGGAAGATAGCATAGGAAAACATGTACAGTGGCAAGGGAATAAAGAAAGGAAGAGAGAGAGGAGGAGGGGGGGGCAGATGCACGGACTAAATTTGATTTTGATCAACTCCAAAGCGGCACGATCGGACTGCACACCGTGAAACAAAGACTAGACGATTGTCAATCGGTTGACCCAGCTGCCAAAGTATGCTTTCTTTCGCGCTAAACTTTAGTGCCCAACGAAGGAAGGTCAGACGTTCAGAGAATCCGATAGCCAAAACAGGATATGGCACATACTTGTAAACGTCTGTGTGTATGATACACACCATTTACACACACACATATATATATATATATACATCGATTTTATTGGTATCGAGTCGCCCTAATAGACATAATTGTAGTAAAAGAAGTGGCAGTATTAGCTAGACAGTAACAGGCACACATTCATATATACAGTCCGCGAGAAAAAACACAGCCACCCATGTTTACCACATTACACACATTTATTATGTCCAATCATGTAAAAACTACAGTAATACATGCTCATAGAGTAACAGCAAAAACTGTTATCGGCATTTGGTGTATAGGATTACTTTAAAACACGAGATTTCTATATTTGGCACAGCCACACCGCAAACAAATTATACAGCCACTAGCAAGATGCATCATGTCTTAGCTAGTGAAGTGAGCGGAATAACGACTTATTTAGAGATTCGACTGAGACAAAGGCAGACACATCGGGTGCACCCAGCAACTATACTCACAACTTAGTGAACTTACCGTTAAGTTCTATGACCTCAAAAATGCGGCTTGGTATAGCGTTGAACAAGCTTTAGATGTCGTCCTGTGAGAGCTCGCCCCAAGCCTTCACAATTGTTTCTAAGTTCTACCTGGTTTGAAAATTGTTTTTTGTCGGGGTAAACCTTTTGGGCGAGCCAGACTCACAAATGTTCGACGATATTAAGATCAGGTGAGACTGCAGGCCAGCGTAGAAACTCAAATTGTGGCCTTGTACGAACCAGCGTTCGATCAGCCTAGCGGTGTGAATTTGGGCATTGTCGTATTGAAAAACGAAGTCGGGCCCTCCCATCAGCTCAACATGCGCCGATTGCTCCTCTAGTAAATCCCTATAGCGCGTCCTATTAACACGACCGCTAAAAAAACACAATCGACGACTTTGTGTGACACCCGATACCGGCATAGATCATCACCGGACCGCCACCTGAGTGCCGTTTTGACAAAATTTGAAAAAACTTCCTTGCGCACATCGTGAAAGCAATAGTTAAATACCATCCATCAAAGTTGAACTTTTTTTCGTCCGAAAAGAGCACTCTGTGCCACTCAGTGGTCCATGACATCGTGCCATGGGCGAAGTCGAGACGAGCTTTCTGATGCTCAGCAGTCAATCGTGGTTTTCTCTTGTATTTTTCTCGCGTGAGCCAAGATGTCTTTCTGAGCACATTTCGCACGTTCGTTTACACACCAGCCGCCGCCGCATGGACGCCCGGAACTCTTTTGTTACGGCGTAATTCTCATTTAACTTCACGAAGTTGTTCACTACTTGGGGATAGCGCCCCAATCGACACGAAATTTCGCGATTAGACAGGCCGACATCCTTATTAGCTTTAATTTGGACCTTTTCGTCACGCGCTAGGCGCCGGCCTAAAGCCCTCACAGAAAAAAAACTTCTGATAAGAGGTCGTCTGCCTTTGTTTTCGTAGAGCCGTAAAATAAGCCTAAACGTCGTTATTCGCTAGAACATGCATCTTGCTAGTGACTGTATCATTTATTCGCGGTGTAGGTGTGCTAAATGTGGATATCTCGGGTTTTAATCATTTCTCGTAATCCGAGACCCCAAATGTTTTCTTTTTAAGTACTCTTGCCACCTTTTGCGTAACCCGCCTAATGTGTGGTAAGCTAGTTGGAGCTGTCCCCAGGGTCACCCCTAGGTACATGGCGTGGCGGGACGGCGTGAAAGCGTGCCCGTTGAGCTCCAGGGATCAAGCCCCTATCCGCCTGCGGCCGGTTAGGAAGAAGGCCTCGGTTTTTTGTCGTGCCAACTTCAGGTGTTGTTCAGTCATCCACCTGTTTCAGGATAGTCCATGTGCAAGCGGTGACCACCAGTGCAAGATCATCTGCGTAGGCGATTGTCTTTACCTCATCCGGCAGGTCGTCAGGCTGCAAGACACCGTCATATGCCAAGTTCCATAGAACTGGGCCGAGTACCGAGCCCTGCGGCACCCTGCCGTAATTAGATGGGCTTCACCTTGCGCCAAGGGTGTACGCTCCTCCAGATATGATGATAGCATGCGCCGCAATTACGGGGAGATCCCCTTCTGCCTTTTCTGCTTAAGCGCATTCCTTATTGTCGATCAGTTGGCGGTGCTGAACGCATTGCGGACATTCAGCAGTATTAACAGCACGCAGTTTCATGATCAGAGTAGCCACGGCTGCTCGGCGCGAGCCGCCTGTATGACTCGCTCCGCGGCATCAAGCAGTCCCCGCTGTTACTCTTAGCGTGTGTTACTTTAGTCATTACACGATTAGTTGTAATAAATGCATGTATTGTGGCGAACTTTAAATAAACCGTTTTTTTCAAGAAAGGTGGCTGCATTTTTTTGCAGGCATATATATATATACATACATGCATATGTTTTCTTCAGTATCGCTGTTGCCAAACAGCAACAGAGGCAGTACCAAAAGCATCATCTACACTAACGATCATTCTTCCCGTTTGCTCCGTTTTGGTTGCACAAGCCATGCAAAGTCTCAACGTAAGCTATGCGCGCAGCACGCATAGACCGGCCGATGGCTAGTTGGAGATAGATCCGTCTAGCTACTCTGCTGTTGATAACGTGTTTTCAGAAGACAAAGTGAGAAATGTCTTAGACTACCTGATTGGTGCCGTAACAATAGCCCTCACTGAATGTGTAGCCTATCTCAGTAATTTTCGATCTCTGCCAGGATGACATATCTTGTCGGGTTTAAACTGAATAGCAATTAACCGACTCGGGCGACTGCAGACGAGGGAATACCTATGTTAGGTAGGCACAGGGGTAGGCACATCTAACAAGGATAGGCCGATTATACATAGTATATCAATGTCATATTGGTCTCTGTCGCTTGAAGTGCTGGACTTCCAGACCTCGCGGCTAGAAAAGCTGTCACTGCATGTTTGCTGACGCTCGAATAGCCATGCGAGTATTATGACAATGTCATCCGAATAGGCGATGGATCGAACCATGTATATAACAGCGGGTGCGGTAATCAAACAACCCCCCGTCTCCCTTCCAGCGTGAACGATGTCCTGTACATTTGGTTCCAATGTCAAGGCAAACGGAATTTCCGTTGCAACATCGTACGTAACCCATCTGACAGATATGACGCCGGCCTATGGCGTAACCAGACCGAGATCCCGCTGTCGGCAAGCGGCGACAACATCGCGTCCCACGGCTCTGAATTGGGAACATTCTTTATATATATGTATATATTAAAAACTATAAATAAAATATATATATGTATATATATATATATATATATATATATATTAAAAACCATAGCTAAACAGGCTAGCCAGAGGTGATTGTAGTTTGTAAAGACAAGATCGGAGAGAGGTGTTTGTCATTTGCGACTTCCAGGAAACGCGTCGCCAATCATTTATTTATCACCGAGTTCCAATGTAATGACGGCGATGCGAACGAGAATGAGAGCCTAACAATAATAATAACAACAACGATCACTTTC
This sequence comes from Dermanyssus gallinae, assembly GCA_003439945.1. Taxonomy (NCBI): domain Eukaryota; kingdom Metazoa; phylum Arthropoda; class Arachnida; order Mesostigmata; family Dermanyssidae; genus Dermanyssus; species Dermanyssus gallinae. The sequence goes on along the minus strand of QVRM01001309.1, from coordinate 644,837 downwards.
TCTTCGTGTGTTGTCACCTTTCCTCTCTCCTCGTTTACGCTCATGAATCGGATAGCAAATTTCTTTCCTATCTCAACGGAGCACTCGTTAAAGAAATGAGCCTGTTGTTTCCCACGCTAAAGCCGCATCTTACAAGCAGAAGCCGCTTTTTCGATTCGAAACGTACCAACAGCCAGAGTAGTTGTTACAGATGCGCCGCAAATGAATAGGATTACGTTTTTCGCGCTCAATGCGAACAAGCATTTCTACGAACTACGAGCGAAGCCGCTCTGTCAAGCAAATCAGCTAAACCAATAGACACCTTTGTGAAACATCGTTGTTGTTGTTGCCGTTGCTGCTGCTGCTGTTGTTGTTACTGCCGTTGTTGTTGTGGTTGTTACTGCTGTTGTTGTTGTGGTTGTTACTGCTGTTGTTGTTGTTGTTGGTGATGGTGGTGGCGATGTTGGTGTAGTTTGTCTGCTAATCGTGATTTGTCACCGTAACATCGGTCCCTTTTGCCGAACTTTGTTCATGGCCTACTGGTGCTGCTGGGGTGGGCAGTTCCTAGTGGCTCCTTATACATCAATTGATACATAGACCCCCACCCAGGGGTTCCGGGGACCTCTGGCTCAGCTAACTGACCTCAAGATAGATAGTCAGACGGGCAGGCAGTGGCAGCAGCATGCGATGTCATCGGAAGAGAAAGTGATGTGGATGTGTACAGGTGGGCCAGAAAAAATTTATATATATAAATATATATATATAGAGAGAGAAAGAGATAGAGAGAAGACAAAGCGAGAGAGAAAGATAAGAGGAAACTGACGTAAAAAGCTACAAAAAAGCGCGACAAGCTACCACCTACCTATCCATCTATCTGACGGATAAAACCCAATAATAATAGATAATAATAATAATAATAATAATAATAATAATAATAATAATAATAATAATAATAATAATAATAGTCTTATGGGGGAATGGCAGCAATCGATATTATGGTTTAAATTAAGAGGAAGCAGATCAGAGGACTAGTAGTTTTCAGGTACGAGGTAAAGCTCAGTAAGCTCCATCTGTTCGCTCGTTCTAAAAACCAGGCCAGTAACCGAATTAAAATAAACAAACGTATACAATAAAATAGAAGCATAGTTGTTTTCGCATCCTGACTAGAGAAAGTAAATTCGACCAGACTCCACTTGCAAAATAGTAACCACTCCTAGTGGTCACTGCGCAGTCTACTTAGCCAAGTCTTGCTCTGCCGCAAGTCACTAGTGGTAAAGGCGGCACAATTCGTTTTATTTTTTTCTATTCAAAAACAAACTTTAAGAATGAAAATCAGTCTCACCAACACTGACACGCGTACGTAGGATTAGTCGCAGAGCATAAGCTCGTAACGCATAAGATAAGATGTTTCCAGCATGTTGAAAATAGCGGTGTTTACATGTACAGCTCAGTGATAGGGACGGAGGAAATCTTCGTTGTTTTATGCTGTACAGTACATGGCTTACGTGTGTTTCGTAGATGTCCACGCTTCGCATACATTCGCATGTGACTGTGAGGCAGTTGTGACAATGTGACTGACGCTATTGGAATGCATACATTGAACAGAGACATGTTTGCCGTCGATACCGTTCAACGGATGCAATTAGAATTAGCAGGAATGGGATTACTTATAGTAGTATTGGTTGTAGTAACCGTAGTTCCTCGAAGTAGGCAGCGTGCTGAGCTGACACTTTCGACAGCCCTGTTAGCAAGACTTAGAAGCTTGCGCGGGATTTAACGGCTAATCATCTGCAGATTTAGCTTTTGATGAAATCATCCTCATTATCCTCATCGGCACCATTGGCATCATCAACATTATCATCGTCATCGTGTTCGTCATCATCAATATGATTATCATTATCTTCGCCCGTTGTCTTCTCTTCCGCCGTGCAAAGCCGCATGTCTACCCTGCCACCGAAGATGGGAGACTGCCAAAGACGCCACGGCGCACCCAAATGTCGCCCCAAAAAGATTTGACCAGTCTTCGCGCTTCTTCGCGACAGCAGAGCCGCGTCGCCATCCAATCCGCTGGCCACAGGTGAAAGTGGAAGAATTCCCCTCGGTTTCTTTCGGCCCCTGCCTCTCTGTGTTGGGTGAAACGAAAAAGAACCGTTTGCGTGACAAATTAGGTGGGTGTCTCTTGTCGTCGTTATTGATGCCACTGTTGCTGTTGTTGTTGTTGTTGCTGTGGTTTTTAATGTTGTTGTTATTGTTGCTGCTAAAGTCGACAGGCGATAATTCGGTGTACGTTGGCTGCGACTGCCGGACGCGTTGTCTCGACGGCAATCGACCTGACATGGCTGATATGATCCCGGTCTTATGATCCCGGTGCGCACTTACTGTTGCTACTACTACTGTAGCTGCTACTTCCGTTTACTGCTACTGTTGCCACTGGTCTCAGTGGTGGTTCCTCAGTTAACATTTGGCCCAGGCAATGAAGAGATCAAATGTTGGTGGTGAAAAATCAAACGAAAAAATGAACCCCGATCAAGGAGATTCAGGGGTAGAACAAGATGACCTATGACTCTGTATCTTAAAGACGACGCCCTAATTGTTGTTGCTGCTGTTGTTGTTGTTTCTGTGTTGTTCGGTGTTCAGAGGTTGTCATTGCATAGAAAGCTGCAGACTCTTCTAGGCTGAAAGGAAAAACTGCGTATTGTAGTAGTAGTAGTAGTTGTAGTAGTAGTTGTTGTTGTTGTAGTAGTAGTAGTTGTTGTTGTTGTTGTTGTTGTTGTTGTTGTTGTTGTTGTTGTTGTTGTTGTTGCTTACTACTGCTGATGTTGCTGATGTTGTTGTTGTTGTTCATAGCGGTGATGATGGTGGCAATAACGTTGATGAAGCTGATCACGATGGTCATAATGGTAATGACGAGGATGGCGTTGACGTAGTGGAGCAGGTCTGATTGTCCATCGCGCGATTGCTGAAGCTGCTGTCAGCTCAGTTAGTAGATAGACGACACTCTAGATAGATATTGTACTGAGATAATACTAACCAATGTTAAGCTCAAGTCAAGATAAACACTTCGGCCCGAATGCGGCGGCCACCGCAGCAAACGAGAGGTACGAGCGCAGTAGGAGCCTGCTTTGACAAAGGAGGCCAACATGTCTTCAAAATGACGATGACACGCTTATATGGCCGCGCCATATCGGTATCTCGGTAAACAAAGTAGCAGTAGATACCGTGAACGTAGTTGTTGTTGTTTTCGTCGTCTTCGTCCTTCTTGTTGTCGCTGGTGTTGTTATCCTCCGCATTTAGCGAAACCGATATGAACAGAAACGTTTCCAATGTCTTGACACTAACTGCCGGCATAACGAATAAGGTGAACATTGCAAGCTGACGTACGAACGCCAGAATTTCATTCATCTAAACTAGAATCACGGCTTATGATCTTACATCAACGTTATGTCGTCGTTATTTTTGGAAGCTCGTTTTATAACCTTATGGGCCTGTGTCACTAGTGGTCTATAAATATGCATTTTTTTCCATTTTCTAGTTAAAGAGAGTTATGCTATGTCTGATTCGTGGAACTAAGGAATTTATATCATGGATACGGTGTTATTTTAATCCAGTTGAAAGCCCAGTTTAACTATGATTTTGCCTTCTGACCTGGACTGAAGATTAGCCACGCAGTATGGATTGCCACTTCTATTGGCAAACCTGAGCTGGTACTTACCTATTATTTTTCCGAGTAACAGCGCATTCCTCCAGCTTAGCTTTGCTATTCTACGGAGTGTAGATGTGGACACGATAGGGTGTGCCTTATACAGGGCGCCCTCCGTGAGGCGACGCAACGAGGGGAAATCAACAGCGGAGATTGACGCCAGAATGATGACAACCTCCATTGACTGCGCAGAGAGGGTATCCTTCTTGGACTTCATCATGAGGCACAAGCCAAGTCTGGAGGACGCCCGGAGGACCACTCACACCGAGATCGCGAAATTCAGGAGAAAGTTAAAGCATAAGGTTCTCGGCTCCTAGTATCGAAGTACTTTTGCATATCATTCCGAGCTAGGAGGGTGTGGGCGAGGTGGCTTTAGTGGGTATTACAAGTTCGGCAATGAATCGAGCCATATACTCTCAACCCGCATTGAGTCCCACACTATCCGTCCGCAATATCGACGAATGTGCGTAAAGGCACTTTTCCTTCCATAACGGAAGGCTCAGAATTGCGTATGTACTTATGTATACATTTCAGACTGATGTAATACGTAGAGTTATATACGGGTAAATTGTTAGGAGCCTCTGCTCTACAACCAAACAGGCTGAGAACGATTAGATTGGTGTGCGCCTACTTCGACATTCGTAATGAAAATATACCGTTGATGAGCTCCGAGCTAGCCGAAGCTCTAGGAATATTGGATTGTTTATACCCAGGATGTTTATTTGATGCCAACAAATTGTTCTGGTAAGTTCGCTTCACCTCAGTTTTTTTGTGGAAGGAGTTGAATGCAGTTACGCATTGCCACTACGAGTAGGAAATATCGCTTTGCATCTCGAGCTGTGTGGGACTCGACCCCAGCGGATGGATGTTACGCCGCTGAGACCCATACCCACCAAACCATCTCCCCCTTAAGCTTCATTCTCTGATGGCCCAGGTCTCCATAGAACAGTACTATAAACCATCAGGAAAAGTGACGAGTGCCCTATAGGATCAATTGGTCGGGGTAGCTCGCGGGTTCCCTCACCTGTTTGATACAAAGTTGCGCTTTCTTCAGTCGCGTTGGCCTTGAAAATATTCTACCTCTCTTTATATTTTCTGCGTTTTGTTCTTAGCACCTTCTGTGCCACTTCTGTTCGAGTCTTAGAAACAATGTATATATATATATATATATATATATATATAGACGTGTGGGGCAATTCCATAACAAGTGACAATATACTTGATCCTAAGCGATACAGTCAGTTTACTTAAGTGTATATATGTATATCTAGAAAAACGTTACATCATGCCTTGCTAGCCCAACTAGACATACTCAATCGGCGTGCAATATTTCTAAAGACACTGCATTTACTGTTATGGCTAATGTGATGATGTAAAGATTTAAATTCGTCAAAACTGTGCAGATTTGTTGACTTCATAAGTAACGAGCCGACATTTCGTTATGCAACGAGTCACTAGCTGGGAATCTATTTGTGCCGTAGCTATGCATGGGTGAGCTGAGAAGGGTCCTTGTTAGCCCGTATTCGCCACATTTGGCGTGCAGTCGATCGGATTCAAGTAATATGCGATAAAATGTACCCTCCTACGAATAGTTTTGCCAATAACCTGAGCAGACTACACGTTTTAATAATAGTAAATCCCCTAGCGACACCGAATAATAATTTTCACTCTCTGAATTAATCGTTAAATGATGATTTCGAACTTTAACACTAAATAATAAGTAGTTATGTGGTCACAGTAATTATCACTGTGACGTATACGCCATGCGAAACATGAAACACAATCTAACGAACATTAATCTTAATTGAATATTTTCAGGTAGTCCCTGCGTACTCGTGCATGTCGTATTCGACTTGCCACCTCGCCAAATTATCTTTCTTGCGTCATTGCTATTAAACGCCTGATCCCGGTGTAAGGGGATGTTATCCCCTATCTGTGTAAACCAAGGGAGGGAATTCATTCGGGAAAATTAGTAGCACACCGCCCTGTGTGCTCTAATGACCGTTATAGTCAGCTATAGCTTGCTGCAACTTATTCAAATTCATCTGCATTTCACGCGCCGCCGGCTTCCTCAGCAGTAACCCGTAAGAGCAGGAGAGTAGGGTCAGCAGCTGACGCTAGTAAACAGCGCTTCTTCTTCAAGGATTGATTTTGTCAAGGTTAATGGATTTCACTTGGTTAACTTTTCCGCCACATGCAGCGTTTTGGCTACATTACGTAGTCAACGTGGACCGTGCCGCTCGGGTGTCGTTCAAACATGGCATTCAGGACTTTTCCTGTGTTAACATTGGGAGGTGGCGTTTCGTCTATGGGTTAACTTCCTCTAAGACGCCATTTGCCCGGTCTTCCAGCAGTTTCTTGCCCTTTGCAGTGCCGTGGATCGCCACGTCATTTACGTCGACGTCATACGCATCGCCGTGCGTTAGGTTTTATACTGTAGGTTCTGGTGGGGAAACCCTGTAGTACGCTTGCAATTATCTCGTGCCTCTTACCATCATGGTTGTCTTGGACTTGTCCAAATACAAAGCCAATAGGCGCGGAAAATACGCGGATGATATCTGCTTGATGACTGACTCAACATCCATCCAATCGTTTTAAGAACGCGGATAGTTTTTAACGCATAGGCTGAACTCGGTGTCCTCCCCGGTTTTGTAGGTATGCACCAGGTAAACTTTTTCAGTCCTCTAAAACCGTAGTTCTCCTTGGCCTCCTTACCTACATCATTCTCTCTCCTCTTCCAACCGTGTCGAGACAAATCGAGCCATCATATCCTTTGCCAGACTTGGCGTCGATGACCTTGTGCCCAGCGTGCATATTACGCTCCCTTAGGGTTTCTCCACACATGGACTTCTTTGATTAAAACATCCTAGCAGCCAAAATTGCTTTTTAGAATCCATGTCATATTAGCGCATTCTGTCATGTACTCGTACTAAAGACCATCCACCTACTTCCTCTGTTCTTTGGCTGCGAGTTCCGTAGCACTGTTTACCTTGTCCTAGGCTCTAGTGTATAAACACCAAGCGTCAATGCGGTCGTTGTCCTGTTGCATGAGCCTTGTTCACGCGCATCTTCGGATACGCCTCCTAATTGGTTTCATCATGTCATTCTCACTAAGATTCTTTTCACGTTTCAGGTCCTTCAAATCTGCATCATTGTAGGTCACATCAGCAACATTATTTTGGTAAACTCTAAAAATACCTTCTGGCCTCTGCAGGTAAACGTCGCTGTCACCTGTGGATTTTTCACATCAATTCCTTTCGGCTAACCACTGCATTAGGGTTTGCATTATTGGGACGATATTTAAATCTCCCGTTTAATTTGACTGTTGTGTTTTGGCATAAAAGACCAGCGCTTCCAAAAGTTCCTCTTGGGATTTGATAGGGGAATAATATCAGCTATCAAGAAACGCTTCCACGTTAACTTCCATCTAAACACTCCCTTCGGTTCGACCAATAGATCTTGGTGTATATATTTTTGCACATTTACACAGGGTTTATTTTAAGAAATAAATTAGAAGTCTTTGCCCGCTTTCTTATCATAGGCAGTGTTCCTTTGTCCCCTGCCTTTGTCAAGCCTTGTCTGGCTCTAATGGGCTAATAAGTCGGCTACAGATTGTCAGATCTTTTTCTATCATTTCTGAATAAACCCGGAAGTTCCAGTACACACAGAAAGCCAGCAGATCTAAATGCTCTACTAAAAGTGTCATTTAAAGCCGAGTGGCGTGCTCGTCAGCCTGCACTCAAAGCGCATGACAAGCCATGATAGGCCAACGCTTCAACAATATCCCCACAACGACACGGGCACGACTAGGCCAACACCGCGCCGCGGTTTTGTACTTATGCGCGTCATTTCGTCATCCAAAATAGTTCCGATTCGCGGACAGGGTAGGGCATGTAACTAAGCTCCAGCCTTGACTACTATCGCCTTGAAGCCTGGCTTTATCGGCAACAGCAATAGAATTATCAATCAGTCCAATAGGTTAGCCCTATTATCGGGAGGAGAGTCGAATAAAGACGACAATCTATCGGTCAGTCGAGGACGACACGATTGCGGGTCTTGCCATTATGACCGCGTCCGGCATATTTAGGCCGCCAAGAGACACCGAAAGCATTATTTCTGCCTTCTGATTATCTGCCCCAGCGGCCCCATTCGGCAAGCTAGCAGCTTCAGGACAACCCTGTCAACAAAGCGACAGCCAGAAAGTGGGTCAAGAAGATCCGCTAGATTTATTGGCTCGATTCTGTTGCAGGCTTTAACATGTACTTCCCATTTGCCCGAGTACAGAGGCAGGTCGCTAATCACACTAGAGTCAATGACCTTTTGAACATCGTCCAGTACTGTCTGGACCGCAGGATATCCACCAACTCCTTAATACAGAAAGAAAAAAGTGGAGGACATAGGGTATTACCTTGCAGAAGGCCTGTCTGCGGTAGCATAGCGTTATGGAGCATGACCAGCTGTGATGACGAACCATAGTCCAGATCTGTCTGGTGAAACAGTAACGGTGCCCACGACCTGACGGCTTGAAGCAAATTGTCTCTAATTAAAGCATTCCGGCAATCCAGTTTGACCACCACGGTCGGCACTTTGCCCGATTCCAAATACACGGGCACAGTGGACAGCTGGCTCTGTATTATCAGGGGTAGCGCCAGGGGTCAGCTAGTCGCCCGGCCGAGCTACCCAGTGCCCAGACAACAGGCCCTGCAGCAGAAGGGGCCTCATAAAGTGCAGGCTGGCAGCTGAGCTTGACTGAAGGTCTTCATGGCATTCAGTATCTCGTTGCGCGAGGTTGAAGAAGGCAGTGTGACCGCCGTGGGTGTGGGCATGGAGAGATCCCGAGAAGCATGCGGATGTTTGACGCGAAGTCCTTCCGTAATTTTTCACTGGCACTAGCATATCTTTGGAGCTCACCAATCTAGCCGCATCGGAGATGTCGCCATCCGACAGCTTAACCCTCACCCATCCGGAAAGGTCATCGTCGGGGTGAGCCATTAGATAGGTTCATCCTAATCAGAACAGACAGGACCCGAGCGTTCTTTTTGGCTCGAGTAGGCCGCAGAACGACCGGAGCGAAGGATAACACCGGAAGGATAACAACGAATACCAGACGTAGAAATAATTGCTCTTGGCGACGCTTAAGAAGACAATGGTAAGTTCCTTCGCAACAGTAGACCTTACAGATTTTGGCAAAATGCGTGGACAGGGAGAGAGAGAAAGAAAGATAGAGAGAGAGAGAGAGCTCGTTCGTTCGATTTGTCGTCCGTACGGCCTTGCAACTCGCCGGTTTAGCAGGGATCCTTAGAGTTTCGCACATACACATCCGAGCTTCTTGGCGGTAAACCAGCGTCCAGGAGTAAACGGGCCAAGCTATTATACATGTGGATTAAAAATAAAAGCCTCTAAGTAACTCGATTCTAACAATTGACAAAAAATTCATCAAGGGAATCCAGTGGCTATTCGGCTTGCCTGTATGTCGCCAGCTCGACTACAATCAGATTGCCTAAACAGACGAAAGAACCTAGCACGTGTTTCGTTTTACTTTCTTGTAACAAACCACTGCCCAAATGATGCTTCAGCATTTATTCTGGCTGCACACGTAGTTGATTGCATTGTACTGACTGACCGCTGGACGCATAGGCTCATTGAAACATCTCGATCCTGGGATCTTCTCGAGCCCTTCCTTGGTCTATTTGAGAGCAAGACGTTGAATACGTGGACAAATACACAAACCGTAATCGATTAGTCGAATGAGTCAGGCATACTAAAAGAGCCAACTCTCTCTCCAACGGCATGCGCCGACTAAGCAGTCGGATTCGAATGTGCCGGCCGCCGACGACACTTGCTGACTGCGTGCCGATGTCATTCCATCAATGCTCTCCGACTACAATAGCGGTGACAGCGTTACAGCTGGCGGCGGCGCCGATCGTGATGATCGGTGACGAAGACCAGCTGGGTAAGGGCTGTCCGCCTGACGGTGCAGTAACGGTACTCTTCGTGCAGAGAGAGCTAGTAAGCCACTACAATAACGGCGGGTCTTCACCATCGTCCATTGTGCTAGCCAAAGCGCTGTACACCGATGGGGTTATTACGACAAAGCTAACAACAACAACAACACCAACAACAACAACGACGATAATGGTGGCGGACGTGCCGGGCCATTGAGAACATTGTTTGGTGTGCACACACACACACATATATATATATATATATATATATATATATATATATATATATATTTATTTATTTACTGATCTACTGAGTAAACGCAGATAGACAGCGTAAAAGCTATTTTTCTCGCTGCCGGCTCAGAGTACAATTTGTCCGACTTTGCCAAGCCATCTTTACTCCTTGCCTCCTGCTGCCGCTACTGTTGTTGTTGATGCTTCTGCAGCTTTTGTTGTCATTGTTGCTGCTGCTGTTATTGTTGCTTTTGTTATTGTTGTTGTTGTTGTTGCTGTTGTTGTAGCTCTTGCAACTGTTGTTATTGCTGTTGCTGCTGCTGCTGAGGCGGCGCCTTCGCACGTATGTGCGTAGGTGGTGATGGTGTGTCAGTCTGTGCGTGTTTCTGGAGAAGAAAAAGAGGAAGAAGAAGAAAGAAGAATTCCTTTCTTGTCTTTGCTCCGTCAAGCTTTGTTAGTACAGCTTGTATGGCGACGAACCGTTTCTCGTCGTCTACTTTGTCCCCCTGTTGTCGTTGTTGCTGATGAAAGCTCTGATACTATTGTTGTTATTGTTGTTGTTGTTGTTGTTGTTGTTACTGTTGCTGTTGTTGCTGTTGTTGTCGTGGTTGTCGTTGTTGTTGTTGTCGTGGTTGTTGTTGTTGTTGTCGTTGTCGTTATTGTTGTTGTTGTTGTTGTTGTTGTTGCTGCTCTTCTCTCTCTCTCTTCTCGTACTCGCGTTATGCTGTAACCATCTTCTTCATTTCCTCCCCCTTGTTTGCTGTTTCTGCAGTATTTTCTGCAGCTAACCCAACTACATACTTTCGTCTCACTCTCTCTGCGGATGCTCGTTCAGAACAATGAGGACGGCGTATGACTACTACCACAGTTACTGCCACTTCCTGCCTGTAGACAGTAAGCTACCATCTCTTCCAAATCTTTATGGTTTACTTTCTCTCTCTCTCGTTTAGTTTATTTGCCCCTCTACCACCTCTCGTGCGCGAGCTGGCTTTGTCTCTCGAGATTGCCCGGCCCTTATGTACATGTCGTCACATTTGATCCCGTGTCATTTCTCTCTATCTCTCTTGAGCGCGCGTGCGCCGAGTTGGCCGAGAACTCCCGCACCAGTAGCTAACCAATTCGAAGTCGTCGAATAGTATGTCGAATTGTAGTCGTAGTAATAGTACATGTAGTACTTACCAGCTGTAATCATCGTCAATGGCCGCTGAACATTGCCGACGTTGTCGCGGTTTGCTCGTGATCCGCGCTTCCCAACGGGACGGTTTTTACGGCCTCGTCGGGGCGGCCGAGCCAACAACAGGTCGCGTTCGTCGGTCACGAAGGAGCAAGCGGTACGAACTGCCCAGATTTTGACCGACGTTTCCGACGACTTCGGCGGCGACGACGAGATGAAGACAATGATGAAGACCGCAACGACAAATTTCACAGGAAGGATTCACAGAGCTAGCAACAACAACAACAACAACAATAGACAAAATAACAACGACAACAACAACAATAATAGACACAACAACAACAACAACAACAACAACAACAACAACAACAACAACAACAACAACAACAACAACGAGGATCGCCAATAGATCGTGCGCTGGATCGATGCATGACGAGGCCAGCCATGCGTCGGCCCAGCGCCGAATGAGGCGACACCGTGACGAGGGCGAAAGTGACATTAGCGGGAACAATTCCCGGTGTGATCCGCGAGCCGGCCGTTACTGTCTGTCCCATCCCGGCCGACCCGCCGATCGGCCACAATCCGGCAGCAGCCCCGGCAGCTGCATTCCCAACATCGTAAGAACACTTTAAGCATGTTCGCGTCGCGTTCGCGCCACTCTCTCTCTCGCTAAACGAGCGAAACAGAGCACCGCGATCCATTGGATCTTCCTTCATCCACTCTGTTCAACAGTGTCGATGCTGCTGCTGCGGCTTCGACTGAAGACAATAAATCTACATTCCATACGCAAACATATATATATATATAGAACTCAGTATATATATATATATATATATTTACATATAGTTGGCCAGGGTTGAGAGCGGCCGAATTGTGTTAAAAAAATATTTTTCTAATGGAACGGCGGAGAAATCTCTTGTTTAGGATCTTAACTGGAAATAAATATAATGCAAGTCAACGATCAAGAATATATATATATATATATATATATATATATATATATATATATTAATTTATGTTAGAATATACACCTATATATGTTGACATATACATCTGTACTCTAACATGCCACTAGAAGGTTATACATTTATTATCACTGGGAAGGGCGTCATACGTGTAGTTCCGTGCATTTATCTTGTACACGATTAAATAATAAGAAAAAGTGCTACTAACTTTCAGAAAATATGTCTTATTCACGTGTTTTTTTAGGTGTGCTACACGTAGAAGACTAGTAATGCAATTCCCTTACAGTCCAGTTAGCTTTAAGTTGACTGGACTGTGGCTTAGGCGGCTCATGTACTATTGTTAACAGCAGGGCGTTGCCATGGCAGTCAAGGTCAATAGGCCAGGTTGGATTCTTCTTTGTCGGTTTAGTTAGATCAGATAAAGCACTTCCGTACTCGTATCTTTTTCTGCTGAAAGATGGCCCATTTATGTCCAGCATGAAAACGGCATGATCTGGTTCAATGTAGAGATGAATCTTTAGCATAGATTAGTATCACACCAACCAACAATCAAGGCCAAATGGGGGTGATTATGCCTAGAATTATTTTCTTGTTGACGAATCCTAAAGTAACGACTACTGCCAAGGAGGGTTGCATATGTGGTGGGTGTAGACACTGAGAGATTTAGGACGTAGATTCAAAGACGTTTAACACTTTGACTCGATATACTGTTATGTGGAGGCTTGCTCGTTTGCTAAAATACGCTATTCCCTTATTTTTTAATTTGCATATAAAATAAGCTTAGCATGACCGTAAATAGAGGGCAGGATTAGTTATTGCAATGCCCTGAGTCACAACGGAGTTGCTGTAGTTGCGTTGCGGGATGTGTCACGTTGCAAGATACGTAAAACAACTGGGTATACTACAACAAAACACTTCTGTTGGTGGTTCTAATTGCTTCTAGATTAGCCACTTTAGTACGGTTTGCCGTTTAAGCGTTTTGGGGATAACATTAGGATGTGCCGTTTAAGCATCCCATCAATTTATTTTTGATTGGTCTCTTCTTAGCTATTTTTCTCACAACTTGGTCGCATCCTTTTGTTTCTGCATAGATCTACACACAAGCACGCTGTAACTACAATACACACCAACGTACACGTTTTATTAAATTTTAGGATTACAGAGATAAGTGAACATACCAACTTATACAGGTGTGAAGCGCCTTTGGCTGACATCGTCTGTCGTTATCGTCTCGTAATGTTTATGTAGGGTGATTTAGTCGGAGAGAATCAACGGCAATCTCGCGAAGAAGCTTTAAATTGTTCATTCCTATTGATAGGCAAATAGCTTCAGCCATTGCTTTTGTTTAGCTGGAGCTAAGATACGAGAGTCAAAAAGACCCGTCGGCCAAGTGCACCACTATCTTACACGTTTACTAACTCCAACAGCTACGAACAATGCCTACGAACGACATTGGCATCTATGAGGATTTCTATCATTTATACAATTACTCGCTGGCCTTAAGACCTAAGATGGATACGGCTCGCATTGTGGAGGAGACTCCACGAAGAGGCGTTTCCCCCAAAGTGACCGAATCAGTGACCAGAATGTGCCTCCCAGGCTGTTCTCCTACGTTCGTACAATATTAAATATAGTATGATAAATTCATGAAGCGCGTATATATATATATATATATATATATATATATATATATATATATATATATATATATATATATATATCAGTAAACAAGACGGTTTAATACAACGATTTAGGACAGTACATATTTCCCTTAAATTCTACCTACGGATTTCCCTTCAATTTCGATACAGTTTGTGGTATAGCATGCGGCATAAACGTATATATATATGTATCATATCAATGAGCATTGCTCAACGAAAACTCAATCAAGAACAAACTTCAAACTGAGATGCCAACCACGACTAGCGTATTATTTCCCAAGATTACGCGGTAAGCGATGAGCTGAATAATTTACATCAGTTGCAGTGTGAGCAGCATTACATCTCCCGAAATGCGAAGTAGTTAGCTTAATTAACCAATGATTGGTATACGAATATACATTATAGACATCGAATTTCCAGAGTTGAGACAGTGGAGTTGCCCTGTCACAACACTGAAGGTGATATAGATCACACGGGGGTTTACATATACACTCCGGCAAAATCTCATGAAACTTCTCGCGCGCATAGATCTTCAGATGGAAGCCGTGGACGGCAAATCTGGTGATTTGATGATTCTCATAACTGCAGGCTCTCCACAAATCCGACGTCATTGCTTCCGTTTCATAAAACAGGGGGTCGATTAGTTTCCCAATCTAAGACGTGTTCTCTAAAAACCGTCGTCTTTAGCAGGTTTTACATCTCCTGCAAGTCCTCTACGAATAACGGCGACAATGTCAGTAAGTACATTAACCTATTCAGGCTAGTGCGGTGGGCGGTCAATGCTCTCTTTAGGACACTGGCTTTGAGTTTATGAAACGCTCTTAAGTTCGATCTCGTGAGATAAGGCCGAATCACCTGAACACCGTAAGATGCTGTGGGTTCAATCTTCAGGTTAAACTAGTTAACAGCCACCTTCATCGACAGCCTGTATGGGTAACTGTAAAAAGGATTGTCGGTCTTTTCGGACTCCTTCTTCAACATGCCTGGAGAAACTTGTGCCACCTGAAGAAAACACGATTCACAGCTAGGAAAAGTAGGGAACGATTTCGACTATTTCTGAATCCAGTCGGAGCTCATTGCTTTTGGCCAGTCTTCCTCATCGTCCAAATTTCATCGCTTTGGTCTTGCTCGCATTGATCTCCACTTTGTTCCAGTTTACATAGCGCTGTAAAGTTACAAGCGACTGCTGCAAGTGAAAGCGACTTCGGGAAAACAGTACATCGGCATACATAAACGTTTCTACTTGTGAATGCCGATTAGGTATTTCCGCCGGGAGATCGCGCTATTATTACCAGTCCCTCTTGCAAGATGCTTCTTAGAAGTTCTAGCATGCTCAGTGGGACTCCACTGCGTGTCAGCTTGTCAAAAATGGTCGTTTGCGAGGCCGTATCAAGGGCCGCCTTGAGGTCCACGAACACGGTGAATAGATAACTTTCCCCGACACAAAGTGTACGATTCACCGAGTTTAGAAGCACGGAGCACGCTGTCATTGTTGTTCTGCTTTTTCTGAATCCGTGTTGTTTCTCAGGAAGTGCTCCGGTAACTTTTAAAAATTCTTCCAGGTGACGGGTTAAGATAGCCGACAGTAGCTTATATATTACGCTCTTTTTCGTTATTCCTCGGTAGGATGATGGAGCCAGCGAATCTCCCTTTCTTTTAGCAATGATACTAAGGAGACTGGTCCTCCATTTCATGGGTAATTAGGATGTTCTAAGCATTTCATTGAAAAGAGCAGTGAAACACGGCACCAACAAAGTGGCCTGCCGAAGATGTTCGTTTACCACTAGGTCAGGTCCGGGGGCCTTACCCAGCGGCGCGTTTGCCATTGCTTCAGTTACCTCCGAGTCGATAAAAAGGCGAGCTTCCCTGGAGAAAGTGTGTAACTCAACGATAAACAAAAAATATCAATGAAACAACACTAGCACTATAAAATAAGATACTCAAATAGTAATTCGTTTAGTGTTTTATTGGCACTCTTATCTAAAAGTTCACATTATGCTATTATTGACATTGGTGCAAATTGGGGCTCGGATTTTGTTTTGAACCACTCTTGTTTCACGCCAGTCAGTCAATAGCTAGACAACCAAAACTCATCTATTTGTAAGAGATGAGTACTCTTTGCAAGGAAAAACAAATTTAACTGATATTTGGTTAACGTGTATACGTGCCGTGGCTGCCTCGATGCATGCTACGTCGGATAATGTCCAGCGTCTGCTCCCGCCGGCGGCTCAGGCAATGTTCGAGGCGGCTCGTGACGATATAGCGACTGGACTTCAAGCTTCATCGCCTAGTCCCGATAGACTAGCCTGCCAGAGGGCCTGGGCCGAGAAGGCTCACGAAGCTTCGCTTAGTTCGCTGCTTGAAGAATGCAGGGATGACCAGGACAAGGCACGCCTTTTAGCTGTCGCTTGCCCGGGAGCAAGCGACTGGTTGCATGCACTACCCGCTGACTCACTGGGTACCCGCCTTGATGTCCAATCCACCCGGATATGCGTTGGCCTTAGATTGGGGGCTGATTTGGTTGAGCCACACAGATGCTCTTGTGGCGAGCCCGTTGGGCGACTCGTCAGACACGGCCTGTCTTGCGCTCACGCAGCGGGCCGGCGCCCAAGACACACTGCCCTCAATGAAATTCTTGCAAGATCGCTGCGGAGGGCGGGGATTCCGTGCGTCCTGGAACCACCTGGGCTTTCAAGAGACGACGGTAAGCGCCCCGACGGTATGACTTTGATACCCTTCTATAAGGGTCGTTCCCTGGTGTGGGATGCGACGGTGACCGACTCTCTGACCCCTTCCCTTGTCGGTCCCGGCGCGTCCCGCCCGGGGACTGCCGTTACGCGAGCTGAGACCTCAAAGATGAGAAAGTATGCGGACCTAAGTCGGGCGCACCACTTTTCGCCATTCGCGTTCGAGACGATGGGTGGCCCTGGGCCCCTCACGGTAACATTGATCTCTCGGGTTGGCGACGCATTACGGCAGGCGACAATGGACAAGAGGGCGCACGTCTTCTTCTCCCAGCGACTGTCCCTGGAGATCCAAAGAGGTAACGCGACCTCAGTGCTCGGAACTATGAGAGACTGGATGGACCCGGACCTTCGTGCCAGGGGCGGGCAGGACTTCCTCACGGGCATGAGCGATAGAGCGTCTACGGCGCGCAGAAGGAGCAACTAGGTCGACGAGCAGCAACGCCGTGAAGCATTTTATATATTCTTCTAAATTATAATGAAATAAATATGTAATATATATACGTGTATACATTAAAAAAGAACAGAAAACTGTCCCACAGTACCAGTGAGTATCATCGAGAAATATTCCGTTCGGAAACAAATAACCTACCTGTCACATCTTGCACGTGGGTTTCTTGCAGTAATTTTCTAGGGACCCTCCTACTAACCAAATCAACCCAGTCTTACAACCAGTATATGTTCTCATAATTATAAACAACTGAATAATAATAGAAAAGTATATAAATAACTGCATAACGGTTTAGTTTGGCGGACAGTTTGGCAGACACAGAAATACCTAGATACTCCGAGTGCAATCACTGAATAGAGTGTATTAAAACAAATAATTTGTCTGCTTTCTTATATATATATATATATATATATATATATATCCCAAACTTACAAAGTTTAAGCTGGCATATTGACTGAACAGCAATTTCTGCATTCTGCTAAATGTGCACAAAATAAAATATTCTTGCTTTAGTTAAGCTACCTTTTCTGTTTATTAAGTTATGTTTAATGTTTATTAAGTTATGTTACTTTGAAAAATCATGCTCTATATGATGAATTAAATCAATAAAGCATCCTATTGTATCGCATATAAATATATAGGCTTCAATCTACGAGTATACATGCAAATTTGTCAGTATGTCGCTGCCGCACGGTATAAAGCGAAGCAATTTCATCGAAGTCGCTCGAGTGGTGTGGTGTACACAACGGAGCCGAGTTCATACAACGTCGATGGGCCGCCGACATGAGAATCATCGAGAAGACGGGTGTACAGTAAGAAATGTCAATGAAACATAATGTCAATGTGAATGTTGAATTCAAAAGTTTTGTTTTGTTTGATTTGTCTCGTTCGTCAAGCCGTCAGCCAGGGTTATCCGTGTGTCGTTGTTTGCGTCGGTGACGCGGCTATTGTGTGAGGCGAGACGCTGTTCGATGTCAATTTTCCCTTTTCCACGCGACTCTGGCCCGGGATCTTCTTCTCCTTCGTCGGCTTCTCCCGGGTCCAGGCCCGATCGCACGGGAAAGAACGCCCGGACCCTTGCCCAACGGCGCGACTGGGGATGAGCCATCGACTGTGGCTGGTCGATTGGCGGCTCGCCGGAGCGTTTTTCCCTTGCGTCAACCGTTGAGTTAGTTGTCTCGGTCTGAGCGGTGAGCGTTATAAAGGGCTTGGGCGCAAACCCTCGAGCCATCTTCGTGTTCTGGACGTCTGACTAAGAGCTTACATCTGATTGCCGAAGGCGAGCATTTGTCTGTGAGACGTCACGTGCGTTTCTCCGCTGTTCTCACTCACCGCTGTTTACCTGTGGCAGCGATCGTAACACGTACGTGAAATCTTCGCCTGGATTGGATCTCTCGGTTAGCCGCGCTTCGCTCCTCCGACATCGCGGTAAGAGCGCTCAGAACAGTAAAAGCAGCAACAACGACAACAACAACAACAACAACAACAACAACAACAACACCAACCAACAACAGCAACAATGTCAGAAGTTCCGACACAAGCACAAGTGGAGGATTGTTTAGAGAGTGCAATTGTTGGCTCTGAGACCCGGCCGGAAGCTACAGCCACAAGGCCACTAGTTCTACCGCGGTGTCGCCGGTTCAGTTCCCGTTCCGTTCGTTGTTGATCAAATTTTTATTGAGTGAAGCTCATTGAGAATAGATGATAACCATAGCGTACCGCCGCTGAGAGTCAGCGGTCACGATGCTGGCACAATGATGCTTTCAACGCTTCGCATTAGTGATTTGAAGTCACCCTAACTTTTAGTACGGCCAGTTCTGCCAGTATCACTGGTGCACCTGCTTACAACAAGTGTGCCAAGTGTGTCAAGATTTACCCTTCAACAGTGCCCGGATAGCGTGTTTTTCTGAAGTGTTTATCTAAACTAAAAGATATAGTTTTCTCGGCGCGCTCAAAAGGTGCTTTAAATGTTGGCCGATTCACCATTTGATTCGGTCTCCTTTTGTCTCTAATAGGATAAAGCGTTACTTAATCATTACTCGCCCAAAGTAAGAAAGGTAGCTAATGCAATGAGTGCATTGAAATCGACAATGGCTAGCAGAATATCACAAGTTAATAGGGTTGAATCGTATTCGAAGCACCAACTACATTATAACTGCGACGACCGAACTCCTCAGTATCGTCATATATAAAATTGAAACGGGCATACGTTTGATACCAATAGCCACGCTTTTTAAAGCGTACTATATTTGGTCGTCTATTAGTATTTGTGACCCGCTATACAATAATGCGACAAACAAACCTTAAGATAACGCAATTCAAGCAAAATAATCAGAAATACTGGTGAGACTCATTTAGCCACGCCTCAGACACATGCGCCAGTTCCTTAGGCGCATTGTTTAGTATTTTTCGGTATCCATTCCTGTCATATATATATATATATATATATATATGTAAATTCCGACACAGTAATTGTGTATGCTATAATAATGATAAGAGTTACGATCATATATATATATATATATATATATATATATATATGTGCAGCAACATTGCAAACGTAAATGGCAGAATTAATCCGCTTGACGCCCCTTTATAAACCGACATCAAGTTCCGATACTAACGCTATTAATGCACTGAGATTGCCGTGTTCACTGAAACTAATAGCTGATTTAAGTGCGACCATCATACAGTATGTTGCGCACCGTAGAAGTTGAGATGACTTCAACGCATTGATGCGTGTTCGGTTTCTCACTGAAACATTCGGAAATATCAGGTGGGCATTTTTAAGACCGACATGAGCGGATCATATTGTTAAAACGTGTAGTCTATAGATGTGTTACGTATTTGCTTTTCACCCGCCACATGAACTTTTGGCCTTAGGTAAATGCACATCAAAGCTACAATTGGCATAGACCAAGCTACAATAGACACATCATAATTTTAGTTAAATGAATTTTAATCGTGAGTAAGAATCTCGGCATTCATTCAGAAGAATGACTGCAGAAATAAGTTAAAAAAACATTCCTGCCCACGTGCAGATGAAAGCACTTCGCCGGACTTACGCCGAGAAAAATGAGGGGTTCCTGACAAGAAGTATACACAATATCTTAGAGAGCGAGAGAGAAAGCGAGAGGACGCGCAAATGGTTATGCTAGGAGAAGCAAAGTCTACAACCTAAAGCGTTTAGCTGTCAAAGCAAAGCTACTTATTTTATGCCGCACAGGTATGGGTCAAACAGAGGCTCTAACCCCCACCAGCCGATCGAGGACAGAACTTATGTGCTGCTTAGCTGAAGATAATGGAACCTTCACATGGAGTTTAGTGGTAACAAAACATAATAGATAAGTAAAAATATGTCGTCTTAGGGCGCAATTAAATTTCCTACTAGAGCAACACTTGTTACCTGTCGATGACGAGGGAAGTGGGTAATCGCTCACATTTCGCATTAAAAAAAAACCTGCAAAAGTAAATACATCAGCTCGAAACGTTGGCCACGCATAGTTTGCTTCTGGAGTGAAGGGATAAATGTCTACAGGCAGGACAACAGAAGCGAGCCAAAAACGTCTTTTTACGCGGTCAATTTTGAACCTACAGTTCTTCACTGGCCTCTTTACTGAATCGCGCTACTCGCTCATTATATATATATATATATATATATATATATATATATATATATAAAGGAATTACTAAATCACCTAGGAACAAGTCTATATCCGTATCATAAAAACCAGCTAAACCAGCTTAGCTGCTGCAGGTGAAGTAGCCAAGCAGAAACTAGTCGCTGACTATTACAGACAAGTTTCATTGACTTCAATGCGTCCGACGTATTTTTGGAGCAACGCCAATAATTGCCTGCGACTGCCGCTTGTACGGACGGACGGACGGATACAATATCAAAGACATCGCCCTAAGCCGTAGATGTATCCTACGCCGGAGTCCTGTTGAAGTCTGTTGTATGTCACAACCGTATGTGACTGCGGTACGGGACAGTTGGCGCGGTTGGCAGTTGCTTCTGTAGCACACAGCCAACGCATGCATTACATGCGTAGATAGATACACATAAAAAAAAACACATACGCACATAGACACAGCACAGTGCACCGTGCACCATGCGGCCACCAGTCGCCATATATCGCCACGACCAAATTCGATTGGCACGCAGCTCCAATTCTAACACGTAGACGGCTGCGTTTCACTCGAGTTTCGAGAAACACTTTTTTTTGCCGCCGTCTTCTCGAAGAACAGGCTAAGGAAGCGCGCTCACTTGTTTCGCGCTCGTTGTTGTTGAGTTGGCGCCCTCAATGTTGGCGCATGATCAAAGTTCCACCCTGTTTGCAGACAGCATGTGCCTGCGTGCACGCATACGCCGGAAGGAACGATAGAAACGTCGAAAGAGGTACGCCAACGGTGGCGTTACATGCGACTATGATTAAGATTATCATAATGATTATCATAATCATGTTGGTGATGATGATGGTGATGATAATGCTGATGATGATGCCGATGATGATTATGGAGATGATGATGATGCCAATGATGATGATACTGATGGCAACCGACAAAGCCGACAATTATGTAAATGCTCACGATTGCCATGTGATGAGATCAACGCTCATGACGCGACTCAAGGTGGCGGATCGGCGCCAGCGCGTGCAGAGATGATGGCGACGCACCTCTTGAGGCGGCTCCTTCATCTGCTGGTGCTGATGCCGATCGATGCCTCGAACCTCCAGACGTGTCTGTGTGTGTGTGAACTATGGAAAAAGGGAAAATTGTGTGGCAAACACCGTCACTTTCTCCGACGGCTAAGGTAGGGGAAAGAACAAACAAGACAAACAGTGTCGCCTTGTGAAGAAATGATCGCCTCTTGCATCGCCTCACACAGCCGCCACCAGACGCTTGTTTCGCTACCCTCGATCGAGCGCACTTCATCCGCAAAATGTATCTACGTAGATAATATAAAACTGTGCACTTGTTTATGAATGCTCGCCGTGCTAGATGTCACCACAATAGTCGCCAGCACAGTCGCTGTGGCTCACCTCAGTGTTTTCGCCTGCGCCTCAACCTCATTATCGGTAAACGAAGGAAAGTCATTGGTGAGGTTTACTTGATTATTTCGTTGTTTCTGCGGTGTATGCGCAAATCGATATCGCAAAAAACGCAAAGCACATCGACGTATCGAGAATGCGACATTGATGCCCGTGTTAACAGGTGTCCATTGTGCTTGTTACGGTTTAGGCGTATCGTGCTTCGTCATCATGTCGCGTTGATATGTGTATGCACGTACGTATGTGAATAACAGTGTTCAACTGAGCTAGAAGGATTTACCCAATTCACGGCTAGACAGTCCAAAAAAGTAGAACTTTCTACGTATATATATATATATATATATATATGGAGTCTTCCAAGAGTCCGCACTGGGGCCGACCCTGTGGATATAACCTAAGATAGAGTATCTGGACTCCTACATCCCCGGTAGTTTATTCCGTCGCCTACGTAGATGATCGGGCACTGATAGTCACCGCTCGTGACGAGGATCTGCTCGAGAGAACAGCCAACGGAGCTGGCGGATATCCCACAATACCTCCACACGCTAGGTCTCACAAAAAACGGAAGCAATTCTTTTAGGCGGCCCTTCGCAGAATCTAAACTTACGCCTGGAGGGGCACACAGTAACGCCCGCACTTATGGTCAAGTACCTAGGCGTGATCGTCGATAGGGCTCTCACAGGAACACCTAATGTGCGTTAAGCAGAAAAAAACCTCAGCAGAGCTACGAAAAATCCTCTCGCGGACCAGAAGAGCAACTGACTTTTAGCATCAGACTTAGCATCAGTAGTAGATAGTATAATGCTATTTACCGCTCCTATGTTGGAGCGCACGACTACCAGGGTTACAACATGCCGTCTCCTCAACAAGACCCAATAACCCATAGAGCTCAGCATTGCACGGCTTCCACAGCAGCCATACAAGTTCTCTCAAGACAGCCTACCTGGGACCTAAAAGTTGAAAAATAGCTTCAAGAAGCCCCTCAATTAACGCCCGGACACACGGAATACTACACACAGAGCACACATCATAAGCAAATGGAGCAAGCAATGGGAAGCAATCCAGCCGGACCATCCTAGATACTGAACAAAATTAATGCTCTCTGATCTCAGAGAACAGTACGGCCTTAAGCACGGCTTGCTTGCCCACTTGCGCAGCTGCAAACCGGCTACGGCACGGTTCTTTAGCAATACCTACACCACTCTTGTGAAATTGAAAATGAAATACTCGCGAGAAGACAGTATTGTGGCCCACACTAACGTGGCTTTAGAAGCAATGTCCGGTGTCCATCTTGCATTTTACTAGTAATCTCTATTAAAACAAAATATATATCGCTTTGGACAATAGTATTTTTTATAACCTCTCTCTCTCTATATATATAATAATTTTTTATGATCTTCCGTAAATCTATTGATCGTGTACGGTTTTTTTCATGTCATGGCTAATTTTAATCCAGTCCGGCATTTACCTTGTCTGAATTGGAAACCATGCAAACCAATTTAAGAGTGGCCGGTCTGGGTCTCGAACCCAGTCCCCCCGAATGCAAGGCAAAAGCTTTGCCTTGCATTCGGGGTGACTGGGTTCGAGTCAAATTGCTGCTTAAAGTCATATTGCTCGGTGTTTTTTTTTTTAGCAGGTATGTTACGATATACTGCAAATGACACGCCAACACGGATGTGTATGTTTGTATCATGATGTGTAATTTACCTTACTTAATTAAGAAAGCTTGACGGAAAAAGTAATTATGCAATATAATTTGTTTCTATTACTGCTTAGAACATAACAGACCATAAGTGATAACCTAAATCTGAATTTCTCATCCGACATAACACCTACACATAAAAAATCAAAGACACAGAGTCGCACACATATATTTGCATATGCATACGCTAAAGGTCATCGAGAACTCTAATAGGGTGTGAATATACATGCATGGAAAGCTCGTTGATCACTTTTTGGTCACCACGTCTGTACGATCACGTTTATCCGCTCAAACATTTTTATCTAGCCCATTAAGATCTAGAGGTGGTCAGCTATTCTACCTCAGTTATTTTTTCCCAATTAATACCTTTAGTTAACACGCGCCTATAAATGAGACCTCCGTGTCCAGGATTTACAATTGTGAGGTTATGGTACTGGTCTATGATTTACAATCGTGAGGTATGGCACAACTGTGGACATGTGGAATCATTTGCATTACGGTCATGCAAATGATTTCACATGTCCACCCACAGTTGTGTGGATGTTTGTGGCTTTATACACAATTATATATGTATATATATATATATATATATATATATATTTTTTTTTTTTTATATATATATATTTATATATATATATATATATATATTTTTTTTTTTTTTTTGTATATATATATCGATGTCATTTTCAGCGGGCGCGATGTCATCTTCGTCTCCTCCTCCTCCCCCTTCGTTCGCCCACTGTCGGCATGCGGTGTTACGGCCTTGCCAGCACTTGGCACGAACATCACGCGCTCAGTGGAGCTTGATTTCGATTTCGTCAAGGCCTTTCTACTTGATGCTGTTCGTATGCCTAACAACATTTTCGTTGGTTCCTTCGCTGGTCGAGGGACACGGCCGCCTTATGGAACCTCCATCCAGGTCAGCAACGTTTTTGTCTGTCAGGCAGGCCCAAGGCTTTCCACTTGCTTTTACGGAAAGGCTAATCAATAATAATAATATAAAACATGTGCGTAGTAATTGATTTAACCAATTAACAAATAATCATCAAAATAATGATAATGCAATATCAATAATAATACTATGTACGGAAATTATATGGCAGTGCAGTAATTTTGAATAGAATCAAGTCAATTTCATTTTAAACTGATACTGGTGATATTGATATTGCTAGACTGCCATTGTTGTTGTTGTGGATGATTCTTCTAATAAACGGGTTTTATTGTAGTCGTTCTCTATGACAACTCCTAGTGTCGCCGTGTGTGTCGTTATGTTATGGCTGCAGTTGGTATAACTAACAGCTTTCTCTTTATTGCTGTTCGCGTTATCAAAAAGAACGAAATGCTGAAACTTTGACTGCATTATTGTGCCACAGCATTGTTATCAATGCTGTCTTGACATCCATGTCAATGCTGGCGATAACCGAGAAATTTAAGCCGCCCCTAGTGAGCAGCACCACATTTAGTATCAGCCTTCGGGTTGGAAAGGACATTAATTAATACTTTGCTTGATTCGTAGGTCGTCGATGTGGAGGGTAGGATTCAAGACTCCCCGCAACTACAATGACAACGAGCTCTTCTGCGGGGGATTCACGGTATGTTGCGTTTTTATCCATTGTTTGTTTGTATATATATATATATATATATATATATATATATATATATATTTTGTTTCTATTTAGAAACAAATTGGGTGGGTTGGCCTATTTCTCTTCTCACATGACGTTATTGTCAGTTATAGACGTTGATGACTCATTAAGTGCTAGTTAGCACGCTGTTGCCATTTAAACATGTATGTTTTATGAATTGTGCCTTGCGAATTACCTTTCTTCTCCACGCTGTAGCGTCAAATGCGCAATGGAATGAAGTGTGGCGTCTGCGGTGATCCATGGGACGTGTCCCCGCCACGAGCCAATGAGGCTGGCGGCAAATACGCAACTGGTCAAATTGCCAGGTAAGCTGTCAACAGGCCAGAACTGCTGATCGGTCTCTACCTACACACGATCATAGACATAGACCTTATTAGAAACGGCGTAATAGAGTCATGCACTACATTATACTACATTAGACAGATACTCTTTAAGGTGTAATCATCACATCAAAGCCAATCGTGTTCGCACACCCTCGAACACGATTGGCCAAGCTCCGTGCCACCATAGTACTATCAACACAGGTTTCTTGAAACAAGCGCCCTAACGCCAGACAGAAACAAACTATGATTTACCACGTAGCGATACCATTTTACTGCGTTGTTTTATTAACTATGTGCACATGCGTAGTTTTTTTGCGGCCCATTTTAGAGCCGCGGAAAATAAACGACTAGTAAACGACCACTTTTTTAGTATAGTACACAAGTACATATTACTAGTAAGACAAAATCTACTTTGCTAGTCGACCCAGGCAATTTCGAAAAAAAAAGTCGGGACTGATGGCTATGGATTATCTTATATTTGCCTGTTAATGGTAATTTAGATTAAAAGCTTTTGAAACGTCTCCGTGTACATGCTGTCGTATAAAGGCTAGTTATGGAATACTTACGTTTATAGTCAAGTCTTCTTAATACGTCGCTGTTTGTGCTTGTGTTGCATAGAATAGTACACCGGTTATCTATTAAGAGTGCACGTAAAACAATTCAACTTTTAAGTAAGTACACAACATAATGTAATTTCCACGGAAAAGGTTGTCACCGCCATTTGATTGTACACCTTCTTTCGGAAAGGCGTTCTACAAAGATCGCTGTGTCTGTGAAAACGATGCCTAAGTCGTCCAGGAACAAAAGGACAGCGACCAGCAAACATGCCGGCTGTTATGGTGGACTTTAAATGTTTCCTATATATGGCTTTCATATTCCTAAAATATCTCGTATTTGCCCTTGTCAGGAGGGACCATACTGTCTGGATTTCGTATGCGGCCGTGGGAGCACTCTTTAGACAAAATATATATTTTTGAAATATATAAACTGGTAGCGACCTTCACCGACAGGCTGTGACATTGGGAGGTCCTGTAACCAGCTGAAAGTTCCCGTTCCTCGACTAAACGATTTTTTTTTAGTTTTGCGTATGCTAATCTTTAGCGAATTGAAGCGAACGCATTCCTGCAGGCCACCCGCAACTCCAGTGATCTCCTTATAAAGGCAGCAAATTGGACGGTAACTCGAATTACAGGTTTTCGAGTCGAAAAAAAGCGCAAACTGTCAATATAAATCGTTTTCGCAAAGATATTCTGGGGCACTATAAGTGGCTCTTTAAAACAATTTTAAACACAGGATTTTTGGTTCTAAAAATGATTGGTATGCTGCATTATCTTTGCTCATAACCTGTTTTGATGGGATAAAGGAGAGCAAGGGGTTCTTATTAATCCCTTGGGATGACAAAATGTAAGCTTAATTTCACTCGGCGGGCATGAAGTATTCCTTCAGTACTACTAAAGCGTGAGGTAGGAGCTCAAACCTTTTATTGAAAGTTCTCAATAGATTGGGCGCCAGGGTTTTGTTGGAGTAGTTGTCACCATGCATGCATGGAAGTAGCTACCTTGCCTTTACGGAGAAGCGAAACATAAAAGCGCGCTGACCTTTAACGGAAAGATAATTTAAAGTACAGGCAGGAGCCGTAGTTGTGAAGTCGTGGAACACTAGCAACCGGTTAATAAATATGTGCACGCAGTAATGCGCTTGACGGCACGCGACTATATGCGTGACTTAGCAATGTTGTTATTATAAAAATCATACTGCTTCTGCGACTCATGCTAAACATTTCGCATTATTTTTGCTGCCTGCATATAGAAACAACTTGCTAATTGCATCGATAGATGCGGGCAGAGTCTAGTCGAATACGATATACAACGTTCTCCAAAATATTGGCTACATAAAACTCTATGTTGAGAAACTCGGTAACTGGAGAACTGAAGACTACTCTGTGAGCATTCAAACAACAATCTAGTGTCCAACCGTTGCCTCTTTTCATAATTTCCTAGGGATTGTGCCATCAATAATCTATCGTAACAGGAAGTTG
Organism: Dermanyssus gallinae; assembly: GCA_003439945.1. Classification (NCBI taxonomy): domain Eukaryota; kingdom Metazoa; phylum Arthropoda; class Arachnida; order Mesostigmata; family Dermanyssidae; genus Dermanyssus; species Dermanyssus gallinae. The sequence goes on along the minus strand of QVRM01001309.1, from coordinate 617,224 downwards.
ACTCCAACTGCTCGAATGAGGCCTCAGATATTTAACATTACCTTGTTTAGATTGGATTCATAACAAAGGTGTTGATTGTGTCCCATGCGGCGGTGCAATATATCATACTTTCTTAGCCGTAAGCCCATCCACATATTGCGCGGCGTGAGTATGGACTCAAACGCGATATGTGAACAGTTGTCTTAATTTGTCCCGCGCCGACAGGTATTACCGTCCAGGCCAGGTGATTCAGGCGGCAGTTGAGTTAACAGCCAACCATATGGGATATTTCGAATTTCGATTGTGTCCTGTCAACGATCCTAAGGCAAGTCGTGTGACTATTTTTACTTCTAACTTGATTAACTTAAAGCGACTTCGGTGCGTCAGGCCTATTTGGGTGTAACTAGGGCAAAATGCCACATTCCTTTCGCGTTCTCTTCCAAACCAATTATCGCCACTTTGCTTTCGCTTCAATTTTGATCAAGAGTTAAACGTTTTTTTTCGATATTTAGTTATTTGTAGATTATATTTTGCTAGAACTTCATCCATTTTGGAAACAGTTAAATATATCACAACTATTTTTAGTATAGGGCCGAAATCTTTAAATATGGAAGCAACATACCTATTTGTTTGATCTTTATTGCATCAATTATATTGCTATTGTTTTTACCCATCCTGCTGGCTAATTGCAATACTTCTAATTGATTGTAATTTCAATACAACTTTTTTTAACCCTTGTGGCAGACGGCATTCCAGTTTATATCAACACCTATTTTGATTTTTTGATCCTTCTTTGTTTATTGCTGCTACCTACAGGTAGCAGCGACAGATGAATGCATGGCCAAATACCCGCTGGAGATCATCGAGGCTTCCTCGTCAAATCCGTACCGTTACCATCTACCCGACCGCAGCAGCCGCTACCGAGTTCGCGTGAAGCTGCCCTCGAACCTAACCTGCTCCCAGTGTGTTTTTCAATGGACGTATACCGCAGGTAGGAACAGCATCTGTCTGCACTTAACAGCACACAGCGTGTGTGACAGTGCTTGCGTGGAAGAGACGGCATAGAGTCTTATTTCTGTTAGCTGGTTTCTATGCGACGACCAGCCTATTTTTCACCGCGAGTCACGTCAAGTCAAAAACACCTTTATTCAAAGGTCATATATGCCTAAGTATACACTGCCTTTAACAAAAGATTTAACATCTGAATATAATTATTTGATACATCAGGTCTGTCGATTTCGCAGATTTCGTGGAACTCTCCACAAGAATGTGTTGTCTATCTTTACTGAGCGCGCGACTTCCAGTGATCTGACAATTGCTCCACTTCGTAGTCTATTATCTATTTATTTATACATGGTCTGGTCAATCCCGAAACAACTCAACGTTTTTTTTTTACAGCGATAGTTAACCTCGTTCGCGTAAACTACGTATTGGCACAAGAGATACGCTTCCACAAGGACTATTACATATTTTTGACACTCGTCTGATAAATTTGGCCTGTACCCTATATCTATGTATGTATCTAATAATAATAATAATAATAATAATAATAATAATAATAATAATATATATATTATTATTATTATTATTATTATTATTACTAGAAAATCTTTTTGCCGAACAATCACGCAGCACCCCCAAAAACTCAGAAAAACAGTACACTGATCGTGACAGAGCCGCTACAGCAGAGCGCAAATTAGCAGAAGGTGATGTAAGATCTGCCGCACGTAGCCTTCTTTCAACCGACTCATTCGCGCCACTCAACAGCCACACAGAGCAGGAATTGAGAGACAAGCATCCTCGTCCTACGGATTCAGTCAGAGAGCGCTTAAACAATTTTCAAGCACCAGTACCAGCGCAAGCATGCCTCGTACCAGAAAAATGTATTACTGACGCCGCCTGGTCTTTTTCCCTAGCATCAGGCCCAGGATTAGACGGTTTACGTCCTCGGCATCTGCTCGATATGCTCGATAGCACAGTACCGTCATCCGGGAGGCTGGTGGAAGAACTTCGTTCTCTTGCTAGTTCAGCCTTGGGTGGTAATTTGCCACATTTCTGCATTCCCATCTTCTACGGGGCCAATCTGACAGCGCTAAAGAAAAAAGACGGCTCTATTAGACCTATAGCATGCGGCCTTACAATCAGGAGGCTTGTCGTTAAAGTAGCCATTGCCATTACAAGGACAACAATTGTGACAGCAATTTCACCAAGTCAGATAGGCGTTGCACTGAAAGGCGGTGCAGAAGCGGCAGTCCACGCAGTACGAGCATTTGTTGAAGCAGAAGGTCCAGTACGGGTCCTAGTTAAATTGGATTTTCGTAACGTCTTCAACACTATACGACGCGATGTAGTGCTTGATGAGGTAAGACTCAAAGTGCCGCAACTTTTGCCGCTAGCTTGGCAAAGCTACAAGGAACCGACTCTGCTGTCCTGGGATGAAAAAGCACCACTATTATCATCTAGTGGAGTGCAACAAGGCGATCCGCTTGAACCTGCTTTATTCAGCCTCGGGGTATCCAGTTTAGTGGCACGCATGAAGAGCCCTCTTAACGTTTGGTACCTAGATGACGCAACGATTGGAGGCCCACTTGATCTGGTTGTGGGTGATATTATCAACGTACTGAATTTTGCAGAAGAGGAAAGCCTTAGCCTCAATGCCTCTAAGTGTGAAGTCATTACATTGGGAGGTAATGCCCAAGAACAGGATGAAATTTTTAGGGCGGTTTCGAATGTCTTGCCAGAATCTAGGCGCGTTGACTTAGACGAGCTGGAGCTTCTGGGAGCCCCAATAAGCTTACGATCGATTTCAAAGACCCTTAAAGAAAAGTGCACTGGACTGAAGCAAATTCGCTCTCGCTTAACGGCGATGCATTCGCAAGCAGCTCTGTGCATCTGGAGATACAGCTTGGGCTCGCCGAAGCTTAACTATACTCTGCGCACTTCACCAGCTATTAAATGCCACGAAGATCTTCAAGCTGACGACGATACCGCAAGAAGCATTTTAGGTGAAGTATTAAACGTCGACCTGCATGATGACACTTGGAAAAGAGCAACCCTTCCAATTGCCGAAGGAGGACTTGGTATTAGATCAGCGGCGGAGCTGGCTCCCATGTGCTATGCCGCGTCTCTATTGGAATTTGGTAAACTCGCAAAAACGTTGGTCGAACCAGACATCCGCCAAGGAATCACAAGAGCCAAAGACGCTGCAGAGCTAATAGCTAGACAAACAATTGGACCAGGCCCCTGGCAAGAACGTCCCACACAGCATACATTGGACTCCTACAGATACAGCGCTGCAGCTAGAGAGCTGTTAGACAACCTCCAATCTCCAGTGAAAAAAGCTGTCTTTCTGGCAGCACGGGACACATTTAGTGGAGGCTTTCTAAAGTGTCTCCCTTCCCCGCAGCTGGGTACCATGCTGGACAACACCTCATTCCGCATGGTAACAGCTCTTCGAATAGGTGCCCCGGTTTGCAACCCCTACAGTTGCCGCGCATGTGGTACCACAGTAACTGAGGATGGACTTCACCCTCTTAGCTGCATCAAAAGCCATGGTAGAGTTTCTAGACACGCTGAAATCAATGCAATTATAAAAAGAGGCTTACGCAAAGCTGGTATACTAAGCACGCTCGAGCCCAGATTAGGACTTCATGACGACAAAAGACCAGACGGTGTAACAATCCCGCTATGGGCTAACGGCAGATGCTTGGTATGGGATGCTACAGTGTCCTGTACAGTGGCTCCCTCGTATATACGCCACAGTTCACTAGAAGCGGGATGGGTTGCCGAGCGCGCAGATAATGGGAAAAAACGCAAGTACCAAGAACTGGAGGCAAGTTATATCGTAGTGCCAATATCGATGGAAACAATGGGCCCGGTAAGCAAGGGAACCAAGAGATTCATCAGTGAGCTGGGCCAACGGATTACAGATCTCACAGGGAATCGGCGCGAAGGCGAGTTTCTACGGCAACTGCTGTCGCTTGCTGTGTGCCGAGGAAACGCCGGCTGTATTGTCGGTTCCATGGAATAATATTTAGGAGTTAGAAGAAGACAAGGAGTACACGTTCACACCTCACAATTGTAACATTTAAACAATATTAATAAATAATAATAATAATAATAATAATAATAATATAATAATAATAATAATAATAATAATAATAATAATAATAATAATAATAATAATAATAATATATTATTATTATTATTATTATTATTATTATTATTATTATTTTTATTATTATTATTTTTATTATTATTATTATTATTATTATTATTATTATTATTACCATATAAGAAGCCCAAACCTAGATACAGTAGAAGAATTTGGGTGAGACTAGACTTTTTGTACAAATTCACATAGAAATCAGGAATTTATAAAATGAAGCATGTAAATATGAAATTACATAATTTTTAAGAAGAAGTGGCGGTGGCAGTAATATGTTCAGATAAATCTAATTTGGAGGCCACAATCGCACCGAGATCACGAAAATATTTAACTATCGGTCTTTAGCTTTAAAGGTAAACAAGCCCTTACATCTCATAAGCGTTAAGCATGGGATTTATTAATTCACGAACACTGTTGTTTGAATACCATCGTTAGAGTTAGCTTTTCAAACGAATAGTCTCTCTTAACAATTGCGGTCCACTTCTTCGTCAGCTACAACTAAGCTTGTTTACAGGGAAGCAAGCTACTCGGATTTTGTACAGAGTATTTGAAACTGTTAATTTTGCCAGGCACAGAATTGCTCAGCTCGGTTTAATAAAAATAGCTTGAGTTCAAGAGGTAGACAGAAGATTCCTATAATCCTTTAGACAACAACAGACAGCGAGGTAGTATTATAGACATAACTCGTACCTCACTCACTAAGAAGTTAATTTATTAGTCTACTGAGATTCGGCCACGCAAAATAGTGATTACAAATGCATAGACAAGACGAGACCGGTGTCGTGGTGCATTTGTCTGGGCCTCGCGACCGGAGAAAACACATAGGTGCGTGGGTTCGAGCCCCACCGTTGCACATTTGTATTTATGGGTGCTTGTCTATGAAGCAATGCGAAAAGCAGTCCCATGGACGGTAAATCTTGAATGAGAGTCAGCCCAGAAAGTATTTAGATGCATAAACAAATATATCACCAAGAGAAGGGAAACTTGCCAAACATACTAGTTTTATACTTGGCAACTGCTAGGAAGGACATAAACCCAGAACATTTCTACGAATACTTTTATCGAACTTATTTTTTAATCTTGGGTTAACTCGATTGCCGTATGCTATACAATTACTTCGACCATATTTTGTGGAGTTGGTCTAACAATAAGTACTTATTTCAAGGTAACAACTGGGGTCGCTGCCAAGATGGCGTTTCCCGTGTAGGCTGTGGTCCACAAGAGACGTTCCGAGGATGCTCAGATCTCGCGATCGGTTCGTCGTACACATCAACTCCGACTAAGGGGAGCCCTCAGCCTGGTCAGCATCCACTTGGTACTAGAAGGCCCGATTTGAGGAAGCCCTCGTCAACCGGGTACCCCAAAAAGGGTGTTACACCCGCGTCTTGGCCTAAATCAAAGACAACCACCACCTACAGTGGACCGAAAACGACACCAAAGGCGGCGACCTATCGTCCTGAAGTGAGGTCGACGCGGCCGAGTACGTATAGGCCTTACCACCAAACGACGCCGCTCGGCCGTAAGCCCGGCTTGGAGAAGGAAGACGGTCTACCAATGACCCCGCCCGAAACGAAGGTTCACGGACACTACCCGGAGCCGACGACACAACGACCACGTACTGAAAAGACCCGCGGTAAGCCTGCAGTGCCAAAAAGCACTTCGCCACGAACGCGATTTACGCCTCAAACAAGGCCCCACTGGAGCCCCAAACAAACCACGCCGCTGCCGACATCTGCGTCAACAGAATGGACAAAGAACAAGGTCACCACGCCGAAAACTACGGTTCACAGAACTACCTCAAATGGCTCACGTAGGCCGACCGTGACATCAACGACAGTCGTCACGACATCCAAGACGAAGTCGCCTACTGATAACGAAATCCTACCGGCGGCTTCTGCGCCAGGACGTTTTGGATCTCCGGGTAAACGTTGTTTAGCTGTCGGAAACTATGCGGGCTCGAGGAAGATGGTGGAGTGGTGCGAACTGAACTGCCTACATGCGCCTTACTACTGTCCCAAGTCGCACTGTAGATGCGGAAATGTAAAGCAGCTGTAATGGCTAACACTCAATTCGACCGGCTAGGATGGCCGGTAGCCAGTGAGTTCAGATCAACGTCTGCGTCACACTCTCCATGCATGGCAGTCGACAAATTGAACGTACGAGCCTTCCGTGAAGGTGAAGAAAATGCCGACCTCGAGCAAGTGAGACATTGAGACACGATGTGGTCAAATGCGCTCACCTCCAGAGCAAGGTCGTATCGTAGCAGCGGAAGCAGGGCGATAGGACCAGCTTAGTAACATTTATTAGCGCGTATCTGTGTACGTACACCAGCATGCGTGCCTGGCCAACCTGCCTGCCATTTGTAAATGTACTTGAATCTACTTTACAGCCTGTATATAATTGATTATTTATTGCATCTTCATTGTCATGAATGCTATTTATTTTGCGAGGTATAGTCAAAACACACACAACCATAATAAAATTCGACGTAAATTATATCGATGAGTGAAAACTGTGTCTGAGATTTTCTTTTAGATATAAATACTTGTTCTACAATTATATATAAATAAATATATATATATATATATATATATATACATATAGCACGTAAAGCAGGAATCCGTTTTACGAGCAGGCTTTTTACAGAATCCACGCAAAATAATTTATTTGGCTAGCATGCATTTGTATAAATTAGACCTACACTCAGATTAATATTGCAATCTGCATACAGTCTAATACTGGTCATAGTTTGGATTGACAATGTTGTGTTCTCCTCGGCCCTCTCGATAATTAGGCCATGGTTTTATGGCCTATCTAAATGGGCTAAAACTGTTCACAGAAGAGTTTGATGCGGTCAGGTCTTTACTTGATTCAGTGTTCCTGCTAGGTAAATTTAACGGGTGTGCCGCTTGATTCCATACCCTGCTGCATGTTCTTTACCCTATTTCAATCTACGTTGAACTTGCTCTGTTGCTGGTCTTGACTTATTTTTGACGATTTCAAGACAGATCTTGTGTAACGATTAGGTGCGGCGGCGCACAAGGAATAATTTATGATTTGCGTTCTTCAAGAGCAAATTTAATTTGCAGTACTTTGCTGTTGTACACATCGATTTCTTCGAAACCTAGGTGTCTGAATTCAAAACCTATGTTTACGTCGCACTTATGTCACGCCTATATATCATAGGCTACGGCTCTTAAGTTAAGTTTTGACCATGGCATAAATGCGCCAGCAACATACGTTCACCATCAATGTTTCAATTAAGCTAATTGATGCCCACGAGAATCCTTAGCGCAAATTGAATTTGCCCCTGCACGCTGGTGAGCAACAGGTTGTTGGTTGCTGCCCATTGTTTAAGTAAATTAGGAAAAAGCCCGAAATTCTTCAAAAGCCATAGGCTAGGTCACTGCGTCGCAGGCAGGTGGTAGTCCCTAAAGTATAAGTAAGACAGCTCTGACAAAGGTAACTCCTTTCTCAGTACATATGGTACAGACAAAGCCAAAAGTGAACATGGAGGGAGCTTGTAGACTACGTGGAAGCAGATTTATGGGATCTCTCCTACCAGATTGCTTGATGCAATGTGAAAAGATTCTTACCCAGGCTCTCCTCCGAGGAGCTGTTCTTCCCAGACCACAAAGTAAGCAGACCAGAGGAGTTTGACGTTCGACCAAAATACATGCTCGAGATGATACTGGGCGAGAGGTGGGTTAGATGCTTGCACATAGATGGCCAGACCTTATGAAAAGCCTTCTCGACACGATAATGATGGAAAGGAGGTTTCCGGTCCGATGCAAGAAATCACTGATGGAATCTCATAATTAAAGCTGGTTACCGGACGAGGCCCTCAGTTTTCCGGCCCATATGTTTGCTAAATACCTTGAGAATAAAATAGTCAGCTGACTAAGCTAGAATATCCTAGCTGAAGACTCCAAGTTCAGCTTCCCGATGAACAGGTTCCCATAGACGACCTGGGCAACGTTCCGCGAAAAACCAACAAGGAGCGATTTATAGGTGATTTATAGGCACTCGAATAGAATCTTAGCAAAATCGTTTTATCTTCTTCGTCGCCTCTTACCTGGACGTCTCGGCGGCCGGTGGACCGGGCCTTGTGGCCGGCGAAAGAGAATATAGAGTACGGCAAAGGTTCAACATGTATCTTTAGTAGGCGCAGTGCTCTAGAAGATCGTACACAACGGGGTTCTAGAAATCTCGCTCCTAAGGCGGTGAAGGCTAACTCACTTCTAAAAAGCCCCACGGCATGGGTGACGGCCCAGCATAAGAAGCTGGCGCCGGATAGAGGCCCTGTGCCTCGCCGAAACAGGCGTACATCTTTTGCTTGTGGGACGCGCGATTCAAATCAGACGACAAATTAAGTCGTCTGGAGGCCATTTTGGACATGGGCCTGACGGGTGCAGCCCACCTTCCCACACTCACGCTAAAAAGACGGCCCGAGTTTTGCGCAAACTTGCAAGAATCACGCCCAGAGGGGGTCCTCGTAAGGCCGTCTACGCTTCCCGAGTATGCGTGTACATGGTGTGCGCGTTACATGCGTGCCGCATTAAAGTTGTTGTATCGATGTAACTGGTCGGACGTAGCTACTGGGACACCCTGTATATACAGGGTATTTCGGGAATATTTAAAGAGCGATACATGGAATTGTAGAGCTCGTTAAAGCAAATCATTTTTTCAATAGAACATGGTCTCTGAGAAGTCTTGTTTCGGAGTGAGAGTGCAAATACTACAATTTGTGATACTGGTGTTTTTACCCGACATAGGAGCACAGAATGTGCAATTGCGAGATAATTAGTTGCGAGTCCTCCGATACAGAAACTAACCACCCCGTCTTATTCGTGAGAAAATTCTGCTTTTTCTGAAGAACATTTAAGGCCAATCAGAAGATGCGACATGGTCGCTTACAACAGAATTCACAAAAATGAAGTTATTTTATTAGCTTTCACGCCAAATACCTCAAAATAATTACCATACGACCACTCGCAGCGCTCAAAACTAGCATATTCAGACAAACGCACATTTCATGACGATCATTTTGGCATCAAACGTATGGTAATGCGAGCCGCGGTTGCGGAGTAATTATTATTATTATTATTATGGTTTATTAACACCCAGGTTGGGTAAATTTTAAATAGGTACTTCAGTCTCAATCAGTAACTCTTCTGCGTCACCGGATATTCCCTCATCTTGCGAGTTCAGCTATTGACTGCACTGCTGGACATGCTGCGACGTAGTATCTATCACAATGGCCTAAGCATCTAGCGCACTTCTTGTGTGCTGCATAACACGTGATGGAACCCGTGAGCTGCAAATGCCGTAGTTAGATGCCTATTCTTATATCCGGCTGCTCGCCAGGTTGTACTCCTCATTTCTATCGTCGTGTATATTCCTATATCTATATCCTTTAATTTTTCCCCCCACTTCATAGTGTAGGCCACGAAGGCCGTCGTCTTAAGTAAACCCTGTTTTACTTGTAATTCCTGTGTCATTAAAGCCCGCCCTCTCTAATATTTGAACTATTCTATTCTTACAAGAGTTAGCTAACCCCAAAACCCGCTTCGTGAAGAAGAATCGTTTCTCTCTTAATTTCTCCCATATAAGTGATATACCAAATGTTGGTATTGGTTCTACTTTAATCTTGAAAAGGGCGGACGCGGTCTGTATTGACAACATTTGCGGGTTTTTAATTGCTGCTGCTGCTGCTTGAATTGCTTGTCCTACTCTGCTTTCAATATGTTTTCGAAAACTGCTACCATTTGATATAATAGTGACCCCCTAAAAAGGTGAATTTATTTACAAAATTTACTGTATTACCCCTAGCTCGAAGAACATCGTCTTTCGCCAATCGACCTCCTCTTCGAAATTTTACTGCTACTGTCTTTTGCCAGTTAATACTAAGTCTCATCTCGTCCGTTGCGGAGTAATTAAGATTTTTCGGAGGGCATGTCGAGGTTAAGGGCACGCATAAATGACCTAAAGTGCTTTATCTGATGGAGTAGGTTATTTATACGTACACTCAATCGCAATCACGGTTCGCGTTGCAATGTATTTGGTACCAACATGATCGGCATGAAATGCGCATTTGCCTGGATTTGTTAGTTTTGAGCGCTGTGATTGGTCGTAGGGTTATGGTTTTAAGATCTTGAACGTAAAGGCGTGCTTATTTGTTTTGCAAATTATTTTCCAAACGACCGTGTCGCATCTTCTGGGCGATATTATATGCTCTTTAAAGAAGCAGAATTTTCTTACGAATACGGCGGTGTGCATAGTTTCTTTATAAGAGCACTAGTTGTCTCGCAATGACACATTTTATACTCCTACATCGGACAAAAACATCAGTGTCACAAATTGTAATTTCACTCTCATTCCGAAACAAGACTTTTCAGAGTCCATGTTCTATTGAATTTTTTTTGTCCCAACCCCACCTTTATTCCTCTATGACAGTTTCTGTATCTATTTTTATTCGTCAGAGCTATTCTGTTACTATTGTGTTACTGTGTTACAATTCTCTAGCCATTAGCTCAGCGTGTCTTCTTCATTTCCCGCTAGGTGTGAATCAGCGGCCCGTACTGTCGTCTATTTTCCTCAATTACCCTATACTCAAATGTGGAAATTCTTCGAGACTAAGCGTTGTGCTCGCCCTCCCCCTGTTCACGCAAGGAACAAGGTTTGACCGCTATGATATCCTAAAAACAAGCCGCATAGAAAACAAGTCGAAATGTCTAGTTCACTTGAGCAATGCTTCTGGGCTCGGCTAAGTCTCTGAGAGAGTCGCAGACTTCTATTTCCGAGTTGTAAGTTCCTTTCATTTTTCGCATAGGCACTGAGGACGCATTTCTGTTTCAGTGTTAGTATTACCTTTCAGACTTTCCCGAGTTATTTCTGTAAGCACAGTTTCTGTATCGTTTTAAGCCTACATATATTAGGGCATCATCTGAGTACACCAAAGCCCTATATGGGCCATCCAAATTGACCTTCATCATCCTCTAAGAAGTCGCAAAGGCCGACAGTAATATGAAAACTTTTTGGTGTATCGAAGCCGCTGCGGCGGAATGCTGCCATCGTATTTACGTGTAACTGCAGCTCTATCTTGATTATTTTAGTGTTTTTTTTGTAGCGGCGATGGCTGAAACGGGGCGTAGCCATGGTAAACATGATTAACAGACCGACAATCGTAAGTTCGAGCCCCGTTCTTGCAGGTTATTTTTGTTGGACGTGATTGTCATTGACCTGCTGCTACATACCTTTGCTGTAGAAAGCCTACATAATCCAGAAACGAGACCGCAATGACTATGGGTGCATTTAGCCCCCTATCGTGCTCAGACATTTTAGCGACATTCTTTATTTAGTTATTATTAGGCGCGTATAAAATGTGGTTTTCAGTGCGTAAAAAGCCTTGCATTGTAGCTTAAAGCCATGAGACATTTGATAGATGTTTTCGTCAGGGAGTCTATTATTGGCACTCTCCTCACAGCCGGAGGGGCATCGATGACGATCTTTTCACTTTATGGCGCGTGATTTGCCAGGGGAGAGTGCCGGAACGACCCACTTGACTTTAATAGGAATATATAAGAGTTCTAGTTAATTATAGTTAATAATTATAATTAAGAATATATACCCTAAAATTCTTAAACTGGACATTTATTTGGTTTTTTTTTCTCCAGCAGAAGGATGTAGCCGCAAGAACCAACTTGAACCCTTGCTTGTCAAAAATTCGTGGGTACTGTGCCCCACTATTAAAGTGGTGATTGATGACGATGCATTAGCCGTCTATGCTATCGCACTATATATAGTATACTAAGCGCAAATATGTTAGCATTAGTATGGTACGCGGTAGGAGGAAATTCTAATGCAAATACTAACGTGGTTGCATACAGGATCTTGATGACAACCGAGAGATAATGGATGTCTAAAACTACACAGTGTACTTTGCCCAACCATGCGCCCTCGTACCAGCAATGAATAATTTCTTACGACGTGCCTTAAAACCATACACCGGTAGCAACTTGCTGCGACACCATGCGCAGGTTGAGACAAGCCCGTCAGCAAAAAACGACGGCAGTCCAACGCTTTGGCAGGCAACTAAGACCTAAACAGCAGCAAAGCTTCATAGCTTTTTGAAATTTTAATAATGCCCAATAGAAAGCTGGGGGCTTCAGCATTGGCTTTTATCCAACCAACGTGCGATGGTTCGACACCCTGTCAAGGTCATACATCAATCACGGAACAATCTTAAGCACGAAGACCCCGACTGATGAGAAAAAGGGCAGATTTGGACATTGCCTACATCCCCGTGAAGAGAGACAAGAGCCGCCCGTACTGGTTGGTTTATCTGCGTCGTGACTTACGTTTTCTCTAAATATTGTAGTATGGAATGCTCCCTCGGCGCAAAATACCCTGTGTTTAACTTATACACGGCTTCGCGTGCAGAAAACACATATAGCCAGTACATGGATTGGTTAACTTTATGGACTTTCAGCACACACCTGTTTTGCAATCGCTACGTGCAGCAATTAAACAGACATTTGTTGGAAGTATTAGTAACATTTCTTTATTTTGAGAAATTACCCTAGTAGCCGCTTTTCTCACATGGTTGCAGAGCTGGCGGATCGACCTCACCTATCCAATAATGTCTTGTTTCGGGTTGCACAAATAACGCAATACTGACTAATATTTATATGATACATCGACATTAGCCGCTTGTAGAAGCCGTATAAGTGGCTTTTACAGGTTATTCATGGGATTGGCTGTTTTCGAAACTTTACTTTTCCAAACATACTTTAAACCTATAAAGTGTGCCCTACTTAAAACTATTCTGATTGGGAAAGTTTCGGCTCTACTACAATTTAAACACACGTTCGGCATTGGCATTGGTGTGTACTTTTCGCTATTATGGCGCTAGTAGTACTATCTAATAGGGTGACTGTAAATCCGACCACTACGAGGATGGTAATAATCGTTTTTGCACTCCTAAAGGGTCACGAAGCATTTGTTAATCTTCTGTCTTATGAGTGATTTAACGTAACTTATTAATAATAATAATTCTTGACTTATTAAGGCTCTTCATGGGGAATGCAGTTACGCACCAACAGGGGAATGTTGTTCGTAGTTGCCGCCCAAGCTTATTCCAATATGTGGGACTTGGTGCACGATTGTCTGTATGCATTTACGTACGAAATCTAACCTCATCCCTTGTTCCGCCAATCCTTGGGACGTGTGTGAAATTTGAACAAAGTTTTTTAAAATAGAAACCAATCTGTGTCGACGTTTCTGTCGACATAAAATCTACAAGCCATTGGGGGGAAGGCGATGTCACGCAAGTGTCTTAAAACAGAATTAACAGTAACTCTAACAATCCACCTTTCTATGTGACGGAGTGTAATATCTAATTAAAAATAGCCTATCTTTAATAGGTGGGTCCAGTGCGAGACCGGCAAGATGTTTGTAGGCAATGCAATGAATGCGCAGTCTCGGTAGGGCTTTGAAGTTGTGCCATGGCACTATCTACTCTCAGCTGGGGTAAGCTTTCAAATGCGCTGAGCCTATGAAACAATATAGAATAGTTCCCAATAATATAGAATGGTTTCCGCTAGGAATCTCGGTCTGAGGCCCTGCGATGCTCGTCTATGCCGCCCTGGATAATTTGTAGTTAATATTGTCGCGAACAAAGTACGAATTGGTAATATGGCCGTGGCATGCAACATATTAATAGTCGTATAAATTGCCAATACCCTTAGTGGCTACTAGATATTTCCCCACTGTTCCAAACGATATGATTATCGCCCTTTGTCGGGCTATGCATAAGTGAGTACATATACGTGTTCAAAATCATGGTACCATTTATTTTCATGGACGACTAGAAAAATACGCTTTTGTCTGTTTGTCAAAAATAAATTACTTAACTAAAGTTGTTGTGGCGTTGTACATTGGTTACAGCAGAATTGTAGCAAGCGACGATGTCTCCAACACGTGCTTGAACATATACACGTGTATATGCATGTTTTTATAATACAAACATGTATGAAAAGAGTTTTGCATAGTGGTAGCAGCCCATACGCGTTCTAAACTAAACACACTGTTCTAGCTTTTGTCTGCGTGTGCTTACATACTTATCGGTGTGTAGTTTCTATGTACAGAATTTGATTGTTCACATTTTGTTGCTTACAGCAAAGCATATCGGTTATATGGACTTAGCACTTACATTCTATGCTATACTGTCACTATCAATCAATATGATTGTTATTATTAATATTATTATTATTATTACTATTTCAGCTACTAATATTATTACTAACAATATATTTAATATACCCTACTAACACGTTTTGTACGTTGTCAGAGTAATCATTATACTCAGCCGTGCGCATTTGCGTTCATACTTGATTCATAATATTTTAATAATATTATTATTATTACTATTTTTATATTACTTTGCTCTCCAGCAGTGGTCGAACGAAGGTTATTTAGGCCAACACCGACGGTTGTGACTTTTTGGTAGCACTCCCGTTCTATGCTGAGACGGTGACGCGGTACCACATCATGTGCCATTAAGTCGTGTGGCATTCGAGCGCTGTCACGTTTCTATCATGTCCGCCCAACGTATTAATATCTTCTATTTGCTTTTGCGCTTAAAGGCGCTTGAGAAGGCAACATAAATGATAGAGCCGTACCAGAAGGCAAGTTACTAAATTGCCGAGATGGATTATCATCATCTCTTCACACTATACAGGTAATACGTTTGTAGTTATATATATATATATATAAATAATTTCACCACAATGCCTCAGTCATCAGAGTGTGTACACTTTGCTGCGTTGCTTGTTTGTGCGCCGGAGACGACACACTTCACTTAGCTGTGTGGCACTGTGCGTGATGCGTTATGAGAACTACTGTGATGTATATGATATATATATATATATATATATATATAGATCGACAAAGTTCATCGACTCGTTCGGCGTTGATTGTGAAATTAGGAACAATGCAGTCTTTGGGGATTTAGCCTGTCGAGACGTTAAATGAGAGAAAAGGCTGAAACCTTCGAGATTATCGAGCTAACCGTCGCCGTATTGCTACCACGAAGGTGGCGTTTTCGCCGTCCTCGTGGGCGGTCGTTGCTGGCGTTTTCGTCGTGATTGATCATTGATCGCGACGGCAGAAGTTGATAGCCGTGCGTCGGGCGTATTCCATCAACGTTTGCAGTTTGCAGACTTTGTTTTGCTCGACAGGCATCGTTTGTTTCGATCGATTGGCGATTGGCCGCCTACAGTCTCCGCCATCGCATAAATAATACGCGGACGTCTGCCTCGCCGTCGTAAAAAGAAGCGTAGAGAACTCGAGACGGCGGTCACGAGACAAAGCGACGAGCAAGAACGGGGTAGGCACAGGCAGAACACAGGATCGACAAAATGCCTTCTATGGTCACCTACACCTACGTCGTCTGCTAGATGACCTCTATGTGACCTCCATGTGACCTCTATATGACCATAACTTGAAAGTTGACCCGATCAGTGTGAGGGTCAACGTTGCGCGCTCCACGAAGCCCGCACGAGATGCGCAATTCCGTCTTAAGCGGCAGGTCCTCGAAGCGGAGCATGACGAGCAGCGGCGAGGCACGAGCCGACCGCGGAAAGAAGCGCAGCGGGAAGCCGCGGAACGGCGAGTAGGCGATACGCACGTTTCGACGGTTCTCGCAGAGGCACTCGAGCTCAAGCAGGTTGCTGCTCATCTGCGCCGCCTGGGGATGTTGGTTGCCACCGGCATTAGCACTATCGTCTTCGTGCTCATCGTCATCGTCGTTGTCGTCGCCGCCATCGTCACTACCACGACCAGGACGCCCCTGCATCACTGGAGGCGGCGGCGGCAGGGGCGGCGCCGGCACGAACGCCGGATCGGGTCGCAGCACGACGGCGACGCACGGCTCGCCCCGCCGGTAGCCGAAGTGCTCCTCGGCCGTACAGCCCGGCTGGACGGTCGGGATGAGCTGCGACGGGAAGGCGGCGTCGCGTGCCGTCGCGTTGTAGGCGCCCACGAGCGCGAGCAGTTCCGAAAGCTGGGCGGCCTGGGCCGCCGACTGCGTCGGGTTGCGCCGGTTGACGATGATGACCTGCGACCGGTCGACGAGGTCGGTGGGCGCCGGCACAACCGAGAGCGCGCCGGGCCCGATGCCGGTCGTCATGGCGTCACCGCCGAACAGGTCGTCGCCGCCCCCGCCGCTGCCGCCCAGCAGCGCCGAACCGCCTCGGCCGTCGCCGCGGCCGCCCGACACGATGAGCAGCACGACGCAGAGAGCCGTAAGCATGGCGATCAGCAGCGACGAACAGAGGACGGCTCGCACCAGCGTCTGACGGGACGAGTGAGGCAGCTTCGAGTACAGCCCACTGAAAATGCAACGCACGCAAAGATGCACACGACCAGAGACAAAAACAATGAACACGCACTCGTTAGTCGCGCGGAAACACAGAAACCACGTGGATGAGGAACACTCACTGTCTAGGAAACGAAATCTTTTTTCGAAAAAAGTCCTTTTTAGCCGAGTACTACGTTACGACGTTTCGCTATGCTGCGATCACTGCCGGCTTTCTGCCGGCAACCGCATTGTTACTGCCGCTAACTGCGAATATTGTAAACACGCAAAATACGAAGCACTCAATAATCGTGGACAGGAAACCGGGCTTACCTTTCTTTCTTATTTGGTGGAATCGTATGGTGGATCGCCATAGGCGTTGCCGTCGATGATCCGGCACAATACGGTGAGTACGGGGGTGGTGGACAATTACTGTTGTTGTTGTTGTTAGCCATGGTGTTCGTGGTAAAGTTGTTGGTGGGGTTGCATCCGCTGGTCAGCTGGCGGGTGTCGTTCTCCGTTGACGTTGTGACATTGGGGTCGCCACTCATCCGTGAGGGGATCCGCGTAGAGCTGGCCTCCGACGATGTTTCGACCAAATCAAAGTAGCCATTAATATGAGGCGCTTGGCTATGAGAGTTTTGTTGTTGATACAACAGCTGCTGCTGGTGATGATGCTGATGGTGGTAAGGCTGCTGCTGCTGCATCTGCTGTTGTTCTTGCTGTTGCTGTTGATGCTGTTGTTGTTGTTGATGCTGTTGTTGTTGTTGTTGTTGTTGTGAGCTCTCAAGCGAACTGCGCGATTCGCTCAGAGTGGGAGAATCAATGGGCTGGCGGAAACGTTCCAGGTCCAACGGTGCTGCTGCTGCTGCTGCTACCAGCGCCTGCGTGTGTTGCCGTTGATTATGCTGGACAGACGGCACTTGTTGGACGTGATGCTGTACCTGTCTCGGATAGTAGAGGCTGGTAGGTCGTGAAGGGTTGGCGACCAAGTCTGAGATGGTCGCAATTGTCGTTGCAGTAGCAGACGGTGCCGGACGACTCGGGCCGGTGGCCGTTCGTGGAATCGCTGGTTGACAGGGGCACTGAAAGATGCGAGACGAAGCGACAGGCGCAAAAACCACAGACAAAAAGGAAATTCGGTTAGTTAGGGAAAACCGTTCATACACATATATATATATATATATATATATATATATATATATATATACACATATATATATATTCATGCGCATACACAGACATACATGCAGGTGTGATCAGATATGGCCGGATCCACCGCCAGTAGCGAAGCTATTGCCTCCCTCCATCCCTCAGCCATGTATCATTACCAATGGCTGTTGACACTGAGGGGGGGGGAGGAGGCGCGATATTGATGTGCGCGTGAAGCTGTGATCTGTGTGTCATTGCTGCTGCTGCTGCTGCGGCTACTATTGCTGCCGCCAGTATCTTTAGTCAAAGACGATGATGAAGACGCCTACACTTGACTGCTCGAAGACGACACACGATACACGATGTCTGACAGACATAGGCTATACACTAGCGAAGATAGACAAGCAGACACAAACACAGACAGCGTACAGACAAAGTTGCACGCTAAAATTTGCCAGAATCGAAAAACGCGCATAAGCCACCGCCACAGCCAGCTTGGCGTCAGGCGACACGAGAGAACGACAACGCGATTGAGCCGGGGCTATTCGGCAGGAGCGAATGAGGGCAGACCAGCAGCCGCCGTCTCCATCAGGACATCAGGCCAACAACAACACCAGCAACAACAACACGACACCACCGCAAAATCAACAGTCTCGCACACCTGACGCATTCTGCGGTAGGTAGGTAGGTCGACGAGACATCGCATACACGATGCCGTCTCTTTCTCGCTCTCTCCCTCTCTCTCTCTGGAGATAAATGGGACACAGGCAGTACGTGTCATCGTGATCCATAAGGCGTTCGTTCGTTCATTCGTTGGACGAACTATTAAATATACATTTGCTTGGGTGTGGCACCGACTGCTGTTACGCGGCAATAGTTGACTACACTAGACGAGCGTCTGTCTGTGGTCTATGTCGGTGTCATCGTTGTCATTGTTACTGCTGTTGTTGTTGTTGTTGTTGTTGCTGGTAGTGTTGATGTTGCTGTTGTTGTTGTCGTCGTTGTCGTCATCGTTACTGTGGTGGTTCGCTGGTAATGTCAGCTTCATGTAGCCATGCAGTCAGCTATTTGTCAGTCAATCAGTCGACGGGTTGTAGTACGAATTGATCGAGATACACGAAGCTCTCGGCTTGACGCTTCAGATCCTGAGCTAGGTACGCTGTACTTCGCGCTCTCTGTCTCTCTATCTCTCCCTCTCGGCTCTTTTTCCGTTTGTAGGTTTGTAGTGGCAAATATATTTAAATGCACCAAGATGACAGCAACGACAACACAACAACAACAACACCACCAACAACAACAACAACAACAACAGTACGTCACAATAACAGAATGAACAGCAGCAGCAACAGCAAGCACAGAAACATTTGCGAAGCAACCAACTATTTACAACTGCCAAAGCCGTAGCAGCAGCAACAACTATGGTTACGGAAGCTGGTGCAGCTTAATATCAATAAATAGATTCAGGTGCCAAGTTCCGTCCTCTGCCCTCATTCTTTCGGATTTCGCGTTACCCGTCGACTGTGGGGGGCACACGATTGTCTGCTGCTGTTGCTGCTGCGGCTCCCGCCGCTACAAAATCAAATGTGAGGCCTTTGTAACTGACTGTTCCGGCATAGTTCTATAGGGAAGGCGCGAATCATCTAAAAGAGGGCGTTGATTTTGTTAATCGAGCTCAAAGCTGTAGTTTGCTCAGACGCTGATCGTCACTACACGTTCATTTCGTAAGCAACTTCCTCTTTCGACTCGCGTGCAGGGTGTGTGTGCTCAACGTTGTTATATCAGGCAGGCAGTTATCCGAACGTCAGAAAATCAATGGCGACCAAACCACTATTACTACTTCTATTACTATTACTACTACTACTACTACTACTACCACTACTACCACTACTGCTATTACAACTCATTGAAGAGAAGCCACACAGAAGCCACCGCTATGCCAAAATCGCGTTCGACATCGATTTGGCCGACACGACAACGACGGCATGTCCCACCATATCCACACCCACCCACCGCCCGCACATACGGACTGCCGCTCCGCCGTGCCAATGCGAAGCATGATTCTCGTGACTTACAACTGCGCGTTTGAAAATCTATCTGGCAGGCGATTAGAGAGATATATAGGCAGATAAATGGATGAGCAACCAGACGCGCTTTAATAATAATAATAATACTAAAGCAGCGTTTAGCCTGACTGAACGGTCCCAAATGAGCTGAACAACGAAAGTCTGCAGCATGGCCCCGTTTTCCTGCCGCAAAGTCAGCCGCCTTCTTGGTCACTTGTCACCGCGCTGTTGACTTCTGCCGTATAAGTTACAGTCTCCATATCTTTCCCTCCCCCCCCATCTTTCCCTCTCTCTCTCTCGCTATATATATATATATATATATATATATATATATATATGCATATCGATTGTACATACATATCGGTTGTAATTCCCGTCTAGTCTGCATATTGTAAAGAGGCCGCAAAGACTTCGCCGGACGAAAGATGACGAAGAGATGAAGATGGGGCAACAGCGATAGGCCAAGGGGAGGAAGCGTCGTTCTATCGTCTGCTGCGAGTATCGAGGCGAGAGATCAAGTGAATTTTACGAAGGAAGAAACGCAGCGATAGATAGCCATACATACACGCATATATATATATATATATATATATATATATATAGAAATAGAGAGAGAGAATAAGACTACAAAGAAAATAGTGCTGACCAACATAATAAACGTCGTCACCTCAAGGCACAGAGAGGTTGACGCATTTCTGTTGTCCTTGCTGGTCGCCGCTGGCTGCCTAACACGAAGAAGACACGAGTCGAGCGAACATTCACTGACTGAATGGTCTAGCCTGGCGTGGCCTGGCCAGTTCAGTTCTGAATAGGAACAACAACGCGGGGTATTTATTACTCTACCGGGCTGCTGATAGTAGTAGTAATAATCCTGCTTCGGATAGTAGTAGTAGTAGTAGTAAGCACTACGGCAACATTTAAACTATGAATTTCCTACTACGGTTCCGAATATTACGCCTACTTTTGCTAACCTGCTGCTACCATTACAACTCATACCGTTGTTCCTACTAGGATTGCCAGAGTGGAACTGTGTTTGTGCTACCCCCACTCATCACTCACTCACGCATCATCATCATCACCACGATCATCGTCATTGCCAAGGGTCCAACGCTCCAGCAGCTGCTACAGAGGGGCTCCCCAGTGCATGGCGACCGTGTATATACAGACACAAATATATATATATATATATATATATATATATATATAGTGCTACTCGAGACAGAGCAACGCATATAGAGAGAGAGAGAAACACTTGTCTCGAATACACTGAGACTGGCAGACTCCCTCCTCCGAAAGCGGAACTGCGTCAACCCCACTCGTTATCATCGGGTCGCCCCCGTAGTACTTGCTGCGGCTGCGAGGACGAAGCCAATAACTATTACTACACTACTACTACTACTAACTACTACTACTACTACTACTACTACTACTACTACTACAACTACTACTGCTATTACCATACGACTTCGAGAACGACGACGACGACGATCATGACAACAACAGCAAAAACACGAACTACCACTACTTCTACTACTATTTGTTTTGCTGTTTTCTGCCACTACGATACGCCTGGTACTACTATTGCTGTTCGTCTAGCGGCACGGCAAACACTCTCCCCCCTGGCCACCACTGTAACCAAGCCCCTGATTGCCGTTTCTCTCTCGCTCACTCTCTATCTCTCGCTTTCCTTGTGCTTCGGTTTCCACTATATAAATATCAACAGTAACTGTTACCACTACTACAGCTGAGACAACAACAATATGAACGACAACAACAACAACAACAACAATATGAACAACAACAACATACCAGTGTTGCGGCGGCTGTTTCTGTCGGAATTTGAGAGTGGCAATCTGCCGGTTGACACTAGATGTTTGCTTCTTGACCTAAACCCCATTCTTCCCATTCCCCGTCCTGGCTTTGTGCCCTTTTTCGCGTTTCTTGTACCCCCAGCCGACGGCACACGGTGTGATACCCCCGACGATATCGTGTTGACCGCCGACGGTAGCCCCCACTTACAATAGCGCCTCCACATTATCATCAGCTTCATTCTTGATTTCTCTCAGTTTCAACATCTCTCTCTTTCTCTCCCTCTATCGCTCTTTCTCGCTTATTTTCCATATATATGAGTGTCTATAAAAGCGACGCGCTTCTGCGGCCTCTTGCTAGCAGGTACATATTTCTCTCTCTCTCGACATATATATATATATATATATATCTGTATGCCTCTGTATAGAGTATGCATGAGTGTGTGGATGCATGTGTATCTTTGCTGCCATGAAGATCTCTTATAAATTGCTATATGCATGCTACCAGCCGTACGGGTGTCAATGGGGGGCTTGTACGAATCTTCTCCTATGTATACGCATGTACATGCTAGCGTCCCCGTATGTTCGGCAAGTGCATGTATGTAAAAGGGCTTTCTCTTATACATATATATATATATATATATACAGACAGCTAACCAGTCAAGCAGAAGTAAACCAAAAGCCACCAAATAGCCGGCCGACAACTGGCCGCTGCCTAGAACGTCGTCCGTTGGTGGGGCGGCGGGCGTTTGTGATGAGCTTTCTGTACCGAATATTCATTCCACGTCCGCCTAGTTGGCTCTACCAGTAGAAGATCATCGTCGGATCTAGGCAGGCAGGCCGCCAATGACAGTAGGCGCAACCGATAGCGGAACATAAGAGCGTTGGAGATTCAAGACCAAGGAGCAACAGCAACAGCAGCAGCAGCCGCGGGAAAGAGAGTGACCAAGATCTTGGAGAACAAGATATATATATATATATATATATATATATAGAGAGAGAGAGAGAGAGCCAGGAAAGAGGAAAAGAGGAATAATGAGTAAGAGAGAGAGAGAGAGAGAGAGCAAGGAAAGAGGAAATGAGGAATAATAGGAGAGATAGAGAAAGGGGGGAAGAGATGTAGAGCAAACATACAAATGTCTGTAGACATCCCGTACGAATCGGTCTAGTCTGTATCGGGCCTGCGTGTCCCGCAGGCCGCCAACACGAAACCCAGCGGCGGGTGATATCCTGTCGCCCAGGAAGCCATTTAAATGTCTTCGTCGTCGTTTGGACCACGGTTGTCGTCAGTCGTCGTCGTTGGCGCGGTCGCTTCTTTGAATTAATCTATCCAGCCGTTCATTCCGTTTGCTCGCTCGGCAAATACACTCGCTTGTTATTCAGCGACCTCGACCCGCTCAGCGGCCCAGCTAGTCAGCCAGCCATTCATCCAGCCAGCCTTCCGCAGCCGAGTCCGCGGAAAGCGTCGAAAAAGAAACCCCGCCCGCTAGCAGTGGCTCTGCGACTCACGACAGCGATGGGTGTACTCTGAGCAGCTAAAACGCCATTTTCTCTATTTCTGCACATTACCACTTTCCTGCTCTCGTCGTCGTCGTTGTTGTTGTTTTTGTTGTCGTCGTCGTCGTCGTCGCCGTCCTACGAGACTCTTAAGTCGTTCGTGTGCTTTTCCACAGTCTTCTCGTTTCTCCGCGTCTCCGAGCGTCTTTGCGTCTAGCCGTCCCTGTCTGTGTGGTGGTGGTAGTGGTGGTGGCAGCGGCTACTGATGCCGCTGCCGCTGACTGGTCGATCTGTTTCTCTGCACGTGCTGGAGTAGTAGGGAATTTTAGTTGGACCCTTCGAGCCTCTTCCCGCCTAGTCGCCACCGGCGCCGCCGCTGTTGTTGTTGTTGTTGTTGTTATCATCGTTGTTGCTGTTGTTGTTGTCGACATCACCGTCTTTTTCTTCGGTTTTCTTCATCTTCGGGACGTTTAAACATGAAAATGGAACCTATGAGCCTAGGAAAGCGGCCAACCGGTTGGTACCGTTCCGACCTATCCGCCTCATTCAGTCGTCGGTATCAGTCGAAACAGTAAAATATATAGCTGTAGTAGAAGCAGCAGTAACAACAATAATAATAACAACAACAACAACAACCACAACAACAAAGACAGCAGTACCGCGACCACCACCATATGGGAGTCAACGCTGCCAGCCCAATAAAGACACAGCAAGTAGGTGTTTAGTATGACATGCTAGCTAAGAGTCTCCATTTCCCGTTCATCGGTGGCTCATTGGTGTCGTCTTCATTCACAGTGCCCGCTTCTGACTTTTGTTCCGTCTCCGCCGATGAAAATGAACTCAATGACAACGACGGCATTGAGCAGCAGCAACAGCAGCAGCAGCAGCTGCAATACGAGAAACTTATAGACGCGCGACCCCTGCCCGTTCGCTGGTGCTCCACACCAGCCCTACACACAGACCGCGTATGACGGTCGTGGTCCGGGGTCGTGGGGGGGGGGTGCTTCTGGTCGCGCTATACGTTTTGGAAAGAAGCCACTGGTCACCACGCACCAGCAGAACCAGGACCAATACCGAGACCACTCAGCAAAGACGATAAAATAAATGGCTGATGATGGTAATGGTGATGCTGGGGAAAATGGTGATGCTGGAGAGGATGGCGATTCCGGTGATGCTGCTGCTGCTGGTGGAGATGCTGGCGACATCTACGATGGGTTCCCCGAGACTAGACTTGAGCTAGATAGGAGGCAATAGAGGACGACAGGGGGGTTCGAGAGAGATTCCAGCAAGGAGTGGTTGGTTGTCATGGTAGTTAGTGGTGGTAGTAGTCGTAGTAATAGTAGTAGTAGTAGTAGTAGTTCTAGTAGTAGTAATAGAAGAAGTACTAATAGTAACAGAAGAAGTACTAATGGTAGCAGAAGAAATAGTTACTAGTAACGGTAGTACTGGAAGGAAAGGCAGCCAAGCCACTTGTACTTCTAGGAGCATAGAATAGTTGCTCGCGCATACGTTTTTTCGTTCTACCTAGGCAGACTGTCTATGATAGTCCGATCTGTTTTCTTTGTGCTCCTGCAACAATAGGCCAAGGGCTTTCGCGCTCATATCATTCATCAGTTTCTCTCATTTTGACTTTCGTTGTTGTTAATGTTGCTGCTGTTGTTCTTGTTGGTGTTGCTGTCTCATTCTGACTTCCGTTGTT